>CM040128.1:236511828-236890862 GCA_022559845.1 Amorphophallus konjac | reverse complement strand
TGAATTATGAGAACATCATTCACTCATATTTACCAAGATTAAAACTCCATATGAGAACTTACCATTTTCCCCAAAAATACACACATGCAAAGTGCCAAGTTCTCACCATGAATTTTGATACCTTTGCATATGGGATTGGCATTGCTTTCTAAACCTGCATGACAAAATAAATGAAGTCAAAACCATGCAAGTTCATCCACTTCGATCCCATCAAACATTTAATCAATGTTATGGTGTCTTGGGAGTCAATTAAGTATTTTCAAGCCGATTTAAACACCAAGACTCAATTCACATCTTACATCAAGAGACAAACATGGTTTAGCACATGAAACTTAAAGGGTTCTTGTAGAAGATACATGAAACACAAATTGAGCCCAATTTTCTCAATCCAAAGTTCAAGGCCAAATTGGCCAACATCTATCAAGGTTCACATGAAGTCCAAGCTAGAACTCAAACTAACCCAAGGCTATGATCTCAATCATGGAATCCGAATTCATACACAAGAGGACTTGCACATTCACACATTTATCAAGATTTCATTACAAGCACTCTATGGACATTAACGAGCACATGATGCCAAAAACCCATGCATCAATTTCAACAACTGAGTATCATCAAACCGGTTTCTACCAAGATTACCAAAAACGCTTCCATTTGCATTCTAAGCCACAATGACCCCATTAAGAATATGCATGGAGATACCAAATGAATTTATGCAACACGGAAAGCACAAGGAACTTGTTTATTCCAACTTCATATGGCCATTGCATTCAACATGTATTAGCCTCAGAATCCATGAGAGAAAAGGATGTAAACCACATGAAGAATTTTATCATCCTTCTCAAGGTTCAATCAAAGCATGAGAAACTCTTTACAATCTCATATAGCATGTAGCAATGAGTTCTTTTAAATTCTGAGACATATGAAACATGGCAATGATCATGAATGCACACTATCATCAAAATCATATGCAAACATACATAAGGTTTAATTATCATCAAAACATAAACAAGTGCAAAGCACACAACAGAAGGTTTTGGACTTCTTTGACAAGAATAAGAAAGGCAAGAAAGGTCCCACCGGGCGTGTCAGTCTGTTGGACGTCACGGAATATAATTTTCTTTTCTGAGAAAGGAAAATGGTAAGGATTGCACATGGGAAGGGTATAAATAGCCCGTGCATGATTTATTCCGTGGGTGTGCATCGTATCAGACGTTTTGGGTTCTAGTGTTAGACCTTTCCCCACTGATCACAGCCAATGTTGATTTACATCGGCCTAACATCCGAACACCTTTGTTTAATTGTCAAAGAAATCTTAAGGTTCTCTCCATATGTTCTGAAGCTGAGGGAAAGTTCATTTGCATGGCTCACAGCTGCCTCTTATGCACCACCGAAGGATTGGTAGGACCGGGGCTTTATCAAATGCCTCATTAAGTTTAAGCCGAAGACCCTATAGTTTGAGAACATGAATACAATTATGCAGAAGCCATAGGTATTTTTGAAGTGTCTAGAGGTTTTTCAGACTCCAAGGGTATTTTGGTAATTTTTGGACTTCCAGGGGTATTTTGGTAATTTTACCAGGTCAGGGGTATTTCTAGAATTTCCGGGTTGGAAAGAAGGCAGGATAGAATCCCTGACTCTTCGGGGTGCTGAGACCGTTTTCGGGGAGTTTTGAAGGCCCCCAGATCACTTCTAGGTCACAGGGGTATTTTGGTAATTTTACTTGGCCCCCAAATGGACCTAGGTCTGAGGTGACACTTGGGTGTAAGACTAGACTAGCAGGGTCCCTAAGCGAAAGGCGCGATGATGGACTTCATAGAAGACGTTCGTGCATTGATTCGCAAAGAGAGAGGCATGTACACAATTCTCTGAAAGTCGGGACTTAAGTGCAATTTTTCCTTGATCAGCCCATAAAGGAACAACTGGGCACATTTTATGAATTGTATTAGTACATGGGTTGTCGACGAGTTGTTGACTGTACAAGGAAAAGGGGCTCTTCGCACTAATGCGGGATGTAGGGGCGTAGCCCTTGTTACATAAAATTGCAGGATGAAACTGCGAACAACAGGACTTGAATTTTCTTGCAATCTTGGGAGGGGCATTTCTGTAATTCCTCATTATCCGAAGGAATTACGTAGTTTGGCCATCCAGAATGCATGAAAACTTACATACACACCCTTCAGGGACATAAATACAAGACCCGGGGTATTTATAAATCATACCCTTGATAGGTCTTTTCACAAACAAATAAACTCTGCCGAGCGTGTCTTCTTCTTCTGTTCGTCCGTAAGTCTCCCCCTTTTGTCTTTTCGGCCTAGGGGGCTATTTATAGAAGTAGGAGGACCCATGTTGTCAAAAAAACGAGGATTTGCCTCAATTTTGATAAAAGGAATGGTTTTTACCCCAATTCTGACAAGGTGGGGTAGCCCATCCTTTCTTCTTCTTTTTTCTTTTCTTTTTTTTATTTGCGACGGGGACACGGGTCGGAGGGGTCAAATGACCCCGCAGGGGGCTATGTTGACACCGCTGGGGTCCAACGGGGTCAAACGGCCCCCCAGGGCCGGTCGACCCTGCTAAGGGCGCAGCGGGGTAGCCGAGACCCCGCGGGGGGCCGGTCGGACCCGTTGGGGGCCTAGCAAGGCTATTTGACCTTGGGACTGCCTTTTTGGCCCCTCTTCACGTGCTTTCTGTGTTTTTCTGTCATCCTGGATCGAGGAGAAGTCGCCGCCTTGCATTTATTGCCCTCCAAGGCCCACTCTCTGCCGCGTGGCAGCAATATGTTGGTGGAGAATCGTGCGAGAGCGAAGGATTATTTGTTTGTTGTTTGTTTGTCCGTCGTTCGCCCTGGTGGGGGGGGGGGAGTTTTTGCATCTATCAGTGCTGTGTGATACACAATTATTCGGCCACTTTGACAGGTATGCATGTATATTTTTCCCCTAATTTTCTTTGCTGCGACGCCGCTTGCAATAATATGTGGTCGGGCCAATAGACCCTAAATCGCGGAGGTACTCCGCAGAGTGACGGTATCGACACTAGGTCGTATTTTTCGTTGGTTATTGTGAGATAAAATTCTCGAAGTATTTCGAGAGAATTATGGGTGTAACAGCGGTGATATGCGCAGTAATTGGGGTCATCAGACTTGTTGACGTGCTCCGGCTTCTTTGGGTCCGACAGGGATATCAGCTTGTTCTTAAGGCAAAGATTGAAGAGTCTTTTGGTATGCTCCTTTTTGAAGGAATAAGGAGTTTTTATATGCTCAGACAATCCTGCCGATGCCTTCTCTTCAGACTTCTTGCTGGAGTTGCTTGGGGTTACCACCTCATTAGACCCGTTTGTGGGGGAGAAATCAACAACGTTGGCCTCCTTCCCCGTTGCATTTCGCTCCTTAGGGGCCTTACCCTTTGAGAGGGTGAATGTTGGGTTGTCGGTGAAGAACATTTCTATTTCCGCGATGACCGAATTCAATTGGTCGAAACCTTTTATGTTTACCCCCAAAAGTTTTTCACTAACTTCTGCTAATAAGCCTCTTCGACATGTTGTTATTGCGTTGTCTTGAGAAGGAGGGTTGTCACATCTCATGCTTAAGTCCCTCCAACGCTTGATGAAATCGAGTGTGGTTTCCCCCCTCTTCTGCTTGAGTGAGCATAGCTCTACAAGGGAGACTTTTCTCTCTGCTGCTTGGAAGCGATCAATAAACTTTTTCTGAAGATTGGCTCAGTCAGCTACAGAGTTGGGCTTTAGCCTTGAGTACCATTGGAAGGCGTTGCCCGTAAGAGAGATCGCAAAGTAGCGAAGGAGGTATGACTCCTCAAGTGTAAGATCACCCATGGCCGTTATATAATAGGCCAAGTGTTCATGCGGGGACCCTAGCCCGTTGAACTTCTGCAATTTCGGCGCCTTTGGGAAGTCTGGCGAAAGCTTCTTGAATTGGTGGTGGAGTGGGTAAGGTACACTGTACAAGTCAACAGTGGTAGTACCCTCGCTGCCCTGGGCAAATTTATCTTCAACAATCTTTTTTTATCATACGTCGCTAGGTGATGACGTCTTCAGCCGTCGGAGTTTGGGAAGACTGGACATTGGGTGGAGCACGGAGCGGCTCGGTCCCTGCTTCAACGGCCACATGGTAGGGTGCAGTTATTTATCGGTTGACAATGGCGGGGTTACCCAACCGCTGCTCTCGTCGGAGATCTTGATTGTGGACCGACGTTGGGGGCCTCTGGGCATTCGTATTCATCTGTCGCTTCATCTCAAGCATGAGATTAGTCATCTCTATGTGCCAACGCTGCATGGTTTCGAACTTGGCATCGTCGGACATGGCTTGGAATGTAGCCCTTGTAGGTGGCTTAAACACCGAGTTTATGTATCCACTGATGGGTTGAGCTCCCCCTTCTCCATGGATGCTTCTAACTTCATCAGGGTCGTTTTCTTCTTGGGCAAATTCTCATCTTGGTTCCGAACTTGCTCCTGAACTTGTCCCTGATGTTGACCTTGGCTAGAACTCCCTGCATGGCCACTAAATTGGGCTTGGAGGTTTCTTCTAGCGGCAGTCTTGGTATTGAGGTATACCGCATCCACTGCCGAAATCAGGTCATTTGACCTGGCAAGTTCATTCTAATTGGCGGGATTGCCAATGGGTTCCGTCGGTTCTTTGCCCGAGGCATAGCAGGTATAGACCTTCATGCTATCCCCAGCTTGAACCACCTTATGCTTCTTTGGTGGCTGCAGCCTTGTGGGGGCAGATGCCCCCAGTCTATCAAAGACCGAATGATGGGGACATCACCTCCCATGCCCACGTTCACAGCTCGTCTCCTCGCCCCCGGTTGTATCCGGCATGGTCTAGTTATTTAATTTTGAGTCCTATGTAATTTTTATTTGAGTCATTTGATGTATTTTCCCTTTTATTTGAGTCATGTTCGTAGGTCTTGTGTTTATTTTCCTAAATTTGAGTGTCATTAGGTTGTCTAGTTAGCTATTGGGCCCAATTCATTGGGCTTGGCCCAAGGGCTCCCCCTACCCCCTCGGTTATTTGTCATTGAGTCAATTGTCAGGGTCTTATTGTAAAATGTGGGTTGCCTAAATATAGGGCCCCATTCCCCCCATTTCAAGGTAATGAATCAATGAATGAAAAACTTGTCATTTTGAGAGTTCAAACTTCTTATTTAGTGGAGAGATTCCATTATTTGGGTGAGAGACCCTAGGGGAGAGATTCCCCACCCATCCCTCTCTTAATTTCTCTCTTTCACTCTCCTTTCTCTCTCCTCCACACCCAATTTGAAAATTTTCTCTCTCCTCCCCTCCCAACCACCTCCACCCTCCCACCTACCTCCATTAACTCCTCTACAACTTCCCACAAGCCATCATTACTTCCCCCTAGTCCCAATAGACCCTCCACCAATCCACACCCCACCCTCCAACCCCCAACTACCCATCCCCTTCCCCAAGCAGCCCTCCACCTTCCCAAGGCACCTCTTCCCATCCCCAAGACCACCATTGATCACCCCACATTAAAGGAAATTCAAACTCACATTCCCTCCACCCACTTGTGCCCCCCTCACCTTCCCCCTTCTCCCTCCAAGCCCAAATTCGTAGCTCCTCCTCCCACCACCTGTTAGACCCCCTTCCAGACCCTATTCTTCCCCCCCCACACCTTGGAACACCCCTCCTAGACCCCCTCACAGCCAGGGTTCTCCCCACACTCATCCACCTCCATTTCCCCTCCCATATACCCCATTTCCCCCCATCATCTTCAACCTCCAGTTTTCAGTTCGCAGGCAGCAGAAGAGTAGCAGATTGCAGAGGCGACCCCGACCACATCCCAGCGAATCTGAAGGCCCAAGAGGTATCCACGGAAGCGTCTACCGGTCTTCTTCGCAACGGCGGTGGTTTCATCTTCATCCGAGCTGTGTGCTGCCCGGGAGCTCCGTTCTCCCACAACTGCGCAGAGCTGCCCCTGCTGAGTACCAGAACCGGAGTAGAAGCTTCACCACGACGAACCTCGGAAGAATCAGCTCAAGAGCTCTTCTGCAAAGTTCTTCCTCTCCCTGTCTACTTTCAGAATCAAGAAGCGGAACTCCGTTCGGCATCCTGTAGCAGGAGTTATCCATTTTCTCCCTCAGCTACGTAGTTCTGTTACCCACAGTCTGCACCGACCTGTCAGCAGTGTTCAGAGTCCCCTGGCCTTCTCTGGCATCGTTTGGCTTCCCCGTCAGTGTTTTGGCGAAGAGGGCTCGTCCACGGTTCCAACGACTCCGACGGTGCTTGATTCCGAGTTCGGGAGCTGTCGGGACATCCTCTGCAACCTGCTGTTGGAAATCAGGAGCTGCCAGTCCGAGAGTCTGCCTCCTTGTTCGGGCCTCCACCCAGACCGGCATCGACGACAGAAGAAATTAACAAAATTTGGACGACTTCCCCTACCTCCTACGAAGATTTCCCAGGTGATTTCGCCCCCAACAAAATTCGGTAGCAGCTGCAGCAGTCAACTCTTCAGTCACCTGTCAGCACCCACAGAACCGGGCAGAATCGGCAACCTCCCGTCTTCGGTGTTCCTTTCTCCAATTCCCCTCCCCGCTTGGCCGGCTGAAGGCCCCTCCCTGCGTGGAGGTAGTTTTGGCTTTAATATCCATTAACCCTCACCCCAAGGTCCCCCTCCTGTGAGAGGAGTAGTGTTGTAATTAGATTGAGTAGGTCAAGCTACACCGCCGCGGCGTGTGGGGATCCACTCGCCTCCCCGCTCGCCCTCGTCTCCGAGCGGGACCGGTTTCTTCAAACCGGTCGAGTAAGTGCTCAAACCTCACTCCCTTTAGTGCTTGTCTTTCAATATTAGTTCTTAGTTCCGCTGGCCGTGAGAGTGAGAGCTTGATCCTCAAGCCCCGTTGTCTTGAGTGATCACCGTGGGAAGAGAGTAACCGGTGCCATTGGCACTTTGTCGGCCCCATTGAATTGGGCATCCACATCCATTGGGAATCAAATCTTGGCCTTGCTGGCCCTCTACCAGCAAGGGTCCAACCCCTCAACCTCACCTTGGCATTGCCAAGTTACCCCGGGACTTGGGTGAGCGACGGGAGAGCGGTGGCCCAAATTGGCCCTTTTGATTGTGAATGTGCTTGCTTGTCTAAGTCCTAGGGGGTATCACATCAATTGGTATCAGAGCAAGTCATTGACTTGTCTCTACAAGTCAAGTCCTAGGGCATGCTTGCATTCTTGTCCGAACCGTGCATTGTCAAACCCATCATTGTTAACATTGAGTCTTGGGTCACATGGCCCCTCTCCCAATCATATCCCATGCATGCTTACCTAATGGAGAGCCCGTAGAAATTGATTTCATTGACCTAGAATCTGAAAATTGGGTGTCCCCCGATATCATTACCTCTCTTTGTAGGACCGGACAAATTGTGCACAATGGAGACCAAGTCTTTATTGAATTCCATAAATGGTTCGGGAAAACTAAGTATTTGGATGGGGCTTGGTGTCAAAAGGGAACATTGGCGGGTCCATGTATAATCCTAGGTAAGAAATGGTTAGATGAAAGGAATGCCGACATCGACCCAACACGTCGGAATTGCCTAGTGCATCCGCCACACCTTTCGGGAACCTTTAAATTCAACAACCTTGTATTCTCCCACCCGCGGGAATCCCGCCCTTGTTCACCACCCCGGGTGCACCATACTCCGGCCATCATCACCCCACCATCAAAGAACCTTCCCACTCCATTAGCTTTGGAAGAAGTAGTCCACCCACTTTACCACATGAAGACAAATACCTCTCGGGAACCTATCCCCTCCATGGAGAGCACCCATGCCCCAATTGAAGAGGAAGCCTCGCACGAGGATCTTCACCCTCCACCACCCCCTCTAGATAAGGCCGAATTCATCTTGGAAGAGTCCCTTATTAGTTGGCTAAAGAAGAGCCCAATAAGAGAGATCACGGCCCACGATTGCCTTCCCATAAAGGAAAACCTTCCCATAATGCACATCTCCTCCTATCACACCATAATCCAAACATCCTACCAAGTGGAAACCTTAAAGGACCTTCTCAAGGTCTTAGCTTGGCAATATGAGTTGACCAGCTTGTTGACCCCCATGGCTCACCAATCTAGGAGCCTTGACCTCCTACACCTTTGTGTCGGGTCTATCACCTCGGTTTGCACCATTGGTTGCTACACTAGCGACCTCCTTCTATTCCTCCCCACACCCGATGAGCCCGACCTTCTCCTCAATTTGGAGCTTCTTATATCGGGTGGAAAGTCAAGCCCTCCCCTCATGGCCGACCCACTCACAAAGAACTTCGGCCCAATTATCTCATTAGAGGAGGATGACCCATCACCACTTGAGGATCTTGAGGACATAGGGCCCCTCCCCCTCGATAACCCTTTTTATGATCCCTTTGATCCCTTCCAATGGGGGTCAAAGAAACCATGGGACCCAACCACCTTATCCACCACCCACCTTTCCCTATCCCAACCCACCATGTTTGACCCAATCCACCCCATCCTAGACCCGGGTTACACCTTGGGAGCCATGACCTTGGACCACATATCCCTAGGTAATAAGGTTGTGCCCCACCCCATGATGACCACCTTCTTAGATCCATTCGATCCTTTCCAATGGGAGTTCAAAGGTTGTCCCACACCTATACACATGGAAGTCACTTTTGGGAAAAGTATGCATGTGTCTAGGCTTTCCACACCCCTTGGCATGAACACTATGTTGGGTCCATTCATTCATATCACCCACATGTCAAGTAGAAAGCATGAGTGGTCCAAATTCGGATGTAGTGGTCCACCTTCACTCATCATGAGTCGTAGGCATGATAGGAGTATTCATGGATGTCCGGGTCCCCCAGCATTTGTCACCCCCATGCATGACCGGATCACCTATGGATGCCCCGGTCCTCCCCATTCCATCAAAGTCTTCTGGCGTCAAAGCATGATTGGTCTACTTTTGGTTGCCCAGGTCCACCCATCACCCCTAGAATGTCAACATTCACAAAATTGCATGAAAGCCTTTGCAAGCACATAAGCAAGGAAAATGAGATCTATAAGAGGCAGGCTGACTCCCTTCGGCGTCACCAAGAATTCCACGTGGGTGACTTTGTGATGGTGAGGAAGGAGAGGCTCTCCCCGGGAGTCATCTCCAAATTGAGGCTACGTGGGGCTGGTCCCTTCCAGGTCCTGAGGCGCATTGGCGCTAATGCCTGTGAGTTAGATCTCCCCGAGGAGTATGGAGTGAGTCCTACATTCAATGTAGCCGACCTAGTGCCATATAAGGGACCCACGGTGGTACCTAGTGAGGATATTGAGCCTATTCCCTCCGTTGAGAGAGCACCCACCCGTGAGGAGAGTCCACCAGCCAAGAGAGCCCAGCGTGAGCGCATTGAACGAATATTGGATGAACAGGCCACTACCACCAGGAGCAAGGTATACGAGCGCTATCTCGGCAGGTGGATGGATCGGTCTCGTTCGGAAGACTTGAGGGCAGTACCACTTCTACACCCTCCAAGGAGGGAAGGACACTTACTCGACGGAGTCGAGTTCTCCGCACCCCGGGAGTATGATGGGGACATCACCTCCCATGCCCACGTTCACAGCTCGTCTCCTCGCCCCGGTTGCATCCGGCATGGTCTAGTTATTTAATTTTGAGTCCTATGTAATTTTTATTTGAGTCATTTGATGTATTTTCCCTTTTATTTGAGTCATGTTCCTAGGTCTTGTGTTATTTCCCTAAGTTTGAGTGTCATTAGGTTGTCTAGTTAGCTATTGGGCCCAATTCATTGGGCTTGGCCCAAGGGCTCCCCCTACCCCCTCGGTTATTTGTCATTGAGTCAATTGTCAGGGTCTTATTGTAAAATGTGGGTTGCCTATATATAGGGCCCCATTCCCCCCATTTCAAGGTAATGAATCAATGAATGAAAAACTTGCCATTTTGAGAGTTCAAACTTCTTATCTAGTGGAGAGATTCATTATTTGGGTGAGAGACCCTAGGGGAGAGATTCCCCACCCATCCCTCTCTTAATTTCTCTCTTTCACTCTCCTTTCTCTCTCCTCCACACCCAATTTCAAAAATTTTCTCTCTCCTCCCCTCCCAACCACCTCCACCCTCCCACCTACCTCCATTAACTCCTCTACAACTTCCCACAAGCCATCATTACTTCCCCCTAGTCCCAATAGACCCTCCACCAATCCACACCCCACCCTCCAACCCCCAACTACCCATCCCCTTCCCCAAGCAGCCCTCCACCTTCCCAAGGCACCTCTTCCCATCCCCAAGACCACCATTGATCACCCCACATTAAAGGAAATTCAAACTCACATTCCCTCCACCCACTTGTGCCCCCCTCACCTTCCCCCTTCTCCCTCCAAGCCCAAATTCGTAGCTCCTCCTCCCACCACCTGTTAGACCCCCTTCCAGACCCTATTCTTCCCCCCCCACACCTTGGAACACCCCCTCCTAGACCCCCTCACAGCCAGGGTTCTCCCCACACTCATCCACCTCCATTTCCCCTCCCATATACCCCATTTCCCCCCATCATCTTCAACCTCCAGTTTTCAGTTCGCAGGCAGCAGAAGAGTAGCAGATTGCAGAGGCGACCCCGACCACATCCCAGCGAATCTGAAGGCCCAAGAGGTATCCACGGAAGCGTCTACCGGTCTTCTTCGCAACGGCGGTGGTTTCATCTTCATCCGAGCTGTGTGCTGCCCGGGAGCTCCGTTCTCCCACAACTGCGCAGAGCTGCCCCTGCTGAGTACCAGAACCGGAGTAGAAGCTTCACCACGAAGAACCTCGGAAGAATCAGCTCAAGAGCTCTTCTGCAAAGTTCTTCCTCTCCCTGTCTACTTTCAGAATCAAGAAGCGGAACTCCGTTCGGCATCCTGTAGCAGGAGTTATCATTTTCTCCCTCAGCTACGTAGTTCTGCTACCCACAGTCTGCACCGACCTGTCAGCAGTGTTCAGAGTCCCCTGGCCTTCTCTGGCATCGTTTGGCTTCCCCGTCAGTTTTTTGGTGAAGAGGGCTCGTCCACGGTTCCAACGACTCTGACAGTGCTTGATTCCGAGTTCGGGAGCTGTCGGGACATCCTCTGCAACCTGCTGTTGGAAATCAGGAGCTGCCAGTCCGAGAGTCTGCCTCCCTGTTCGGGCCTCCACCCAGACCGGCATCGACGACAGAAGAAATTAACAAAATTTGGACGACTTCCCCTGCCTCCTACGAAGATTTCCCAGGTGGTTTCGCCCCCAACAAAATTCGGTAGCAGCTGCAGCAGTCAACTCTTCAGTCACCTGTCAGCACCCACAGAACCGGGCAGAATCGGCAACCTCCCGTCTTCGGTGTTCCTTTCTCCAATTCCCCTCCCCGCTTGGCCGGCTGAAGGCCCCTCCCTGCGTGGAGGTAGTTTTGGCTATAATATCCATTAACCCCCACCCCAAGGTCCCCCTCCTGCGAGAGGAGTAGTGTTGTAATTGGATTGAGCAGGTCAAGCTACACCGCCGCGGCGTGTGGGGATCCACTCGCCTCCCCGATCGCCCTCGTCTCCAAGCGGGACCGGTTTCTTCAAACTGGTCGAGTAAGTGCTCAAACCTCACTCCCTTTAGTGCTTGTCTTTCAATATTAGTTCTTAGTTCCGCTGGCCGTGAGAGTGAGAGCTTGATCCTTAAGTCCCGTTGTCTCGAGTGATCACCGTGGGAAGAGAGTAACCGGTGCCATTGGCACTATGTCGGCCCCATTGAATTGGGCATCCACATCCATTGGGAATCAAATCTTGGCCTTGCTGGCCCTCTACCAGCAAGGGTCCAACCCCTCAACCTCACCTTGGCATTGCCAAGTTACCCCGGGACTTGGGTGAGCGACGGGAGAGCGGTGGCCCAAATTGGCTCTTTTGATTGTGAATGTGCTTGCTTGTCTAAGTCCTAGGGGGTATCACATCATTGAAGGTCGCGTTGACGGGGACTTTGCCAGTCTAACAAAGACCGAGACCCGGGTTGGCGACACACGAGCGCGGGTGGCTCCTTCTGCTCGGACTGGCTCTGAGCTCCGAGAAATTAAGTTGGGTTTACGATAAACCCCCTTTCTCTTTTTCCCTTGCAGGCACAGAGGCTCGACATCCTGGGACGTTTGAACATAAGTTTGGTGCTGATGCTGAGCTTGATCAGGCTTACTTGCCCTGGCTCGTTCAATTTCATGGGCCTCCTGTTTGGTGGCCCAAATCTGCTTCATCTTTTGGGAGCATTTTTCAATTTTGCTGCCTCCATTCTTAGGTTTGGACTTCTCTTTGAAGTTTGACTTGTCCTCCCGCACTTGGCGAAGAAGCGCGAAGCGGTTGGACGTTGGTATTGTTGGGACGTGGTTGTCCCATGGTAATATCGGCTTGCCGCCATCGAGCCGAACACGAAGGCTTCCGACAAGAACAGTCTTGATGGATCTGGAGATTGTGCCGCGGACCTCCTGCTTCGGCGACTTTGACGCTGCCCCCATTTTACGGGAATGGTATTAGATGAAACAGTATTGACTGAGAAGACTCGGCCTCGTGAGGAGCGGGGCTTAATGCCCCCAGCAGCAGCGGGCACAACTGGTACAGTCGGTGCCTCTTGGGTAGCAGGGACCACCCCAAGAAAGAAGGGGGATCCAACCACGGCCGGGAAATCCTCGAACACTATCGAGGTCGCCAAATAACCATATCTGGCGGGATTGGCAATGACAATCGGGCCATATGTAACCGCCGCCACGGAGTTGCTTGAAGACTTGCTGAAGAAAACTTGCCTTCGGAATTTGTGTTTGAAGACAAGACCCCTCCCTGCTCCGTCCTCAAAGGGCAAAGAAGGGAAATCAGGACCTTCATAGAGGCACAAAGTCTTTGGCAAAAAGATGAAAGGCAGGAAAAGTTCCACCGAGCGTGCCAGCCTGTTTCACATGCGAAATTTTCGATATCCATTTCATTGGATAAATATGCGTATATTTTACCGTATTTGTTAATTCTGCGCTTTTGGGTTTATCTGACGATTTAGGGTTCGTGTACATGACTTTTCCCCACCGACCGAAGTCGGTGTTAATTTACATCGGAATAAGTCCGAACACCTTTGATTAATTGTCAAATATCTTTTTGTATTTGCGATATTGGTCATGATATTAAGGGTTTGCCCTCGAGAAGACTCCCGTGCCCTAAGGTAGGGGTACATTTGCAAGTTTCTGTATAGTAAGGGCTTATTTGCGTTTTTTCCTTGAACATGGATATAGTTGTAATTTTTCCTCTTTTGAGGGCATCTCTATAATTTCTTGACCTCCAGAGGTGTTTCTACAATTTTTAACCATCGGAGGTATTTCTGTAATTTTCCTTGATTGAAGCATCATTGTGTATTTTTTTCTGAATTTTACTATATTTTACTGTATTTTCCCGAACTTTTGTGCAATTTGACAAACTTTTGGGGTAGAACTGTAATTTTTGACTTCTGCAGTGTTTTTCTGTCATAAACACATCCAAAATCCCGGAACTTAGAGTTCCTTGGGTATTACATGTTCTTTTGTCTTCAAATATATCATTTTTCCCTCGAAGGGTATCTTTTCATAATTATACCCCAACATGGGGACCTATGTGCAATTTTTTTCTATTGACTTAAAGTTCAAATTTCCTGGAGGAGGCCGCCCCCCGCTCACCTCTTGCACAGGCCTACAGTAGGGCTTCAAGTCTTGGAGTCTTCTTCCCGAGCAACCTTCTTCACTTCTCTTTCGTTCTCCTTGTGGCCTCCTTTTATAGGTGGCGGAAGAGGCCAAGGAAGAGACTTCCCCCGGAGGAACTTGGTGGAGGTAACACCCTCTATTCCTTCATCTCCCATCTCTTCATCTTCCCCCACTCTAGACCACTCCCGGTGGTGCAGCAAAGAAGAAAGAAAAATGGGGGCCTCCCCCGGTGAGAGCAATCGGGGGGGGGGCCTCCCCCCCGGCAGGAGCGGGCGGGGGAGCCTCTCCTAGCGTGGGCAGGTGGGGGGGTTTCCCCCCGGTGTGAGCAGACGGGGGGGGGGGGGGGGGGGGTCTCCCCCTGGTGAGAGCAGGCCCCCGGGGTGGTCTACCCCTGGTGGGAGCAAACTTGGGGGAGGTGGGGGTTCCCCCAGTGGGAGCAGGCCGCCGGGGGGGGGGGGGGGGTCTCCCCCCGTTGTATGTAGGAGAGGGAAGAGGGAGAGGGCGGTCCCCCCCTTTTTTGTGGTCTTGTCTAGGCTATAAAAAGCCTCTTTTCTGGTATTTTTTTATGCTTCTCTTGACTTCTTCGTAGCAACGGAGACGTGGAGGATTTTGTTTGTTTGTTAGCCTTCTTTAAGTGCTGTCTTGCTGCCCGTTGATTCCGGGGTAACAGAAAATTTATTTTAATGCCACGGAATACTCCGATGCCACTACAACTTAAATTTGTATAAGTTTTGTCCCTGTGGGTGTATAATTTGACGCCGCCTGCGAGGTGCTCGGTAAAATGCCCACTTTTCATAAAGAGCTAAAAGCTCGACTTAGCGCGGGTCTTTGTTGAGTACTTGGTGGTCTTATGTTGTCTATTCGGCGCTTGGCCAAATGTCTTAATGAACTTTAGAAGTTGAACGTTTGATGTTGTAGAGTAGGTGTGCATGACTTTGTGCCGCTCACAAGGTGTTTGATGAAATACCTATGAGAGTCTTTGGGGTTCAACAGTGGGCCCACGCCAATAAAGCTTGGGCCAGGAGATGATCCTCGTCATTAAACAGTTGTTGTTTTATTTTTCCCATGCAAGAATCAATTAAGTGTATCTTTTTATATTTCTAGGTGTCTTTTCATATTTCTTAGAGAGCCATTAAATGAGTCTTTTGATGTATCTAGGTGTCTTTTAGTATTTCTAAATGTCTTAATTAGAGAGTCGTTGAGTTTGTCTTTTGGTTTTCTTTCAAGTTTTTCAAGATTTTATAAAAGGGTCATGTAACCTTTCTTTTAGGGCAACGAAGAATTATGAATTTTGTTGGCTTGTTCCATTTCTCTACGACGGAGAAGCGCCCATTTGGAGTGGTGGGATGCCCTCATATTTACCCCTCTATTGATCACGTACTTTCCCCTCCTCTTCTTACGTATTCCCCTTCCCCACACAAAATCCCACACACCTTTTCTTCTTTTTCTTCTTCCTCACCCCACCATTACCCTCACTCTTCTTCCTCCCTACGAAGCTCTCCCCTTTTCACTAAAGCCGCTGCACCCTGCACCACAGCCTCCGCCACTCTCCCCTCCCCTCAGCCCATCACGAGCAGGCTAGCCGCTGGCCGTCGTTGACCCCGCCTCCCGTTGGACCTTCGCCGGTAGTGCCCCGTCGCCGGCCACCATCCTCCACCTACAGTTGGGCCTCCGCCAGCATCCACCGCCCTCGCCGTCGTCGTCCTCTGCAAGCCAGTCGCCTAGCCGCCTGCGCCTCCGTCTACGGCCACGCAGAAACAGTAGCCAGCCCTTGCAACTCGTCGCCAGCCATCCTGCGCTGCCGTATGCAACCCACACGGCCACCGCCCCCAGTTGCCACCAATGCCGCATACGCAGGCCGGATCCCTGCGACGACGGCCCCCTCCCTTGCTGCCACCATCTGCTGAGAATGCCGCCCCAGCATCACCCACCTGCCCTTGCCCCGACCCCACCTAGACGGGTCCGACAACAGCACCGGCCCCGCCCGGGAACGCCGCTAGTGCCTCACGTCGGTTGCTGCCCTTGCCCCCTCCCTCTTCTCCCTCTAGGGTTGCGGGAGGGCCGCTCCACCAGCCACCGGTCAGATCTGGCCATTCAACTTGACCGGACGACGAACACAGCCGTCAGCAGCACAATGTCGGGGTATTCGCCCTCCATCCAACGGCCAACGGCGGCCCCACCTACATCTGCCGCCACTTCCCCCATTTCTCTCTCTCGTGTGTGTCTTCTCTCACAAATCTACTCTCTCTACTGTTCTATCTCTCTCTCTGTCACCCCGGTTCTCCTACTATTCTGATAGTCAACAAAATCAAAAAAGAGCAAAAAAAAATGAAGAAAGAAGAAGAGAAAATAAAAAAATAGATAATCACGGTTCCGCGTCTTATCCTGCGTCAACACACCATGCATAGCCTGATCTGTGATGGTATTGCAGCAGTTCCTCCCAAAAAAGTCTCTTTCCTTCTCTACTCTGGGTCCATACATCCCCGGGATGTCTCAGGAGAATGCATCTATGACATTGTTGAAGTTAAGGGAGATAGCCCCTCTGCTGACTTGCTTATCACCCTCAACCTCCTCCACCTCAAAAGAGTTCCACAGAATCATGATGCCACCCGATCTCCCTTCAGCCGGGGAGGCCACACCCTTTGTGAGCTGGGTTCCCCCGATTTCTGAAAACAACAATAATTGATTCTACTGTCCTTTTCCTATGTTACAGGTGACCATGTGCATCAGGTTTTCTGTAGTGTACTACATACAAAAACACCTGGATTTTCCATTTTTAAAGGGATAAAAACTGTATAACAACATGGTATCTCAACATCTGGTTTGGCTAAACTATTTTATGTTATTGGGTGTTCAATTTGATGAAAATCCTCAAGAGCTATGATGTTTATGCTTTCTTGATTGGTTTGACTGCCTGAAATTTTACAATATGCAACTTAGAATGCATGCATGTGATTATCACATCCCTAATATTCAATGTTTCATGCATTGACTCTGCAAATTTCTTTTTGCAGCACTTTCTTCAAGGAGTTTCATGGAAGCCTTGCCCTTACAGTCAGATCCTTGCTAAAACATTCAGAAAGCTCAAAGGCCATATTTTTAAGTCCGAGGAGAGGTGATTCCTTGGACAAGTTTTTACAGGAAGTCAGAAAGATCGGATTGCACTTTGAAGTTACTGAAAATTATGACAACGTTGTCTGGGAACGTCATCTGAAGTTTCTGAATGGTGACGATAAATCTTGGCCAAATTATGACAAAGATCACTGCTATCCATTGCTGGTGACTATTACATTCTGAATATATTAGATGCCATGCATCTGCTCTAAATCTTCTGTTATGCATCTCTCAAACTAACATTTCCAGGTAATTACATTGACATATTCACACTCCATTTGGTAACATTTCCACTGTAGGCCACAGCTTCCTGTTAGTTTTGTCTCAATTCTGATTTCTTTTTCCATCGTGAACCATTTTTTCTTGATTAACTCATTGTGGATTGTTTCTTTAGTATCTGTTGTATTTCAATGGTTCATCCTTTGATATGGCTTGTAGAGGGCAAGCCTTGGTGCAATGATTAGGGCTTGTAGAGGGCAAGCCTTGGTGCGGTGATAAGGTTGCTGTATTGTCATCTGAAGGTCAAGCAGCCTCTGTGCAGAAGAGCAAGGATAAGGCTATGTGCCTCTGACCCTTTCTAGACCCGACCGTGGGTTGGAGTGTTTGTGGCACTCAACTGCCCTTGTATCTGTTGTGATTGCTTATCTCTTGCAAGTACGACAAAGTTTTCTTTTAGGCGACTTTGATAACAGGGGCGAATAAGATGAGTTATTCTGTCTACTCGTCGAGTTTGGTAACAGGGTTAAGTTATCTGGGGTCGGTTAGGGTTAAGACTCTTATTTCAGGAATAATTCATTCTACCATTTCACATGGAATGAGTTATTCTCAGGGTAATAGTAAGTTATCAAAGTCAAAAAGTGAAGGAATAACTCGACCCATCATCTCAGATAATTTATCCTAACCTGTTATCAAAGTGGCCCAATGTTTTTATTGAGGTTTTTACTGCACCATGTAAGAACATCAGGGGACTTGCGTGAGTCAAATTCTTGTCAAGGAAAATTTGTGTTTTTAAGAGATTCATCACATTGTCAGTTATCTTGTTCAAAGTTAATGCAAGTAGCTGAATGTGTGGACACCAGCGTTTGGTGTCTAAAGTAACAGTAACGGTGGGTTCCATCTTGCCATTGACATTTCAAAAACTAAAAGCAGTCCCGGATTGGCAGAATGACCCCTTCCATTGATTTATTATTTGCACACCGTCTGAACTTTTTTCCACTTTTCAGAAGTTTAGTGCTTCCCCCGTATCCTTGTGAGTGGGCATCAAGTAATAGATGTCATTTCCTTTCCCATTGACCTTTTCCGGATCTGTTTGCTTTGCTGCTAACAAATTGCTAGAGTAGAACAGGGCGCCTAGAGCTTTTTGATGTATGGGAAGATTCTCTCTCCTGAGTAGCCAACGATTGTGAAAGATCACCATCATGAAGGTGCCGATAGTTGCATATGACTGTGGAGGGTTTGTTTTTTCTCCCGCTCTGCCGTTTGAACATTTAAGAATGATTGAAAAAGTATTTTGGAGGGTTTGTTTTTCCTCCCGCAATGATATGACCACGCATCTCATCTTTCAAAAGAGACAATTTGTGCAATACCCCTGTTAATTAAATGTAGGGGTGTTGAACCAATCATTTTTATTTTGCTTGTTTGTTTGTTTTTTTTGATGTGGCTCCCATGTAAGTTATCTTGACATGGTGGCCACGTCAGCATCCGATCTGAGGGGTGGGTTTTCATGTTTTGGAGAGATGGATGACTAGAGTGGGGTCCATGTTAAGAATATTTGACGTGAGCTCTATCTCAAAAAAAATAAAAAAAAATTGATGTAATACCCCTACATACAATGAGCATAGGTGTTGCACAAAATGACTCTATTTGCGAAAGCAACGTCGAATGACTTGACAGCAGAGAAAGTGACATTAAATGAGATTTGGTCAGACATATCAATTGTTTAAGAGTTGGTGCTTCGCTTTGTTCGTCTGATCAGCCCCCCTTGTTGCG
This sequence comes from Amorphophallus konjac, assembly GCA_022559845.1. NCBI lineage: Eukaryota > Viridiplantae > Streptophyta > Magnoliopsida > Alismatales > Araceae > Amorphophallus > Amorphophallus konjac. The sequence continues at coordinate 236,872,094 of CM040128.1, read as the reverse complement.
GCGAGGGAGGACCTGATCTGTCTTTGATGGTGGGAAAGGAATCCCGGCAGCAGATAATGTAGACAATCCTATCACTGCAAAAGGACGAGCTTGCGCTGTTGCTGCTGTAAAACGTTTCGTGTGGCGTCTTCGTCATCATTTGTCTGTACGCCTGCATTTGGGTTATAGGCTAACTTTTCACATTCCCATTTTGGTAAATTGACTCTTCTCCTCTTCAGGGGTGAAAAAGGGAAGTATCAGAAATCTTAACAAGGTGTAAACCTGGGCGAAAGATGGAGTTTGACAGGTCTTGAGTTCTCCCAAGTCTTGGGTGTTTTACATGGGATGACAAATGTCACATACATGGTCTGGGTGGTGCAAGAGGAAAAAGGCCAGAAATGTTCCTCTCAAGTCACTGCATTGCCGTAACCCATGAGCAAGTGCTGGGCAATTTCTCTTCTTCAAATGGTCCCTGCAACACTCTGTCCACGTAACAGGGTAGCCTTTGTTCCGCACATCTTTCGGGCCCTGTAGCTCCGTAAGCATGGTGATGACGACCACGCCGAGGTGAATCAATGAAAGAGGCGCCACTCGGAACCCATATTCCAAAAGAATCACGACCCTTATCATCGACTGGGAAGCTACCTAGTTTGTTCCCTTAATATGGACCTCTCTGCGGTTGTTGGTGGGACCTCCACGCCCTCTCCCATGGTACACAACTGGCCAGAACACAGCACAGGCGGGAACCACACACACACATTATAGGGACATAGCTGCTAAAGAAGAAAAGAGAATAAGAATCGTATTGGCAGGCGTACTGTTTGTGCTGGGCACCTTGCGGGGGGACGTGGGCCTCATTTGCTTGCACAACGAGAGTGAGATGGGGGAACAATTGGTATCCTCCCATCCCGGGACTGTAGCTAGGAAGGAAATTGTCTGATGCCAATAGAGCTTATTGTAAAGCTCAAACTTTGATAAGACCCCCCCCCCACCAGTAAATTTCTTCATCTTTCATTGTACAAGATTGAGAAATTCTTCCTTCACTTGCGGGCTCCTAATTTTCTCTCTTTTACTTTATTGCCGAAGATCTACCCACATCATTCCACCGAACACGAATCATGCATGTCACAGGACATGCGCATGTGGGTTGCATGTGGGAGTAGTACGATGTAGACGTCATAAATGTCTCTTCTGGGTCCAAGTTTTATAGGATCCAATGGCGAAAGACAAGGGCCTTTCGTTTTCCTCGAGTACTCTTATAACTCAGCTTCTTTATTAATGAAGCTCCGCATCCCCTCACCACAACTAAAATGAGGGTTCTTTTTTTTTTTCCCCTTCTCTCTTTTACTTCTGTTTTTCCACCTCCGATGGAAGTATCGAAATGCTGGATCTGAATTTGCACTGCAGGTGGTGGACAAGGGATCAAATCTGCACTGCGACAGATGACCTCCCAACGTCTCATGACAGTCTACTAGCACGTACGTGAAGTGGGCACAACGCGTGGTATGTTAATCTTGATGGGTTGTGTTATAATATGGAGACGAGGATCACTGTGGCGAAAGAGAAGAAAGAGGGGCTGCTACAAAGTGGCCTGTGGTGATCATTACGGACTACTCTTTTCCACAGGAATTGAACAGAGGCTATATATAATAATATGTCATAGGAAGACCCGCTCAATTGATTCATTTCATATTATATAAAAGCAAGCGACATGCACCCTTCCTTTATTCATCACCCCCCCCCCCACCCCCACATTTTAATAGAAAAGAAGAAGAAAAGCGTGAAGCACGGGAATAACTATAAAGCAGACGGACACAACTCCCTAGGAGTGCTCTTTCGATTATTAGCCCTCATTATGTTCTTTTTCTGCCATCCAGATCCGGATCCGAACCGAATCCCCACAACTGCATGTGGCGTGCGTAACTTGTGGGTTTGCTGCTCTGTTGTGTAATGTTGTAAACAATCACCACCCTATTTGCCGAGAGCGTCAAATGTTAGGATGCCATTTATTTGTTGTCACCTGTGTTTTATCTTTTGTCATCATCTAATTTCAAAAGTAGAATCAAAATCACTGAATTTAATGTTGGGACCTTAAATTCATCTTTGATCCTCCGACCTCAAGGTCAAATAACTGAGATGAATGGTGTGATAAATAGGATAATAAAAAGAATGATATCTTTAGGCCGTGTTTGTTAATCGAGCGCGGGGTCGAGCATGGTAACTGCCCTCGAGCGGTGTCGCCAAGTATCCGAACTTGACGTGGTTGACGATGATCTGGGGGCCGTAGGTGACGGCGGCCATCGCTGCTTGTTACAACACTACACCTCTCGCAGGAGGGGGATCTTGGGGTGGGGGTTAATGATATTACAATCAATACTACCTCCACACAGGGAGGGGCCTTCAACCGGCCAAGCGGGGAGGGGGAAACTAGGGTTTTCATAGGGTTTAGAACGCTCTCGGAAGTCCCGATCAGAAGGGGTCGACGCTCGGGCAGCAGAGGGCCAAACAGAACCAAAAACAGGTTCTGTGTTACAGGGGTCGACCCCTGGGGTCGACCCTTTCAGTGGGTCGACCCTTGCAGCTAGCTGGGCTGTCTGCTATGTTAAGCCTAGTTAATTAGGTCTTAATCCTAGTTTTGACTTCATATTCGTAATATTGGCTATATTGTGCATCATCCCTGATAGATTGCACGTCTTATACGGTAATTCCTCTTCTTCTATAATCTCCTCAAACTCAGTTAAAGATACTTCCTTCAAATTCTCCCTTTCAGCCTTCTTCTCCACAGATTTCCTAAGGTGGTCAAACCACGGATCCTGAAGGGAAGGGGCGTCTAACCACTGGACCACAATGGTCTCAGTGGCGCGGATGTAAGGTCCGTGCTGAGGGAAACACCGACCGATCTTGTCGATGATGACAAGAGTCAGCAGTAACTCATTCATCGGCATTGGACAAACGCCGAAGCAAAGGTAGGTAGGGCCCGAGTTAAGGGAATAACTCCTTCTGTGCGAGGGGGAGACGGTTCTCGCCGGAGTTTCTCTCTCCCCGATTCTCGACAACCGGCCGACCACCCCACTATCAAAGCGGGCCTCAGTGAATTAAGAATGATATGGAGAGAGAGAGAGAGAAGCGGGTGGGTGGGTGGGTGGGTGGGGGGTTAAAATATGGGAGAGAATTGTCTAATAAGGTGTTTGGTTATAATTTTTTGAACAATTTTTCTCTCAAATTATATTTTGAGGAAAAGAGTAAGCACTAAATCATGTTTGTTCACCCGTTGTGGCACCTGTCACCTCCTGCCCCCGCACTCAACGCCACGTGATTCTATCAAACATGTTTACATAAAATTTGAAATTTACAATATTTTTATTAAATATGTATTTGTTTATTTTAATTAATTTTAAAAATTAAATTAAAAATAAATGTAACATAACTTTTTAGGTGGAAATAATTTTTTAAAAAAAAATACTCCCAAACACTATGAAGTGAACTAATTTAAGGACACTATAATTAATTACATCAAACAATGGGGGGGCTGAGCCAGCTTCTCCCTCCTTTCAGAAGGGGAAGAAAAAAAGCCGTCCTTTCCCCATCGCAACTACACTCTGTAGTGGGATATGCGTTTTTTTGGTTCCAGAACTTGGAAGAGGCGGCGGCGACCCCACCACCGGACGGCCCCTGCCACCGCCCGACATTGGACCAAACCCACCCCCTGGTCTGTCTCCATGGCCTCCTCCCTTCGTCCCCGGGGCGCCGAGACTAGAAGATGCGGTTTACAAAGGTGATGGAAGACAAGGCAGGCAGGAGGATGGCGCAAGCCGTGGCGAGGACGAGCAGCGCCGCATGGTGGAGCAGGGGGGGCCTCCCCCGCGTGGTGGTGCCGCCACCCGTGGCCAGACTTGCAAGCCAAGCGTCGTTCTCCAGCATCACCCCACCTCCCGCCGTCGTCGTCCTCGGCGGCGTGGTGCTGCCGCTGCCGCTGCTACCGCTACTGCTACTGCTGGTGGCGGCGGGATTGGGATCTTGTGACGACTTCAAGCTGCCAGGAGGACAGGAAAGAGGAGTCTAGAACTTTTAGAAGACCCGTAGGCGGGCGATAAGCACTTGGAAATGAGATGCCAAGAAGCCTACTGTTATATTTCCTACGCTATACAGTACTACTGCTACGGAACTTTCTCTGGGAAACCCATCTCGATTCCTCTGTAAACGTTTGAAGTAAAAGATGATCCAACGAAGACCACCAGCCATTAAAAGAGAGTGCACTGGGAAGACGACAGGAGACCGGATAAAGAGGGAGGGGACAAAGGAGATGGGGACAATTACAGGAAAACAAAACAAAGCAAAACAAAACAAAAAAAAAACCCATCTTTTTCATCCTCTGGTCACTACTAATCATGGAGGCAGAAGCACTACGGACACACAAATAAACCCACACAAAGAAGAACACAATTCTAAACCGGAGTAAGCGATAACATTGCCATCTTTACAGCATGTTTACTCGCCAAATCATTATCAAAGGATCCAAAACCAGCGAAAAGACCCAAAAAAAAAGTGCCCAAACAAAGGGCGGAAAAAATAAAGAAAACCCATTTCATCAGCCTTTAAGAAAGCCTGAGAAAAGAGAGACCCAATTTGCTAGGCAAACGTGAAAAATGGGAGGGAAAAAAGAAGAAGCAAAATTTGTTCTTGGCGTGAAGAGGTAACAGTGTGGATTCTTGTTTCTTACCTGCCGACGGAGGAGGGGCAGAAGGTGACGAAGTAGTCGGCGCCGGAGCAGGTGAAGGTGCTGGTGGCGTCGTCGTAGGCGTAGCTGTAGGCCCGCGGGCACGCCGACTTAAACATCTGCGAGTACACCGACGGCTGGCAGGTGCTGGGATTGGCGTACACCCCGCTGCAGCAGTACTCGGGGCTCCCGAACGCCTCGCAGGCACTCCGGCACGCCCCCCCGCCCCCGGCCCGCAGCTCCGCCGGGCACCGCCCGTTGAGGTCCGCCGCGCACCCCGTGGTGGCGCACCCGCCGCTGCCCCCGCTGGTCTCCACCACCATCGGCAGGTTGTAGCCGTCCACCAGGCTCACGTCGTAGAAGTCCTGCCCCCCCGCGCCGCCTAGGGTGAACTCCGCCAGGGTGGCCGGCGGCGCCGCCCCGGCGCCGTTGCACTCCACCTGGCCGGAGCCGCAGTCCCCCGTGGCGCAGGCACCAGAGGGGGAGCCGTCGAAGCCGCAGCCGGTGCGGCCCCAGAAACGGCCGGACCACCCGGTGGGCGCCTGGAAGGCGCGGGACCCCCCCGCCGGGAGCTCGAACCCCGTGGTGCCCAGCGGCGGGCTGCCGGCGTTGGAGAGCACCCCCGGCCACACCGCGTAGCCGCACCTGTTCACGAACGTGAATGTGGCGCCCTGCGCCACCCCTCGCCCTCCCCAGAAGCTGTGCGCCGACAGCAACGCCAGGGAGAACAACAGGAAAGCTGGGGAAAAGAAGCCGAAGAAGAGACGGCCCATCTCACTTTGTGTACTACCGCTACAACTACGGGGGTGGTGGCTGCCCTCTCCTATATCTCTCTCCGTTCCAACCTCTGCTATGTGAAAACAAACTTGGGTTCTACTGTTCTAAGTTCTAACCGGGGGCTATTGCTGTGCTCTGTGTTGCTGCAAATGGTGGTGAGAGAAGAGGAAGAAGAAGAAGAAGAAGCGTTGGTGGCGGAGGAGAGGTTGCATTGGGTGGGAGAGGAGAATGTGGGGGGCAGCGGCGTTGGAGGGGATGAGAGAGCGGTGGCTCAGGGAGGGGTACTCGGTGGGGTGGTGGATGCAGATGTGGGCGAGGGAGGAAGGGTGTGAGTAGTACTGCTCTGCTCTGGGTTGGGGATGATGGCCACCCATAAATTATCTCCACGCTCTTGGGTGTTGAGGTTGTGACGAGGGGGCGGCGGGGGGGGGAGGGCTAATGGCTGCTCTCCATACATATTTATATCGTTGCCCGCTCTTCTTTGTGAAGAAATTTCTTACACGCTTGGGATCTTCGGGTGACAATTTTTTTTTTTTGTTGTTTTGTTTCCGATCAGCCTTTGTTTAAAGTTGGATTTCTCTATCATGGTTAATTAACCTCTTTGGGGGCTCCTCCTTTACCCTTCTTTCTTCTTTTTCAGGTTCTTCTCTTCTCTCTTCTCCTTGCAGTGGTGGTGGTCTGTTGGATCATTAAGAAGGTTAAAAAGTGAAAAGAAATACCTCGGCAGACAAAGGGAGCGAGGGGATTGGGAAATAAATACTACAAAGGGATGCACTTTTTAGTGGCTTCACAGTTGATGCTTGGTCTCTCTCTCTCTCTCTCTCTCTCTCTCTCTCTCTCTCTCTCTCTCTCTCTCTCTCTCTCTCTTATGTTGCTCCACCATTTTGCTCATTCTTATTAGATAGATGATCTCAATGGTCAAGGGAGAAGGATGATGACATACAAAAAAACTTGGAGAGGTCGTTCTTCATTTGATCCCCGTGGACCTCTCTTTCTGAACATGACATCCTAATTAAGAATATCCATGACTTAAACACTCTCGCACCGGTGGATTGATTGTCCCGAAAGTTTGTGCTCTAGTCTAGGAGGAGGGGGGGGGGGTAATTACCTCATCCAGTTTACGTTGGTCTAGCTTGAAAGCCCAAATCCTGGGGAAAATTTAACGGTCCCAATCTCATTTGTTTTGCCGCAGGGGACAAACAATTAATAGTTTGGGCAAAAACCATAACGGGGTGTTGGCTCACAAAATGCTACGAGCCCTAACACTACTAATTGCCGGTGTAATGTCACGATGGATTAAACTACTCACACCTACCTGTTAGTTATGTCGTATACAGCTAGACATCTACGGGTCATCTTATGATTCTAGGCAGTTTTACCGAAGAGTTTGTTAGAAATAATAACACTCTGGAAAGATTAGTGCCGAGGACCTTGAGTGGGTCTAATCTTCGAAGGGCCCGTTTGATAGCAGGATTAGTGCCGAGGACTTTGAGTGGGTCTAATCTTTAAGCCTCACTTTGGTAGGAGATTTGAGTTAAATTAAACTATTTAGGTTAGTCCATAGTTAGTCTATTTTTAATTTGATAGCAAGAGTATTAACTCTGAAATAAGTAGGTGGGTTAACCTAGTTTGAATCTATTGTGATTTGATAGCTAGTGAGTTAACTCAATAATATTTATAAGTAAAATATTGAGAGAGAGAGAGAGAGGGTGCATTTATTGTTGAGTTAACCTTTCTAAATCTACCTCTGGAGGTAGATTTCGAAGTCCAGAGTTACTCAGGGTTTAATACTTATCCTCCCGGTTTAGTTCAGGTTTAAGTATCAAAACAATTTAGACTTCAAAAATAGTTAAACCTAGGCTAAACTATGACTAACCCAGGACTAACCATATATCAAAGTGAGGTTTAGGGGCTCGTTTGATAGCAAATTAGGATGGCCAAATCAGAGTCAGTGGGTCCCACCACTCTCCTTACACACATAGGTGCTCTTTGAAAATCGAATAAAACAAGGGCGAATACGCCATTCGCCCAACTGGGGTCAAATAGTGTGTTCGACCCCAACTGGTCAAACGGCGTATTCGCCATTTTTTTGTCGTGTTACGTGTAATTGACCCATTTAGACATATCCCACCAAAGTCGAACATGATGAAGACCGGAGAATACGCACCCTCACCGGCTGTTACCGGCCCTTACCCTATTCACCCTTGCTCCTAAACAAACAAGCCCTATTAATAGAGATTAATAGGAGTCGATTAGCATAAATCTTACCTGGTTAGCAAAGCAGCAGCCCAAGGAGATTTACCAGTTTACGAGATATAAGTCCGGGATTTGTTTGTCTCGAGAAAAAAAAAGATATTTAGATATTGTTGGGTTTGAATACACATCTCTCACACTTCGCATAAACGTAAGTATCATTATATTAGATTCTCTGTAATCAAAAAGAAAAAAAATAAAAAGAAAGATGAGTGCTACTGTTGTTCTTCAGTGGAGTGTATACTCCCACGCGGGGTTCTCCCTTCTATTCCTCTCTCTCTCTCCCTCTCTCTCATCTGTATATGACCAAAAAAAAAAAATGCCCCAAGAACATGCACGAGAATAACTTGGTTTGTGGCCGGGGAAAAGTGACGTGCGGGTGAGGGACATGAGATGGAGTAGGCAGAGGACGCTGCCAAGCAGAATCCGATGCCAGGTTCGAACACACACTTGTACCGGGTCACTAGGTTGGAGGTCTTCCGAAAGGATAGCCCACATGCTTATAAGCCAATTTGGCTTTCAGCCAGTTAGACAATAATTTAATAAAAATATTTAGTATACATTTTGAGTCAATTACATGTTCACGCTGTGTATTAAATAAATTGTTTTAAAAAAAAAATTTGTGACGTGAGATTCACATCCTTTAACTTGTTGTCCAATACACACTCCCATTCGACTATTCAAAAAATTTAAAAAGTAAAAAACATATTCAATAAATATTATTGGATCTAATTTTTTTTGAATCGTTACTTATTATTTTTAATTTTTTTTGGCCGTCGAATGGAGATGTGACTTGTATGATAAATTAAAGGGATGTGAACGCCATAATATAATTTTTTTTTAAAAAATAATTTGTTGCACACTCGGGATGTGTAATTGACCCGGATGTGCATTGAACACAACTCATAGTTCAATGTCACTAATGTGACCTCTCCAAATGGGAGCCCTTTGAGTTGGGAGACACCTCCAAATGGAGCTTGGAGAGGGGAAGATCTGCGGCCCAATGTTTCATGGCCCAAAGGCCCATAAAGGCTTGCACGGCCCAGTAAATGATAGCCCAGCTCTGCATTGAGGGCCCATTTACTACAAGACTAAGGGTCAAGGGCCCAAAAGAGGACCACCGAGTCTCGGCACGGTCGCCCATGTGCAAGTCCCCCCTATGCTCGGGAGGAACCCTAGCACGCCATCGACCGAGCCAGTAAAAGGCAAATAAGATGCTCCCTCAGGAATGTCCGGGACTAGAACGTCATGCTCGGAGCTCGGACCTAGAAAGGGAATATCCCTTACCCACCAATGGGTCAGCCCTTCACCATGACTCCCCGCCTCTCTAGCGGTCCAGGGCGGATTCCCCGCGGCCAGGCGCTTATCCCTCATAACTGTAAGTGAACTCCACGCTACCATCTGAGAGTGGGAAGTCTATGAGGATAAGGGTAGAACAAGAGTCCTATAACGGTAAGAGTTCACGCTGCGAACGTCTACACCTCCTTTGCCTCTCTTTGCACCTTGCTCTTGCCCTTACTGACTTAACCATTGCAGGGTTTTCTCTGGGATAGCAATCCCAAGCCCCCTGATCACTTCTTCCCTTTTGTAGCAAACCTTCTTGAGGTGGTTTCGCAAGATTGATCTGGGATCCACTTTGCCCCAGATCCGACAGCTTACGACTCAGCACGAGATCTTATCTTTTCATCTGGCGTCGTCTGTGGAAAACTAAATAATAAGTTAACATGGTGCGTAGGAGCAACAACAGGATGTTGACTGGCGATAGGGGGAAGGCGTCGACGGTCGTAAATCAAGAGCTCGTGCCATCCCACTCGTTAACTGGCCCCGCTCCAAATGCTCAAGTTAATGCCCCTCCCTCACCGCCGCCCCAAGGGGGACAGCCCGTCGTGGTGGATCCTGAGGCCTTCTGTAACGACCCGAGAATCCGATTACCGGGAAGGCCCGATAACCTGAGACTCGCACCGCCGCCGACGAGCCGGGAGGGCTCGAAAGGGCTAAAAGGAGTGTGGAGGCACAAAGAAATAGGAAATAAAGCAGGACAACCAACAACAACAAGCTGAAAGAAGGAACAACTACAGCAATAACAGAGTCCAGTTCAACAGAAAGTACAGTCTAAAGCAGTAAAGCGTACCACATGCCAAGTGAACACTCGGCCCGGCAAGCTGGCAACTGAGAACCTCCGCTCCGCACCCTCGAACCTCGAGGAAGAACCGCCACACCTGAAAAGCAGGGAATGAGTCTCCAAACAGAGACTCAGCAGGGATCCTGCGGAACCCCAACCGGAAACAACGTCGGTACCAGAAAGGAAGGCTACAAGAGCAACCGCAATAGTAGGAACAGTAGACCCGGTGGCCGGTCGAAACTCGGCACTACAGCTACTCCTACTGTACCAGAAACACACCCTGACCTCGCGGTCGAGGCTATCGAACTACACTAGTACCGCTTACCGAAGTAAAAACACACGGCAACCACGCCGTAGAGGCCTGTCTCTCAAAACACGGCCAACCTGGACACGCTGTCCAAAGTGCAACCCTGACACCTGGTCACGGGTACCGCACGACAAGACGCAACCTCGGTAAAGCCACTAGCACTAATCTGACGGCGCGAAAACCAATACACGCGCCACGGCGAAACAACCGAAACTCAATGGCCGACACGACCGAAACCCGAAGGTCAAAGTCACGGAAACTGACAGTCTGTCACTCCCAACTCGACAGGAGTACCTCCCACTAGAAGCACAGCCGGTAGCGTCCCCTGACGTCTTACACCGCGCCGCAGGTGAACTGCCTGACGTGGTAGTGTAAGGTTTCGCACAGCACCTACGGGCGACGCAGCGGATAACAAAAATTCTTTTGCCTGATCCCCGGTGTTATGGAAAGCTTAATATGTGCTCTAATCGGTATTTCTAAGACCCTAATTACGGGTTGCGTGTTTCACCTTGCGCGGAACGACGCTGTCCGCTAAGCCCGATGCAGAGAAACCGAGCCGCACAGCTGTACGGCCTCTAGAGCAGATCCACACGGACCCTTGCGCAGCGACGGTACCTCCCCGACATAACTTTTCCCGGCTCTAACACCTTCTGGAGAGAGAGAGAGCAAGGGGGAGAAAGGGGGAGGCTAATCCTCTCCTTAATGCTTAATGCTTGATTAGCATTAAGGGGGGGTTGGAAGGAGAAGCCAAGAGTTCGTATGAACTCACGTAGGTGCCATATATATAGGATTTGGACCCTTTTCTAAAGACCTCTAAAGGACCAAAATTGTATATATGACATTTCCATTATTATACATATGTATTAAGCCCCATTTACACTCCTTTCCAAAAGGAATTAAAGGGAATTAATACATACACTTATACAATAATATTCCGTCACCCACGAATCCATTGTGTGTGATCCTCTAGGCCCTTAGTCACTCTAGTTTAAGGCCCATTAACTTCTAATTCCCAATTAGAAGTAAATTAAACGTATTCTTCACTTCTACCAGAGCCGAAGAATAGTTTAATTTATTCCGAACCTTTGATCACGTTGGGTCAAGTAAATCCGCGTGATCCTAGAGGACGCCAGTTTTAAACCAGCCTGTCTAGTACCTGTAAGTCCACAGTTACCGCATCGATATAATCCTTCGCTCCTTCTATGAGTCTGGTACGATCGAGGGTACGGTATCTGTCAAACCCCATGATCGTGCCATTTGACTATGACCTCCTTAAAGTGTATGCCGTCCATTCTAAACGAACTCACACGACCCTGACCAGGGATTTAACGGAGCGTCAATGTCATGACCCATTAACTGTCTGATATATACCCGACAGTGAGCGATCCCCTCTTGACCATTGATGATCTTCACACGTATCCTGGAGTGGTTAATGACTCGACAACTCATGACTTATGGTTAAAGTCACTTAGCCAAGTAATAAACCATTTCAGTCGTGTAAGATCCGATCAATGTCTCAGGTCAAAGGACCAACGATGCTACTGTGACCGTTGGATCTTCAGTTGACATTAGGTATAATCAACCATATGAAGATCCAATAGCGGATCAGTTCAGTGCACATCCTCCAAGGACATACACCTACACATATGTGTTGGTGCCCCGCACCAATGACCATGAGACTGGTCACTGACACATCATGTGTACTGGTTTAATAGGTAATCAAAATCTCCGAGTGATTACCCTCTAACCAGGAACAGTTTAAGGTATGTGTTCATGTAAAGTAAGTCTCATGTTCGAGATCTCATCTCGAGCTGACTTTACAACCACATATCCTAGGGACAACGTAAAGTAACACAATCGCATATTTACGCTCAAACACCACTTTATTAATGAACAAGATCGTACAACTATTGGGCCTACCCGACCCGAAATTGGCCTGTAGCACACCAACACTAACAATCTCCCACTTGAACTACAGCCAATTGCCCACAACTTTGAGGCCCATCTTATCCCGATGACGCTCAAATACAGTCTGTGTCAAAGGCTTAGTCAGTGGATCTGCTATGTTGTCTTCTGACGGTACACGCTCTACCATCACATCTCCACGATCAACAATCTCCCGAATAAGGTGAAAGCGCCTGAGAATATGCTTTGACATTTGGTGTGATCTCGGTTCCTTCGCCTGGGCGATGGCCCCATTATTATCACAAAATAATGGGATGGGAGCTGATATCTCGGGAACTACGCCAAGTTCCAAGATGAATTTCTTCATATAGACAGCTTCCTTAGCAGCTTCAGCTGCAGCAATATATTCCGCCTTCGTCGTCGAGTCTGCAGTCGTGTCTTGCTTGGAGCTTCTCCAACTGACTGCACCTCCATTCAACATGAATACAAATCCAGACATGGATTTGTAGTCATCTGGATCTGACTGGAAACTAGAATCTGTGTAAGCTCTAAGCTGTAGGTCCTCTCCTCCATAAAGCAGAAAAAGATCCTTAGCCCTTCGCAGGTACTTAAGGATACCCTTTACTGCTTTCCAGTGCTCTTCGCCTGGATTTGCCTGATATCTGCTGACAATGCTTAAAGCATTAGCAACATCAGGCCGTGTACATAGCATTGCATACATGATTGACCCTATCGCCGAAGCATAGGGTACCTTATTCATGTGTGCCACCTCCTCAGAAGTTTTAGGACTCATCTCCTTGGATAGGTAAATTTCATGTCTCATGGGAATGAGACCTCTCTTGGAATTTTCCATTCTAAACCTTTTGAGGATAGTGTCTATGTACATGGATTGAGATAATCCTAGCATCCTTTTAGATCTATCTCGATAGATCCTTATGTCCAGCACATAGGATGCTTCTCCCAAATCCTTCATGGAGAAGGTCTTGGACAACCAAGACTTAGTTGATGTCAACATCCCTACATCATTCCCAATGAGTAAGATGTCATCAATATAAAGGACCAAGAAGGTCACTGAGCTCCCATTGACCTTCTTGTAAACACATGGTTCATCTTCATTCCGAATGAAGTTGAAAGATTTGACAGCCTCTTCAAATCTTAAGTTCCAGCTTCTAGATGCCTGCTTTAATCCATAAATGGACCTTTGAAGTTTGCATACCTTATTAGGGTGTGGCTTGGAGGTGAATCCCCCAGGCTGTACCATGTACACCTCTTCTGACAGGTTTCCATTAAGAAAAGCTGTCTTCACATCCATTTGTCAGATCTCATAATCCAGGTATGCAGCAATGGCAAGGAGGATTCTGATTGACTTAACTATGGCTACCGGTGAAAACGTCTCGTCATAGTCAATGCCTTGCCTTTGACGATATCCTTTCGCCACTAGTCTAGCCTTGTATGTGTCAATCTGTCCATCTGCACCGATTTTCCTTTTGAAAATCTATTTGCAGCCGATAGGGACCTTCCCTTCGGGTACATCAACTAAGTTCCAAACTTTATTGGTGTACATGGACTGCATTTCTGAATCCATTGTCTCTTGCCATTTCTCGGAGTCTACACTATGGATCGCCTCCTGGTACGACTGAGGATCATCATCCTCATCGATACATACCTTAGAGGACCCCTCTGAGACATGTCCAACATATCTCTCAGGTTCTCTCGGTAGTCTACCAGATCTCCGTAGTGTCAGTGTTTCACCTTGAATAGGATCAACTGATACAGTCTCATCTAATGAGTGTGTATCTATGGGTTGTGGTTCTTGGACCTCGTCCAATTCTATCTGGCTCCCACTGTTTTTCTGGAGTAGATATTCTCTTTCCAGAAATACAGCTCTCATGGCCACTAAGACCCTTTGCTCAGAAGGGTGATAGAAATAATATCCAAACGTCTCCTTTGGATATCCCACAAACTTACACTTATCAGTTCTCGACTCAAGCTTATCACTCTCGTTCTTCTTTACATGAGCAGGACACCCCCAAATTTTAATGTGATTAAAATTTGATTTCCTACCCTTCCATATCTCATATGCTATAGAAGGAACTGATTTACTTGAGATCCTATTCAATAAATAAGCTGCAGTCTCTAATGCATAGCCCCAGAGAGACAAGGGTAGTCCTGACATAGACATCATGGATCGGAGACCATGTCTAACAAGGTCCTGTTTCTCCTTTCGGATACACCATTGTGTTGTGGTGTATACGGTGGAGTCCACTGAGAAACTATTCCATGGTCTTTAAGATAAGAAGTGAATTCATGGCTTAAGTATTCACCTCCTCGATCCGATCGAAGAGCCTTAATACTTTTGCCTGTCTATTTCTCTACTTCATTCTTGTATTCTTTAAACTTCTCAAAGGCTTGTGACTTATGTCTCATTAAATACACATAGCCATATCTAGAGAAGTCATCAATAAAAGAAATAAAATAGAGATAACCTCCTTTTACTTCTATGGACATGGGTCCACACACATCCGAGTGTATGAGCTCGAGAATGTCAACAGCCCTCTCACCATGTCCACCAAAAGGAGCCTTGGTCATTTTCCCCATGAGACACGACTCACAGGTATCAAATGGCTTGTATTCGAACGAATTCAAATATCCATTTGAGTGTAAGTGAGAGACTCTTTTCTCACCTACATGACCAAGTCTGCAATGCCATAGATATGCAGAATTCACTTCATCAGCATTGGAAATTTGCATAACATTAGAACGTGTATCTAATACATAAAGACTATTGACTAATGAACCATCGGCTATAATCAAACCATTATTCATTATAGAGCACCCAGTGCTATTAAAAGTCAATGTATATCCAATGTTATACAAGCCAGAGATTGAAATAATGTTCTTAATAATATTAGGAACATAATAACAGTCATTCAGCTCCAGAATGACTCCTGAAGGTAAACTGAGACGTGCAGTCCCGACAGCTTTGGCAGAAACTAAAGCTCCATTTCCCATCCTCAGTTCAATCTCTTTTTTGCCCAATCGCCTTCTATTTGCCAGCACCTGCACAGAATTGCAGATATGAGATGCACATCCAGTATCCAATACCCATGATATGGATTCCATATATGACAAATTAAGGTCTATGACAAAAATACCTTCATTTAGAATTGCCTTGCAATTCATTTTCCAATGCCCAGTTTCCCCGCATCGAAAACATTTGTCTTCCTTTTCATTCTTCTTGCCCTTTCCTTTGTCAACTTTGGCGAGTTACGTACCCGTGGCCTTTTTCTTTCCTTTCCCTTTGTTACTTGTAGTGGTTCCTTTTCTTATTGGCCCGGCCAATAATCATTACAGAAGAAGATGGTTTATCTTTCTGTATAGTTCCTTCAGCACTCTTTAACATGTTGAGCAGCTCCGGGAGAGTTGCATCAATTCTATTCATGTTAAAGTTTATGATGAAGGAAGAAAAGGAATCGGGCAATGACTGGAGTATAAGATCAATGCACAATTCAAGATCCAATTTGAACCCCAGTGCATTGAGTCTATCTATCCACTCCATCATTTTCAGTACATGAGCCTGTACTGAAGAACCCTCAGACATCCGTGTCCTGAAAAGCCTTTTGGAGATGTCATACCTCTCGATCCTACCCTGCTCCCCGAAGAGCTGGCGTAGATTGAGAAGTATACTTCTACAATCAGTCTTTTCAAATTGCCTCTGTAGCTCGGGAGCCATAGAGGCCAACATGTAACATTGGGCAAGGGAGGAGTCCTCAGACCACTTGGCATAAGCCAACAACTCGCCCTCGTCGGCATCAGGAGCTGGCTCAGAATGAACCGTGTCCAACACGTATACAATCTTTTCGGCGGTAAGGACTATGCGTAGGTTACGCAGCCAATCCGAGTAGTTCGGTCCAGTTAAGCGATTTGCATCCAAGATGCCACGGAGGGGGTTGGACGACGACATTGTAATCTGGATAAGAAATAAAAGACAACTTAGCATGTGTTCAAATTCTAAATTAGATGTGGTTTTCTATCTTAGTTAGTCCCACTATTTTTCGATCGAACTATATAACCCTCAGTATATAGAATGGGAGATCAGCGAGATCAACCTAGTGGGTCGGAATCCCAACGAGATTGATGTACGACCTTGTGGAAAGTACAACAAGCCATACACTATCTCAAGGGCAGTCAACAGGCACTTGCATATAATGCAATATTCGATATTCGGCCCCCGAGAAATCATCCCCTTGTGGAAAGCACAACAAAGGATATTCTCGGTTAGATCTAACCATCATTACTACATAGCAATAAGTTCATGACCCGACCCTTGTGGAAAGCACAACAAAGCCGAGTTCAATTCCTCACCCCATTGAGGCCGAGCCTTGGAGTTTAATCCCGCCCCCAAACTCATGGATCTTGTGGAAAGCACAACAAATCCATGAAATGAAGACGTTCATTCACTCCATAATGATGGAGGGCCACGATGACTCCTACAGCCACGCTTACCAGATCTAAAATTTAATCGGGAGGGAATTTAATTTTATCTTGATCTCACCCTAGGTGGTAATATAAATATATCCAATATATTTACCGTACCTAGTAGTTTGCACAAAATAAATGCATCCAATGCAAAAATAAACGCAAGTGATCATGGACTTTAACCCTAATGTAACTAAGACATCCGGCCCGCTTCCAAAGCAGCTGGATCGTCCTCGTCAGGTGTGCTCCACGCTTTCAAACTCCGACGCCGCATTAATTATAACTTCTACACGGCACGTAGGCCGGAAAAATTAAATTACATGTGACTCAAATTCCAGCAGCCCTTAGGGCGAGTACAACAATGGAGGAAGATAGAAGTACATTGAAATTTTATCAGAGAGAGAAATGAGGTTCGCAGACCCCAATTAATTACATTAATCCAAGTCCATGATCACTTACCAACCCATTCAAATAAAATCAATCAAGGGTTATTTTCTGAAAATAATCCTTACCTTTTGAATTTAAAAATGGGATGTGCAAACAAAAATAGGCTAGCTTTGTTTAATTTTAAAAATCAAAGCATGATTAACTAAAATTAAACACACAAGCATGCCAATACAAGGTAAATAAAGTAAAGTACGTAAAGAACCATCATTTTCTACAGGGGCATGTAATTGAGATAATTAATTAAATTTAAATTTAAATTTAATTATCCAATAATCAAATTTAAATTTAAAATTTAAATATGCCAATAATTTAAATTTAAATTCAAACTAATTATCCAATAATTTTGTTTGAAAATAAATTTAAAATAATGTAATTATCCTCAATTAGTAATTTTTTAAAATTCAAAATTTGAATTTAATAATTATCTAATAATTAAAATTAAAATAATTGAATTTTCTACATTTAACTTTAATAAAATTTAAAATTTTAATTTTATAATTATCTAATAATTAAAAAATTTAAAAATTTAAATTTTACTGAAGTAACTTCAATTATTACCATTTTATCTCAAGGTAAATAGTAATTATCTCACCTCAGTAAATTCAACACGGTTAAATAAAATTTAACATTTGACATTTACCATTGAGATAACACTATTTAACTTACTAGATAAAATCGATTTAATTTACTGTGCATTTTAATATATATATCTAATATATATATTATTAACATGAGCATAATAAATTAAAAATGGTAAAAAATGTAATTGTTTTTATTATTATTTAAAAAAATTGGCCGGGGGGGCTCGCCGCGCGCGCGCGTAGGCGGTGACCACGCGCGCGGGCGCGGACCCGTCGGCGGCGGGCGTCGCCCGCATCGCGGGACGGCACCCACAACGCGGGCGCTGACCCGTGCGAGGGCCCGCCACGCGGCGCCCGCCCCGCGGGGCCCCGGCGACACCCGCCACGCGGCGCCCGCCCCCTCCTGGCGGGCGCCGGCCACGCGGCTGCCCCGCGTGGGCGGCGCCCGCCCATGCGGCTGCCCCCGCGGGCGCACAGCGCCCCAACAATAATTTTTTTTTAAAAAAAAAATTTGCTCCCGGGATGCCCAGCATGCTGGAAGAACGGGGATGTCCAACATCCCCTTCTAGCATTAACAATTGAAGCATTTAATCCCCTTTCAAATATGGTTCTAAACGGTAATGAAACACCGACCAGAGCGCAAACCTGGCTCTGATACGACTGTAAGGTTTCGCACAGCACCTACGGGCGACGCAGCGGATAACAAAACTTCTTTTTCCCGATCCCGGTGTTATGGAAAGCTTAATCTATGCTCTAATCGGTGTTTCTAAGACCCTAATTACGGGTTGCGTGTTTCACCTTGCGCGGAACGACGCTATCCGCTAAGCCTGATGCAGAGAAACCGAGCCGCACAGCTGTACGGCCTCTAGAGCAGATCCACACGGACCCTTGCGCAGCGACGGTACCTCCTCGGCACAACTTTCCCCGGCTCTAACATCTTCTGGAGAGCGAGAGAGCAAGGGGGAGAAAGGGAGAGACTAATCCTCTCCTTAATGCTTAATGCTTGATTAGCATTAAGGGGGGGGTTGGAAGGAGAAGCCAAGAGTTCGTATGAACTCACGTAGGTGCCATATATATAGGATTTGGACCCTTTTCTAAAGACCTCCAAAGGACCAAAATTGTATATATGACCTTTCCATTATTATACATATGTATTAAGCCCCATTTACACTCCTTTCCAAAAGGAATTAAAGGGAATTAATACATACACTTATACAATAATATTCCGTCATCCAAGAATCCATTGTGTGTGATCCTCTAGGCCCTTAGTCACTCTAGTTTAAGGCCCATTAACTTCTAATTCCCAATTAGAAGTAAATTAAACGTATTCTTCGCTTCTACTAGAGCCGAAGAATAGTTTAATTTATTCTGAACCTTTGATCATGTTGGGTCAAGCAAATCCGCGTGATCCTAGAGGACGCCGGGTTTAAACCA
This sequence comes from Amorphophallus konjac, assembly GCA_022559845.1. Lineage (NCBI taxonomy): Eukaryota > Viridiplantae > Streptophyta > Magnoliopsida > Alismatales > Araceae > Amorphophallus > Amorphophallus konjac. Next base: position 236,853,093 of record CM040128.1, on the reverse strand, counting down.
GCATGTCTGGTACCTGTAAGTCCACAGTTACCGCATCGATATAATCCTTCGCTCCTTCTATGAGTCTGGTACGATCGAGGGTACGGTATCTGTCAAACCCCATGATCGTGCCATTTGGCTATGACCTCCTTAAAGTGTATGACGTCCGTTCTAAACGAACTCACACGACCCTGGCCAAGGATTTAACGGAGAGTCAATGTCATGATCCATTAACTGTCTGATATATACCCGACAGTGAGCGATCCCCTCTTGACCATTGATGATCTTCACACATATCCTGGAGTGGTTAATGACTCGGCAACTCATGACTTATGATTAAAGTCACTTAGCCAAGTAATTAAATCATTCCAGTCCTCGTGTAAGATCCGATCAATATCTCAGGTCAAAGGACCAACGATGCTACTGTGACCGTTGGATCTTCAGTTGACATTAGGTATAATCAACCATCTGAAGATCCAATAGCAGATCAATTCAGTGCACATCCTCCAAGGACATACACCTACACATATGTGTTGGTGCCCCGCACCAATGACCATGAGACTGGTCACTGACACATCATGTGTACTGGTTTAATAGGTAATCAAAGTCCCCGAGTGATTACCCTCCAACCAGGAACAGTTTAAGGTATGTGTTCATGTAAAGTAAGTCTCATGTTCGAGATCTCATCTCGAGCTAACTTTACAACCACATATCCTAGGGACAACGTAAAGTAACACAATCACATATTTACGCTCAAACACCACTTTATTAATGAACAAGATCGTACAACTATTTGGCCTACCCGACCCGAAATTGGCCTGTAGCACACCAACACTAACAGGTAGCGCCTACCAAAGGCACGAACACCGAACAAGTAACCACAAACAAGTGACTAGCTGGGGTCACGTCCGTCGACGTGGGTCCAACCGCCCCCAACCACGTGTGCACACACAGACCGCGCGTCCCTGGTTTGGCCCTTTGACTGGTTTTTCCCTCAGCCGGACTCTGGCTGCAAGACGTGGGGCCCGACGGCAATCGGTCCACAAACCGCCTCTAAGGGTAAGCCCGTACACCACTCCCTGGTGCGACCGGTACCGCGTACTGGTAGGCTACGACTAGTGGATGGTCACTGAAGGAGTAGACTCTCAAGTCACGGAAAATGATGTCACAACCGGACGGTACGAGGAACGCTCCTCGTACAAATCACCGTCGCACGGCGATAGAAGCCGACAACACATCTCCCGGTACCGCTCGGCATGACAAGAGACAAGCCGACACGATCCGTCCCCTTGATCGGTCCATCTCAGGCCGCTCAGGATGTGCGGTCCCATAAGGGCCGCACAAGGCTTAAACGGCCAGGACGTGACCGTTCTACCCCAGGTCCAACGAGAATATGAACGGCCACCACGGGCCCGTTCAACTGATGTGCGGACCATTCACGGCCCCACGTGGGTGATGAACGGTCCGATATTGGCCGTTCTTCTCCCAATGGTAATAAACCTGAACTGTTAGGCCGTAGCCGCACTAGGGAAGAGCGGTTAGGGATTAACCGTTCAAGGGTTGTGCGGCCAAGACCTAGCCGCACACCCGGTCAACGCATCAGACGACGTACGGCCAGCCCCTGGCCGCACGAAGGGTTAGCGGCCAGCTCATAGCCGCTCACCCCGGCGCGCTGTATAACGGTAAAACTCAACGGTCAAAAATCCAGGGTTGGGCGGTCGCTATGGGTCCGCACTACAGGATATGCGGTCTCACGATAGACCACACAAGCCCACTGCGCGCCGAGCCCAGCCAAGGCGCGCCGAGCCGATGAACGGTCCGAACGGCACCGCACAAGAGTTGTGCGGCCACTGGTTCGACCGCACATCGCTCACCGGCGCGAAAACGGCGAACCTCGCCGGAATCGCCCAATTCGACCCCATACAAGCCCCACGAAGGGGGAAACGAAAGGAAATCGGCCCCCAATCTCCCCTAGCATGATTCTACGGCCTCAGATCGGCCTAAAACGTAAAGAAACGCCAGATCGGGCGATCACTCCCCAAAATATGGTTTTCCCCAAAATGCCCCAAACGACCCGCTCGGCTCACCACGGCCTACAAAACTCGCGGGAAATAAAGCGCACGAGCTGGGGGTCCATCTCCTTACCTCCACCGAAGATTTCGCGCACCGTGGACGCCGATCCATGAAGAAAATGCCGTTGAAGCCTCGCCGTTCCACGAACCCGCGGCTGAACTTCACCGCGCCTCCACCGCCTCGATCCTCATCCATCCTCGCCCGTACCTCGCCCGCGCCGTCCCCACCTCGCCCACGCTCCACCCCGTCGGCCGCCGGAGAGGAGAGAGTGAGAGGAGAGAGCGTGAGAAGAGAGAGGGAGAGAAGAGAGAAATGAGAGGGAAGAGAGAGGGTGGGGGGTTTATATAGAAAAATCTGGAATTTTTGAAAAAATCTCGAAAAATAGAAAATCACACCCTCGTGATCCTCGGAACGCACCGATTGCAACGGTACCACTCGCGCCCAAGTGAACGGCCTGGTTCACCCGCAACGAGGTTCCGAAGGAATTACCGAAACACACACCGGGAATCAGAAAACACACGCGGAACGCATTCCGGTCTCCGAAATAGCTCCGGACCGCGCCGATCCGAACACGAAAGATGTCCGAAACATCATTTCGGACACAACGGAGCCAGATACACCGGAAACGCAGATCCGAGACCCGAGAAGAAGGATCCGAAAAATCCGGGGCATTACAGCCCTCTCCCCTTAAAAGAATTTCATCCTCGAAATTCAGGACCTAGCACGAAGTTACAGGGGTAGAACACTGAACCAACTGACAACGTTGTCAGAGCCCCAGCACAAAAAATCTCAATTCTCACGAAAACATCGATCCTGAGGGGCACAGCCAGGCTTACAATCACAAACAACACCTCGCTCCGCGCGCCGTGCACACCGGCCATCAGAGCAGGCATATACCAGAGGACACAATCCGACATCACCTCAGACACCACGAAAACCAACATGGCACCGCTGCCACCATCTCGCCCACCGAGGAAACACACCCTCGACACGAGAAACAGCTATCGATCCATCACAAGGTCGGCAGACAAAACACACATCAGCTTCACAACCAGCTGACAAGTCGCACACCCTTCGCAAGGGAACAACCAACACAGAGCCTCCATCGGCTCACGCAGCCATCTCGACAGACTGCAACCAGGACATCGACTCAGCACCAAGAAACACCCCACACATGGCAAGCTGAAAGCCAAACATAACACTGTGCCAACTCTGTCAGAGGACAAACTTTGACAAAGTCCAGATCCCGTCCGGAAAGGTACACCACAAAAATGACCACCAAAGGTCTCGCTGGCACACGGTTCTCACCATGCTCGAGCCCCAACCACCAGCATCTTCTGTCTGTGAAAAGACCATGCGCCGACGATCACCAATCGCTCGCCCAGGTTCTTCCTTCTTTCCTGGTCCTTCACCGGGTCCGAAGGAAACATTCCAAAACTCGGCAAGCCATCCGTCGACCCCCACACAGACTGATGCCACATCTCGAGCTGCACTCCTCTCGGACACCACATCCAAGCTCGAACATCGCGCCAACTCGACCCTCTCGGGGAGCACGACGAAACCAAATGACAAAATCCTGGTGTCTTCAGTCATCACCTCACTCGACTCAGACTTATAGGGGAACCACCCCATGCTAGTCACCAAACCAGGGATAACCATCGCGACACCGACGTCCTATCAAAGACAACCAATCTGACGCCAATCTCACAAAAAGGCCTCCGCCCAAAGGCGTCACTCTTACGCCTGGTCTCATCAAATCCTTCGATCAATCCAAGTGGACACCTGCCAATCCCGATTCCGCCCTTACCACAGAGCCACGGGACACCACCTGAACAATGCTCATGGGTCCCCAAAGCAACAAACATCTCACCATGGTTGGCTACGAGACTAGCCTTACCAGTCACTCGTAGCTACCAACAGGAACCCACAGCCTGCCATAGATCACTTCTCCAAGAACGATCTCATTCGAGGACACGACTGGGAACACAAGTCGGGTGCCAAGCCACTGACTCTGACCAACACGTCCTCGACCTCCGTCAGGCGACATCCTCAACAACCCCCTCCAGGTCTAACACTGACGCCTGACACGGCTTCCATTACAGGAATAGGGTACTCATGCGGCGTAGTATCCAGCACATTCCCCAACACTCCACCCTGCCAGTGCCAAGAACCAGAATATCTCGAGCAACGGCACGGCAACAACACGTTTCACACCGAGGAACCAATCCTCCAATGCTCAACGCAAACTCAGGAATCTGCCCGTAGCAACCAACGCTACGATCCTGAACCAGTGGGTCACAAGCCCACCACGCTTCCGCTGCGCACTCAGATCCACGCGCACAACCAAGAAAGCAAACACCGCCCAACCAGCACTCGTCCTTCCGGAACAGCGCCAGCACACCCTCACACGACAAGGGAATGGGCACAACTTCTCATAGGCAACCACCTTGGCAAACGTGCGTCTTGCACAGACTTCATGGCACACAAGGCCAACCAATCCGGGCACACAATGCAAGACGACGAACCTAGCCCAACACAATCTCTCCAACCAAAGGAAAAACCAGCGCACTTCCGACCAACGGAAGAACTCCACCCTCGACCTGACTTCAAACCTCACGCATGTTGAAAACAGCACCATCCAGCACCAAGGAAATCCATCGCTTCCATCAGGTCAACGCCTCCGACACACTCGGCGAGTGTCACGTCAGAACACAAGCACAACACCTCTTGATGCACCACCGCCGTAATTCCTCGAACTGCAACACGGCATGTCAAGAGTCGCAACACGAGCCATAACGACAACCGCCGATGCTCATCCTCGAGTCCCGAACTCACCGTGGAGCCTTCACATCTCAAGCCAACTCCAGGGTGAACACAACCCATTCGCACACAAGAGCGCAGGAGCAAGACTTACTGGGACACCACAGCCCAATCCTACCTCAAAATCCGTAAAACAATCGGGACCGACCCGTCATTTCTGACGCCACAGAGCACGACAAGGACACTAGACTCGACAAAACAGCAGCTCACCGAGAAGATATTCCGCTCACTCGAGCACACTTCTCGATCAGAACACCTCAAGGGCTGGACAAACCTCAAGCTGGAGTGGCCAAAACCGACAACAGCTCCCTCAGAGCACACTCACGGCCACTTAACCACGAACAGTCCTCTCCAGCCACCTGACCATGCTGCAGATGCCTCGAACGCAGCACCGCGAGCTCGCGCCTGCCAGCAACCTCTGCCCAACGCAGCACAACCAGGACCACCACCGATGAGGGAGAAGGCTCTCGACCTCGATCCTTAGACCCCATGCTGGCACGAAAGCCGCTGACAGCAACCACCTTCTCAGCGCCGCACAGCGCACTCAAGCTCTCGAGCGAGAAACTAGGCGGAAAGCGAACACAAAACCCTAAGCCAGCTGCCGACTGTACTGAACCTTATGGACTCTGATCACTGCAATATCTCGAATTCCTATGTACGCCCACAACCACCGCTCTGATACCAGCTGTAACGACCCGAGAATCTGATTATCGGGAAGGCCCGATAACCTGAGACTCGCACCGTCGCCCACGAGCCGGGAGGGCTCGGAAGGGCTAAAAGGAGTGTGGAGGCACAAAGAAATAGGAAATAAAGCAAGACAACCAACAACAACAAGCTGAAAGAAGGAACAACTACAGCAACAACAGAGTCCATTCCAACAGAAAGTATAGTCTAAAGCAGTAAAGCGTACTACATGCCAAGTGAACACTCGGCCCGACAAGCTGGCAACTGAGAACATCTGCTCCGCACCCTCGAACCTCGAGGAAGAACCGCCACACCTGAAAAGCAGGGAATGAGTCTCCAAACAGAGACTCAGCAGGGATCCCGCGGAACCCCAACCGGAAACAATAGTGGTACCGGAAAGGAAGGCTACAAGAGCAACCGCAATAGTAGGAATAGTAGACCCGGTGGCCGGTCGAAACTCGGCACTACAACTACTCCTACTGTACCAGAAACACACCCTGACCTCGCGGTCGAGCCTATCGAACTACACTAGTACCGCTTACCGAAGTAAAAACACACGGCAACCACGCCGTAGAGGCCTGTCTCTCAAAACACGGCCAACCTGGACACGTTGTCCAAAGTGCAACCCTGACACCTGGTCATGGGTACCGCACGACAAGACGCAACCTCGGTAAAGCCACTAGCACTAGTCTGACGGCGCGAAAACCAATACACGCGCCACGGCGAAATAACCGAAACTCAACGGTCGACACGACCGAAACCCGAAGGTCAAAGTCACAGAAACTGACAGTCTGTCACTCCCAACTCGACAGGAGTACCTCCCACTAGAAGCACAGCTGGTAGCGTCCCCTGACGTCTTACACCGCGCCGCAGGTGAACTGCCTGACGTGGTAGCGCCTACCAAAGGCACGAACACCGAACAAGTAACCACAAACAAGTGACCAGCTAGGGTCACGCCCGTTGACGTGGGTCTAACCGCCCCCAACCACGTGTGCACACACAGACCGCGTGTCCCTGGTCTGGCCCTCTCACCGGTTTTCCCCTCAGTCGGACTCTGGCTGCAAGACGTGGGGCCCGACGGCAACCGGTCCACAAACCGCCTCTAAGGGTAAGCCCGTACACCACTCCCTGGTGCGACCGGTACCGCGTACTAGTAGGCTACGACTAGTGGAGGGTCACTGAAGGAGTAGACTCTCAAGTCACGGAAAATGACATCACAACCGGACGGTACGAGGAACGCTCCTCGTACAAATCACCATCGCACGGCGATAGAAGCCGACAACACATCTCCCGGTACCGCTCGGCATGACAAGAGACAAGCCGACATGATCCGTCCCCTTGATCGGTCCATCTCGGGCCGCTCAGGGATGTGCGGTCCCATAAGGGCCGCACAAGGCTTAAACGGCCAGGACGTGACCGTTCTACCCCAGGTCCAACGAGAATATGAACGGCCACCACGGGCCCGTTCAACTGATGTGCGGACCATTCACGGCCGCACGTGGGTGATGAACGGTCCGATATTGGCCGTTCTTCTCCCAACGGTAATAAACCTGAACGGTTAGGCCGTAGCCGCACTAGGGAAGAGCGGTTAGGGATTAGCCGTTCAAGGGTTGTGCGGCCAAGACCTAGCCGCACACCCGGTCAACGCATCAGACGACGTACGGCCAGCCCCTGGCCGCACGAAGGGTTAGCGGCCAGCTCATAGCCGCTCACCCCGGCGCGCTGTATAACGGTAAAACTCAACGGTCAAAAATCCAGGGTTGGGCGGTCGCTATGGGTCCGCACTACAGGATATGCGGTCTCACGATAGACCGCACAAGCCCACTGCGCGCCGAGCCCAGCCAAGGCGCGCCGAGCCGATGAACGGTCCGAACGGCACCGCACAAGAGTTGTGCGGCCACTGGTTCGACCGCACATCGCTCACCGACGCGAAAACGGCGAACGTCGCCGGAATCGCCCAATTCGACCCCATACAAGCCCCACGAAGGGGGAAATGAAAGGAAATCGGCCCCCAATCTCCCCTAGCATGATTCTACGGCCTCAGATCGGCCTAAAACGTAAAGAAACGCCAGATCGGGCGATCACTCCCCAAAACATGGTTTTCCCCAAAATGCCCCAAACGACCCGCTCGGCTCACCACGGCCTACAAAACTCGTGGGAAATGAAGCGCACGAGCTGGGGGTCCATCTCCCTACCTCCACCGAAGATTTCGCGCACCGTGGACGCCGATCCACGAAGAAAATGCCGTTGAAGCCTCGCCGTTCCATGAACCCGTGGCCGAGCTTCACCGCACCTCCACCGCCTCGATCCTCATCCATCCTCGCCCGTACCTCGCCCGCGCCGTCCCCACCTCGCCCACGCTCCACCCCGTCGGCCGTCGGAGAGGAGAGAGTGAGAGGAGAGAGCGTGAGAAGAGAGAGGGAGAGAAGAGAGAAATGAGAGGGAAGAGAGAGGGTGGGGGGTTTATATAGAAAAATCTGGAATTTTTGGAAAAATCCCGAAAAATAGAAAATCACACCCTCACGATCCTCGGAACGCACCGATCGTAACGGTACCACTCGCGCCCAAGTGAACGGCCCGGATCACCCGCAACGAGGTTCCGAAGGAATTACCGAAACACACACCGGGAATCGGAAAACACACGCGGAACGCATTCCGGTCTTCGAAATAGCTCCGGACCGCGCCGATCCGAACACGAAAGATGTCCGAAACATCATTTCGGACACAACGGAGCCAGATACACCAGAAACGCAGATCCGAGACCCGAGAAGAAGGATCCGAAAAATCTGGGGCATTACACCTTCCATTCCCTCAATGCCAAACTGGATACTCTTGTCGATTTGTTGAGGGCCTAGGTGGCCAGGCAGCAGCGGTCCCAGCAATCGCGCCTAAGCCCCTCTCGGGTAGAAGCCTCCCGACGAACGACAGGAGGCCATTTTTTATCCAAGATGGCCGCATCATCCGCAGCGCGGCGGGCGAACCTTCTCACCCCCTGCCTTTTGCTACAGAACAAGAGGGTTCCTCCAACCCACGGAGGGAGAGGAGTGATGCGCGACAACCTACTCCACCTGCGGCGACCGTTGTTCCTGCCACGCAGCGACATGAAGAAGAGGGAGAGCGTGCTAGGAGTCCCCCAGTTCCCTCTCATACCCATTCAGAGCTTACCCTCCAGCTCCGGGACTTCGAGCGACGATTCACAGAATAGTGCGAATAAGGAGGATGAGGAGCAAGCCCCGTTCTCCATTGAAATTTTGGAAGTCAGGTTGTCACCCAGGGTCCAGCTCCCGGCCTTTAAGTCTTACGATGGCCTGGGCGACCCGGCCACCATTTTGACAGTTTTGACGTCTTGATGACCCTACAGGGGGCCTCAGACTCGATCAAATATCGAGCCTTTGCTACTTCTCTGGTGCAATGGGCTCAAGCTTGGTTCCGAGCCCTCACACTCAGAAGCATCACCAACTTCCGACAATTCGGGTGATTGTTCAAGGAAACTTTCTCTGGGAACGGTCCCCCAATGTCACGACCCAAGATCTGAGCACCGGAAAGGAACCAGTACAACCTGAATCCTAACCCGCTACCCACGAGCCACGGCTCGGAAGGGTTAAGTTGATGCTGTGGAGATGCATCGTAATCTAAAATAAATACAAAATTTAAAGTGCAAGACTTAAATTACATTTAATACAATTTAAATAGGTTATAGTCCAGAGTATAATGTCCAAAAAGTACAGTCTAAAAGAAAGGAAAAGTACACAGCCTTGGGGCGTACCCCAGCTCAAGCACACTGACCACTAAACACTCTGGATGCTGCATCGGATCACCAAACTCCAAGTTGAAACGCCGCACCTAAAAAAGAAGGGGTGAGCCTCATCTCATTGGCTCAGTAGGGGTCGTGCGGATCCCCACCACAACAATAACACTAAACAACGACAACAATAATAGAAGTGGCGGCAGCAGGAAAAGCAACAATAACAATAACAACATGATTAACCGTAGTAATAAGAGTAGTAACGACAGTAGTCGGTGGAAACACAGCTCTCTAAGCTACTCCTATTCTCAGCGGGAAAACCTGGACCTCACGGTTGGAACTACCGAACCAACATCAAACCACGGCTATGCTACTGGGAAAAATCCACAACACCTCTGTCATGAAGGCCCATCCTCATTGATGGAAACTATAGCTAAGACCACGTGGTCAAGGGTACAACCTCCACTCTCGGGAGGACTACGGCCTCAATGCCGGAAAAAGCTCGATCTTGAACCAAGAAGGGAGCCACGACCTCACCGTCGTGCAAGCTCTACCTTAACTGCTGGGAGGGCCTCGACAACGTTGTCGGTAATTCTACCTCGACCGGCCATCTCTCAAGTCTCACGCACGTGGCCCAAACCCTATACTCGAGTGGGGCAAAGACACACACACACACTGTTGTGTAGTGGACAGCGGATCTAGAGGGGAGGGGTGAATAGATCTGTCCCTCTTTTCGCAATGTAACCCTCTATATAGCTAGATGGAACAAATTGCAGCGGAATATAACTAGCTAAACGAAGGACACAACGATTTACTTAGCAAGATGATTACTAATATATCGATTCGAACCTAAGCATGTATTTAGAACGAAACAATCACACAAACAAACCACAACACACGAGATTTTAAGGTGGTTCGGACTGAATCCCCAGTCCTACGTCCACCCCTCATCAAATTCGGTGAGGCTTCACTAGTGCCACACACTGAACCGCAAATCGGAAAGACCACCGATTGCCTTCCGACTAACCGCCGGTAGGGACGTCAACACCGCAGATCAGACAGCTTCCGATTGCCTTCCTACTAACCACCGGTAGGGACGATCTTCAGTTCCAAATGTTTGAATGAAATGGAAAAGAACAAGATATGAAAACACTCAAACAAGATATGAAATATGTTCAAAGAGAAAAGATCTTGTCTGAGTTTGCTGGAGCTTGAATCTGATGATTAACTTGGCTTGGAGTTGATCTCCTCTTGAAGTAGCTTGAATCATTTGGAGATATGATGAAGAGCTTCTTCCCGGAGTACTGTTCACAGCTACAGTAACTCGAACTCCTTTCCCTTGAACACACCCTTGCAGCTTCTATGGATCACCTTGAGATGAGGAAGAGGAAGATGATTGCAGCTTTTTCTTCACTTGGCTTGGAGTTGATTTCCTCTTGAAGTAGCTTCAATCACTTGAAGATTTGATGAAGAACTTCTTCCTGGAGTAGCTTGATTTCCTTCTTGGAACACCCTCCTTGTGGCTTCCTTTGATCACCCTTCTTATCCTTGAGTGCTTCTAGCTTTGGTGGAGGTTGCTTGCTTCATATCTCACCTTGAAACACCTTGGATGGATGAAGAACTCTTCCCGAAACACTGTTCACGGAGGCGCTACAATGTCTCGAAAATGGCCTCTCTTGATCTCTCTTGAAGCCTTAAAGCATTAGGGTTTCTAACCCCTCAAGTGTTGGTTTTATAGACCTTGAATGGTCTATAGACAAGCCTCAGACCAGATCCACAATTTGTGGGTGATTAGGTGACTTTTGGATTAAAGAAATCCATGTTGAATGGCCCTTTTCGAAATTGGAAACAAAGTCAACATTGAAGGCTCGGGGCTGGCGGTCGACCTGCAGCTCCTGGCGGTCGACCGCTACTGTAAAACTTGCATTCGGGTGATCCCTGGGAATTTCGGTCGACCGCCACTAGCTGGCGGTCGACCGCCAGCTGAAAGATTGCAGACTGGCGGATGCTGGCTGGGGCGGTCGACCGCCCCTGTGCTGGCGGTCGACCGCCAGCTAGGCAGAACCCGGATTTTCCCGGGTTGGTCCGTTATCTATCTTAGCTCCGCCGCTTAAGTCCTTTAGCAGCCCGTGCATGTTTGTGGCATCGCCCTTGACAGTCTTGAAGATTTTATTATTGAGTCTTCGATCAAATTTTTGTTCCGGGGGCTGCCCCCTTGACCCCCGCGACCTGACTGCGCAGGTCGATCCGCGTGCGAGGGCGCAACATTGAGCTTTCACTTGTCCATTCATTTGCATATCTGTCATGAACACAGCAGCACATATATCAGTCATATAAGAGTGAAAAATAACAATGACTAATAGTGTTTAGCCATTATCAAAACCAAGAATACCACAGAATGCATATGACCATAGAATGATGTCGAATGACCCAAGTGATCACAGAATGACTCAAATGACTTCAGGGACACAACACACACCTCTTCCTAGGACTGGCTAGGATCCATGCCTCTGCACCCAACAACATGACAATGTCCTGCAACCTGACATGGGGTACGCACCCCTGCGTCCACCAATGACGTACACTTCTCCTAACCAAGGCACCCTACGCTCTAGGCTATCCTCGCCTCTGTTGAACGTGCATTGCACACACTAGGTTGTCCTCGCCTAGTCTATCTGTGAAATGCCCTCAAGGTAGTACTACGGTAAAATAATAAACCCGTAGTCTCATATAATCCATCGGAGTGCCCACGCACGTACTCAAAACTCGAGTGGAATACAACCTTAAGCCGTGGCACAAGGTCGGACATAAACCAACCAGAACTGGCCCGAGCAACTCACACCAACACGTCCCTCGAGTCGGCACACAAGGCCGGCTAAGAACTAAGGGACATTAACCCCAAGTGACTCACATAGATACATGTAGACCCGGCAATTATCCGTTTAAAATTCGATTCGAATTCGAATTCGTATTCGTTTGGTCGGATAATTATCCGAATAAAATATCTGATGGATAATTTAATCGGATATCGGATATCCGATTATTAATTGGATACAGATTCAGATATTTAAGTATCCGCATCGGATATTATCCGACCGAATATAAACATGGAATTTTTTACGATTATGCATAAATCTTATAATTTTATTTTTAATAAAAATGTGAGAAAATCACTGAAGCATTGGGAAATGGAGAATCGGATATTACAGAGGATTGCAATTTGCAATGACCACAGCGCAATGTTGCTCTACTGCATGTTTTTAGATGGAATTTATTATGGTAATAAATGATCATTTTATCATGACTGGGTAGGAGACGAAGAGTCTTGATAGGAGAAGAAGAGTCATGGACTCTCCTTCTATCTCCGTGAGTCCATCATCCGTGTCTACTGTCTCCTCCTATGGTAATAAATGATCATTTTATCATGACTGGGTAGGAGACGAAGAGTCTTGGTAGGAGAAGAAGAGTCATGGACTCTCCTCCTATCTCCGTGAGTCCATCATCCGTGAGTCCATCATACGTGTCTCCTATGCTTCACAGTTCACAACTTCACACAATACACTTCATCTATTCACATAATCGCATTCAATGTCACAATGTGGAACTCAATGCAGTCTAGCTAATTAATCCGCCGTTGTCTTTGATGGTGAATGTTTTCTTAAAACTATAAGGCTGAGATTACTTTTACAAAGCGGTCAAGCCTTCTGCCTCCCCCCCAAAAAAAAGAGAATGGGAAACGTCTCCACTGTGTAATAAATCTAACATATAATTAAACCTCCTTCAGGTAGTAGTGTTAGGAACTTGGTCAAGACTTCAAACGACACATTTAGCTGGCAGATACAACCAATCAGAGAATTGTTAACATGGATTTTCAGTTCACCTATTGCCTTGTTTAAGCTTCCACATTCAAGTAATATATATGCTCAGGCACATGGTCTCCTTATATAATATTGATCAAAATGCCTACATATGGCTTCCACAAGTTGAGTCGAGTTTAAATTAATTAAGTTTCAAATAGCACCTAATCGGATAGTCGGATATATCCGAATCCGGATAGTATCCGTCGAATTCGAATTCGGATAGTGACAAAAATACACCTTAATAGAATGTGTCGGATTCGGATATCCGACTGATTATAATCGGATACGAATTCGGATATCAGACTATCCGCTCCGTATCCGCTCCGTTTACAGGTCTAGATACACGTGGTGCTTATAAGAACACCCAACCATGCGGGTAAACCCTCTGCAAGAACTCTAATGCTTTACTCATGGCGAACCGAACCTTGGGACGACCTCCATCCAAACAAGGCCAAGGTGGTCCAATTTTTAATGGATTTTATGATTATAATATTACTTTGGGTGTTCCAGGGCAAAATCGAGTTACGGGTGTCAAATGGGCCAAAAGGGGCTTGGGTCGGTCAACCAACACAGTTGGTCGGTTGACTAACACCAAGAAACGGTCGACCGCCCTCTCTAGGCAGATCAGTCGACCGATCCTGTCTGGGTCGGTCGACCGATTTTCCCAGAACGGCCTGATCAGATTGAGGCCAGAACGGTCGACCGATCCAGGCCATCAGTCGACCGATTCTAGCGATTTAGTAGCGGAAGCCCCACCGTGGGGTCTCGTTCCACGCCCCGCTCGCTCCGCACGAGGGGGAAAACAAGGAGAAACCATTCCCCAACCTCCTACCCACTGGGAGGACACATTTAAACCAAAAAACTTGGGATGATCGGACGAATCTGTCGCTCACCCCAAACCATGCTCAAACCATCCCAAAACAAAACATAAACCTGCTCTCGGCCTCACCACGGCCCCAAATCACACAGAAATACGAGAAAAGCAAGGGGGAATCGTTCCCCAACGTCCATTCTATCAATGCCACGAGATTGGCTAAGAAACACCACCTGAATCAGCGGGAATCGTCACTCGCCCCAAAATATGCATTTTCCCTAGCAAGAAGGAAACCCACTCTAACTTGCCCGAATCGGCATGAAACCGCGAGAAATCAACACACAAGGGTGTGGGATCCGTCCCCCTACCTCTCACGAAGACTCCACGCGAAGGGGACGCCGATCCATGTCGAAAACTGCCAAAACCCCGTGGCAGTTCCTCATTTCCTTCGCGAACATGCCGCGCACGCCACCCTCAATCTCTTTCTCATCCTCGGCTCCGTTGCCTCGCTGCCTCAGCCCTCCACACCCATCGTCGGTCGCCGGAGGTGGGAGAGTGAGAGAGGGGAAGAAACGGAGGAGAGAGAGAGGGTTTGAGAGAATGAGAAGGGGGAGGGGGTAAGGGTTATTTATAGATTTTAATTTTGGGGTTAAAAATCTAAAAATTTAAAAAATTGCCAAAATTAACCCCGTGATCTTCGAAAAACATGTAACTCACCTGTTACGCCACGAAGTCCAAAAATAATTTATTATCTCATATTTGGGCATCTGAAGATCTGATAATTAGAAAATTCTATTTTAATTAGAAAACGCGATCTGAGACCCGCGGGAACGCTGCGAAACCCAGGGATAGTAGATCTGAAAAACTCGGGTCATTACAATCCTCCCCCCTTACAAAAATTTCATCCTCAAAATTTGAAGGAACGCACCATAGCTCACAGGGGAAGAAGGACTCACTCCACTAGGTACCTGGGAACTCTCCCATCTCTTTCAACACAACCCAAAAAACTCCATGTAAAACCTCCTGAGGGACACAACCAAACCAACATGAGTAGAAAAACCCGCTCGTTCCACATTCAACACTCACGCGAACTCTCAAGAACGATCAATGCACACCAAAACAGACGGGTTTGGCATCACCTCAACTATACTGAGACGTCAAAGACACGAGTATTGGTCGATAAAATTCCCACACAGCACGGAGATGTGACCCACACACAAACTCCTACCACAATTGGGGAACCATACTCAGCAGTCCAATCAGGACATGAGCTTCCACACCTGCCGACCATAACTTTTCTGACAGCTCCCAGACACCGGCATCCTACATCTCGCGAGCTGAAGCACTACTAAACATTGCTGGACCAACTCAGGTCCCAACACCAATTTCTCACCAGTCCCATTTACATGCACGAGGCCTTGCAATTCCACGATTCTCAACATTTTAAACCCGTCTCGATTAACAAACATCCTAGATGTAGAAGTCCATCCGCCAGCCATCAGTCACACATGCTGATAGGAATTCCTTTCTACTACATTCTCCTCTCTTGCCTCTCTTATAGGAGCCAATAACCACCCATCTTCATATCTCAATAATTTACCCGTCGGCTCTAACACCTGATATCTTCACTTACTGGGCCGACGACATCCGCACACCATTTCTGGTTACAACTCAATTTTCTTGACAACTCCAACCTCTCAGAAAGGGGAGTACGATGAGGTCACCCATAGAAACCTTGCAATCTTCAATTTCACTAATTCTAATCTCAGAGCTTCAAAAAACTTTTTCCAATTCGAAACAACACAGGGCCTCCGTCAAACACCATGACTTCATGTAACGACCCAAGATCTGAATATCGAGAAAGACCCTGATATTCTTGGATCCTACCCCGCCATGCACGAGCCGGGGGCTCGAAAGGGTTAAAGGGATGGAGTGGCAATGTATAAGAATCTAAATCATTGCAACTCAAAAATAATTAACATGATTAATTGCAAGAAATAAACAGTCATACCATTTAACAATTAGATAATTCAATAATTATACAGTTCAGAGTCTACATGTCCAAACATAAGTGCAGTAAACTAAAAGGTACAAGACTACGGGGCATACCTCGTCTCTGGCAACTGGCACTACTACTGACCACTGGCTCCTCGCGAGGCCTCCGAAGCGCTACGAGCAAGCCGCGCCTCACTTGAAAACGAAAGAGGTGAGTCTCATCTCATCGGCTCAGTAGGGGTCCCGCGGATCCCCACCTCGCGGCGGCAAATACACGGTGCCATAAATAACAATTCAGAATAATAATTATAACAAAAGACACCATCTAATAATTAAAGGAAGCAACTACATTACGCGAGTATCAAATCTATTAACAACAAACCACAAGTCGGAGCCGTACAACGAAATACCCTCGGCCGCCCGAACGCTAAGTCACAACCGTAAGAAACTAGGGTCGCTACACTCGAGTGACAGGAGCACTACCCACAAGAAGCAAGGCCGGATGCGTCTACTGACGACTTAGTCCACAGCCTCAGGTGTCTCCCTACACGCCCCACACGGACACTGAGACACCGTACATGGAATACAAGACAAGGGTCTAGTCGGGGTCGTGCTTGTCGGCAAGCGTCCGATGTCCCCGACTAGGTGTGCACACACTGACTGACTGTGCTACGTCAGGTCCTCTAGTTAGTTTTCCTCCTAGCCCGGACTCGAGCCGCCATAGTGGGAGGTCCTATGGAAACCAGTGTAAAACTGTCTCTCCTGGGTCTAGCTCTCCACTTCTCCCGAGTGGGTCGACACACGCGTGCCCAGGCAAGCTACGACTAGTGGGGTATTAGGGCAAACGCATTAGGGCAACCACATTTATGGACCCCACGGCCGCGACATGGATAGCTCATGATAGCCGATTCCCACCGTTGCCGAAAAACCCAACACAAACTCTACTCTCTAAGCCGATTCTTGGCTCGGGAGTAAGGGGACAATTGGAGAGGGGAAGATCTACGGCCTAATGTTACACGGCCCAAAGGCCGATAAAGGGTTGCGCAGCCCAGTAAATGACAGCCCAACTCCGCATTGAGGGCCTATTTACTACAAGACCAAGGGTCAAGGGCCCAAAAGAGGACCACCGAGCCTCGGCACGGTCGCTCATGCGAAAGCCCCCCATGCTTAGGAGGAACTCTGGCGCGCCATCGATTGAGCTAGTAAAAGGCAAATAAGATGCTCCCTCAGGGATGCTTAGGGCTGGAACACATGCTCGGAGTTCGAACCTAGAAGGGGAATATATCTTACCCACCAATGGGTCAACCCATCACCGGGACTCCCAGCCTCTCTAGTAGTCCAGGGCGGATTCCCCGCGGCTAGGCACTTATCCCTCATAATTGTAAGCAAACTCCACGCTATCATCTGAGAGTGGGAAGTCTATGAGGATAAGGGGAGAGCAAGAGTCCTACAACGGTAAAAGTTCACGCCGCGAACGTAACGCCCCCGCCCAATGGCCTCTCAAGATTCCCGCTACTCTAAAGAGAAATCCTACAACTATTTAATCCCAGGGATCCCCTCCGAAAAGGTAAGTCTCAATCCTACCCTTCTCAACTAGTGAAGAGCAGTCTCGTGCCCTACACCTTCTTTGCCTCCCTTTTCACCTTGCTCTTGCCCTTACTGACTTAAGTATCAGAGGGTTTTCTCTGGGATAGCAATCCCATGTCTCTTATTCAGTTCTTCCCTTTTACATCAAACCTTCTTGAGGTGGCTTCACACGATTGATCTGGGATCCACTTTATCCCAGATCCGATGGCCTATGACTCAACACGAGATCTCACCTCTTCAGAGCACGAATTTGGAATACAAGCAAGTAGAATAATTATTCGTGTGGGATGGTTATATCACAAATTTGAGTAACTAAAGATTTCTATATGAGTTCCCTCTCATTGAGAGGGGGCTACTACATGTCGGATCATGCCACTGTTCAAGAAAGAAAAGTTTAGACAAATGATGTGCAATAAGATCAATGGCGTGTATGCGCGAGAGTTGGAGGATCATCTCAAGTTGTTGTGATCCTTTTAAACCTACGTACAGGCATTGGGACTCCAATATTAAACTCAAACGGAGAGGACTAAGATTGGATTTTTTTGGTTTTTTAGTCATTACAAATAATCATATTTTCTTTTTAGTCCTTTAAATATAACTATTGTTTTTAAAGTCCCTTAAATCCTTGTCATTATCTTTATTAGTCCTTGTCATTAGTTACAATAAACAGAGTGAAACTCAACTCGGGTTAAACTAACTTAATGTTGGTAAAAGACTAAAATAACCTTAGAGTATGGGTCCCACCTCTCTCTCTCTCTCTCTCTCTCTCTCTCTCTCTCTCTCTCTCTCTCTCTCTCTCTCGTTGTAGCTGTGATTGTGGAGTATGTCGACGATTTCGGGGTTGGAGTGGGAGTTGAGGAAGAGGAGCTCGAAGGCGCCATCCTCATTGGCATTAGAGAGGGGATTGAAGTTGGTGACAATGTCCCAGTCGCAAAAGTGCTAGGTGGTGGGGGGTACGTGTCGGTGCCGGCAAGGGGAATCTCGACGGTGGCACCAAGGTGCACGTTGGTCATGGGGGTGTCAGTGTGAAACGTCGGTGATAGAGAGAGAGAGAGAGTGAGAGTATATAGAGAGAGCAGCGGGGTGGGGGTATTGGAGGGGGTCTCCCCCACCAGCGCATGCATCCCGCACACAGACACAAACACAGACACACACACAGAGCGATGGGGAGGGGGTGTCGGAGGGGGTCTCCCCCTCTGGCACAGGCATCCTGCCATTGATGCACACGCAGAGAGAGAGAGAGAGAGAGAGAGAGAGAGAGAGAGAGAGAGAGAGAGAGAGAGAGAGAGAGAGAGAGAGAGAGAGAGAGAGAGAGAGCAGGTAGACACCAGAGCTCCCTCTCCAGCGGTGACAGAGTGAGAGGGAGGGGGAGAGAGAGAGGAAAGTAGAGAGAGAGAGAGCGGGAGGGCGAGGGAGAAGGGGAGGGGGGATGCCAGACGGTGGTGACAGAGTGAGAGGGAGAGAGAGAGAGAGAGGAAGGTAGAGAGAGAGAGGGAGCGGGAGAGGGGGAATGCCGAACAACGGTGATAGAGTGAGAGGCAGAGGGGAAGGGGGGACACTAGAGAGAGTTGGTGGTGACAGAGGAAGAGGGAGAGGGAGAGGGGGGATACCATAGAGAGTCGGCGGTGATAGAGGGAGAGCGAGAGGGTGGACACCGGAGAGAGCTGGCGGTGACAGAGGGAGAGGGAGAGAGAGCAAGATGAAATCGCTCCATCTGGGAGAGATTTCATCTCGAGAAATCGCTCCTAGATGGAACGATTTCAACTCGCTCACTCTCTCTCTCCCTCTCTCCCTCTCCCTCTGTCACAGTCGGCATGCTCTCTCCCTGCCTTCCTCTCTCTCTCCCTCTCTCTCTCCCTCTCCCTGTGCCTTCCTCTCTCTCACCCTCCCTCTCCCTTTCCCTCTGTTAGTGCCGGCCTGCACTCTCTCTCTCCCTCCCTCTCCCTCTGTCACCGTTGACCGACACTCTCTCTCTGCCTTCCTCTCTCTCTCCCTTTGTCACCGTCGGTGGGTCCCTCTCTCTCTCTCTCTCTCTCTCTCTCTCTCTCTCTCTCTCTCTCTCTCCCTCCTTATCCCTCTGTCACCACTGGAGTTGGAGGGGGAGACGCATCCCCCCTCCCTACACTCTCTCCGTCTCTCACACCATACCCTCCCTTTCTCTCTCTCTCTCTCTCACCCCATCCCCCTTTCTCTCCCCTCTAATGACAAAGCTCCCCCTTCTCCCTACTACTCTGCCCCCTTATGATGGGGGCATCCCTCACCCCTTCATATTTTCTCGAGGCCCCGAGTGCTCGCCGGCATCACACCATCGCGTTCGTCACATTTTTCTTAGTCATGGCATGTAATTTTTATATTTTCTTTGAGTCATAATTGTGTAATTTTCCTTTTATTTGAGTCATGTCCCTAGGTCCATAAGTTATTTCCCTATGTTTGAGTCATTTGTCCCATGGTTTGCTTTCTAAGACATCAGTGGTCATTTAGTGTAATGCCATGGGCATTTTGGTCCTGTAAAAGGTTGAGCTCCTATAAATAGGACCCAACCCCCCCCCCCTGAGTTGGTTAATGAATATTTGAGCATTTTCAGAAAATCCCTCTTTGTGTGATCCCATTGGTGAGAAGCCAAGTCTTTGGGTGAGAAGCCCTTGGAGTGAGAAACTCCCTTATCTCCCTCTCTCTCTCTCTAGGGGGGTGCCCCTTTCTCTCTCCTCCCTCCCCTCCACATCACCAGCCACATCAGCCCACCTCTCCACCTCATCAAGTGTCCCTTCACTTCCCCATAAATCCATAAACCCCCTCATTAACTCCACCTCTCCTAGACACCCTTTCATATTCCCAAGACACCTCTCCACTCTCCAACACAACCCCCCTCTTCCCAAGCCACCCCTTCCCTTCCTCAACACACCTCTCCATCTCCCAACACACCCCTCTACATCCCCAAGACCCCAATTGACTACCCACATTAAACCAAAATTCAAAAATTAGGGAAACTCCCCCTCCCTTGGCCATTTGTGCCCTACTCTCTCCCACCCTTGGCAGACCTGTGACCCCAACACTTCCTGCCTGCTAGCTCCGCCCCCAACAGCTCATCTCCCTCCTCCCTCACCCTGGTTTGACCCTCCCCTGGTTCCCTCTCAACCAGGCTTCACCCTTGACCCATCTCCACCCAATTCCCCCTCTCACTTCCCCCATTAGCACCTCCCATCCTCACCCACCACCCTATCCACCACTGCAGCAGAACTGGATGCAATTTGCAGTGTCGACCCTGCCTCGTCTGAGCAGATCCAGGTGAACCTCCCAACAGCAACAAGATTCATCACCGAGCTAGCTTTCCAATGAGGGATGTTCCACCACCATTCGACGTCCGAGCTGTCCGGAGGAGCTGATTTCGCCAGACTGCGCACTCTGTCTCCGGTAGACAGATAGAGGCGGCTTGCAGAAGCGCTCACGGATAGCTCGGTGAAGTTCTTGGCGCACCCTTCGGAGGAGAATATCTTCTGCAAGTCCTCTACCAGACCCAAGAAGAAGGGAGCTGTTTGAGTACCGGAGGACCGCGTTCCAACCGTTTCCACCAACTCGCATAGATCTGCTCCACCAGCACCAGGTCTGACCCTCGGCTACTCATTTGCTTCCTCCGCTCTACTCCGACCTTGCATGGTGGTCCCGTTGGTATCCGAACGAAGAGGACCCTCCCCCGGTCGCGTTTATCCCAGCTACACCTTCATCGGAGCTCGGAGGTGCTCGGGGCGAGGTTATCTTCTGGCGCCTGCGGTTCTGGAGTAGTCAGGGCAGTGCCAGTCCATCCCGACTCTCGGAGCTGCCCCGGCTTCCCCCGACCTCCGATCGATCAGAAATTTTTACTGGGCTCTCTTGAGCCAGTACAGAGAAGTTTGGAGCCAGTCCCGCCTTCATCTGAGTTCGAAGGAGTTCGTGGCACCTCCGACATCAGCTTGCTATCCCAGTCGAGCTAGCACCGGGACAGACCGGTCTCGACTTATTCCCCTCCCTCGCCAGGCCGGCATAGCACCCTCCCTGCGTGGAGGTAGTGTTTGAATGTATTTGAACATCCCCACCCCTTGTCCACCCCTCCTGCAAGAGGCATAGTGTTGTAATCTATTAATTTTCAGGTTGAAGCTTCATCGACACAGCGTGCGGGAGGTGCACCCACGCTTCCCCACTCGCCCTCATCTCCGACCGGGGTCGGTTTCTTCAAACAGGCTGGGTAAACTCTCGACCCTTGCTTCTAATTTGTGCTTGTTCCTTCAATAATTGACGTTTACTCCATCGGTCAAGAGAGAGAGAGCGCCCGATCCCGAAGTTCCACCACCTACGAGTGACCGCCGTGGGGGTAAGAGAGTGAACCCCGTGCCCTACGGCACACGGCCTGCCCTTTCATTTGGGCACTTGTACCCAGGGGAGGCTAACCTTAGCCTTGTTGGCCCTCCACCAGCAAGGGTCTCGTCCCACACCCTCGACTCGGTATCCCCGAGTCACCCCCAGGTTGAGTGTGCGCATCGTGTGAGCGTCCGCCAACGTTAACTTCCTGTTCTTGCGATTGTGCTTGCTTTGTTAGGTCCGAGGCGCATCGGCCTAGTGACTGTCACCCCCAAGGTGGTGTCACATCAATTGATATCAGAGCAAATTTTAGACTTGTCTCTACGAGTCTAGTCCTAGCGCACGCTTGCATTGGAGTCATCATCGGTCCGACCCGTGCATTTTCCACCCACCATTGTCATCGTTGAGTCTATGGTCAAATGGCCCCTCTCCCAATCATATTCCATGCATACCTACCTAATGGAGAGCCCACGGAAATTGATTTCATTGACATGGAGTCTGATAATTGGGTATCCCCTGATATCGTTGCCTCTCTTTCTAGGACCGGATAAATTATGCACAATGGTGAACAAGTCTTCGTTGAATTCCACAAATGGTTCGGAAAAACCCAATACCTCAATGGGGCCTGGTGTCAAGTAGGAACGTTGGCGGGTCGATGCATAATCCTAGGTAAGCAATGGTTGATAGGATCGGTGCGCTGGATTCAGAGGGGGGGGTGAATGAATCCCACCCTTAAAAACTTTTTGCTCAATAAAATCTAGAATGCTATCAAGGTGAATAGACAATCTGAATATCTGATCAAATAATCTTTTGAACCAAGGAACAAATATGAAGTGCGCGCCTAAACAATTAACAAGCGGAAGCAGAAGAAGGTAATCAACCTGCAGCACAGATAGCAATATGAAAGCTTAGACAACCTATGAACGGTGGTAGAAGATATGGAGCTAACGCAAGGCAAACCACTGCACAAGTAATTTTTTAGGTGGTTCGGTCCTCCAGACCTACATCCACCCCTCACTCCCAACAGGAGTGAGGCTTCACTAGCTAACGCTAGAAACAAGCAGACTCAGTCTGCGAACACTTGCTGCCACACAGCTTGATCAGGGGAACAGCCTCCCCTCTTCCTCCAGACCAGAGGGACACCCCAAGTGACTCCCAGCCACTTGGAAACCAGAGACCGAAGTCTCTCTCCCTCCAGACCAGGAGGGACCCCACCAGTGACTCCCAGTCACCAGCAAACCAGAGGTCGCAGACCTCTCTTCCTCCAGACCAGGAGGGACCCCTGGACTTGCAACCCACAAGCCCAGAACCGAAGATCAGATCTCCCTTCTCCTGAGTCCACAGGAGGAACCCGACCTCACTACTGAGAATCGGAAGAACAATAGCAACAGGAGTAACAAAAGGAAAAATAAGAAAACATAAAAAGCACAGCGACAAAAGCTGGAAATGAAACGCAAGAAATATAGCTCTCAATGAGCATAGTCGTTCTGGATTTGATCCACGAACAGACTGAGCAGATCTTCAATAGAACAATCTCCTCTCTTCCTTTCTTCCTCTTCTTTCTTCTTCTCAGCTCACGCAATCTTTCTCTTCTCTGCTCTCCTTTTTCTTCTTCTGCCCTCTTCTCTTTTCTTCTTCTCTCTGTTTTTCTTCTTCTCTTTTGATCGTGGCTCACTGCTGCTTCTTGGCTTCTATTCTCTCTGTATATACTTTTCCACTTCGATCAGTCTTCTTCTGTGGAAGAAGGCTTCCTTATGTACGCAGCAGCAGCAGCAGCAGCAGCAGCGCCTAGGCGCGTGTTCTCCACAGTTCCCGCCCAAATATTTTGGACCACGTGGCAGCATCCAGACTTGCTTCAGCACACGTGTCATCATCTGGTCAGGTCTTCCAGCCTCGGATCACGTGCCCTCCTTAAGCTTCATGAGCAGAGGCACCTGTGGGACAGACGAATAAGTCATCAGTTTATCAGGTTAAGTATAAACCCTGTACAAACTTTAATGAAGGCACTGCAGTGTGTAGACTTGCAATGTAAGACAAGGCATGTATAGACTTCACGTTGTGAAGCAATGTATATACTTAGCATGAAGACTGCCAGTCGATGTATAGACTTGGCTGAAGCTATCTCTGAAGCAATGTTCAGACTTTGCTGAAGATAATGCATGAGGCGATGTTCAGACTTTGTGCAATGTATGAACTTCATGCAATGCAATGCAGTTTATAGACTTCATGCAATGCAATGCAATGTATAGACTTAGAAAGCATTCAGCTTGTGCAATGTATATACTTCTTGCAATGTAATGTAGACAAATGTATAGACTTCATGCAATGCAATGCAGTTTATAGACTTCATGTAATGCAATGCAATGTATAGACTTAGAAAGCATTCAGCTCGTGCAATGTATATACTTCTTGCAATGTAATGCAGACAAATGTATAGACTTCATGCATTGCAAAGCAGACCAATGTACAGACTTCCTAAATGCTTCAAGACCATGCACATCAAATGTCTAGACTTCACAAGGTGAATGGCTGTACAGACTTCCTATGTGAAGACAGCCACTGTACAGACTTGTTGAAGTGTGAAGGAGTTGAGTGTATAGACTTCACGATGTGAAGACTTGCCAAAGATAGCAGGCTGATGTACAGACTTGAGCGAATCAAGGTCTGTATAGACTTGAAGATCATTCAGCAGCCAATGTATAGACTTTCCAACGGAAAGGCTGTACAGACTTGAAACAATGGAAGACAGCGAGTGTATAGACTTTGAAGTGCAACGTAGGTAAAGGCTTCCAATGTATAGACTTCGAAGTTCACTGAAGGATGTTCAGACTTGGCCAAATAGTCCGATGTATAGACTTGAGGCATGGAGGCCAATGTACAGACTTGGAAAGCTAAGGCCAATTTACAGACTTCAATGTATAGACTTCGAAGTTCACTGAAGGATGTACAGACTTGGCCAAACAGTCTGATGTATAGACTTGAGGCATGGAGGCCAATGTACATACTTGGAAAGCTAAGGTCAATTTACAGACTTCACCTCGTGCAAGCTACAGCGAATGAGTGTATAGACTTAACAGTCTCCCTGGCTGTACAAACTTGGTCACAGGCTGAACAGTCGAATGTATAGACTTGCATCCACCGACCAGTGTATAGACTTTGCAAGTGTGAGACGCTGAATGAGACGATGGCTGAGACAATGCACAGACTTCAGGTGAAACAATGCAGCTACAGTGCAATGTACAGACTTGCCTAAGACGCAGCATGAGACGCTGGCTGAGACGAACGCTGTACAGACTCTGAATGCAATGTATGGACTTTGCATAGACGATGCATGAGACACAAACTCTGTGCATGAACAGTGCAATGTATAGACTTAACATGATGCACAAAGACACAGTCCACTGTACAGACTTCATGAACAATGCATGAACGAGATGCTGAAGTCTGTATAGACTTTAACAATGAATGCATACTGCGATGTATAGACTTTACATCACTTCGTGCAGCTACAGTGCAGTGTGTGGACTTGTTCTAAATGATGCACAACCACAACAGTGCACTGTATAGACTTTAAACTTCAAAGCATGCATCGATGTACAGACTTGAATATTCATGAAGCACACGAATGAATAAGACTCTGTACAGACTTGGGCTGTATAGACTTCAAGTTAGATGTGCATGGTGACGAAAGTACAGACTTTGTCTGTGACACATCCAATGTACAGACTTAGCCATGTATGGACTTAACTACTCGCACCAGCAATGTGTAGACTTGGTAGCATGAACTGTGCACATGAATGTACAGACTTTAAGGCATGAGCAAATGCAATGTACAGACATGCAAAACTGGGGAGTCGACCCATCTGGAAAGGGGTCGACCCACTACTGTCCAGACTAAACAAAGAAATGTATAGACAATGCAATCAAAACATTATTTAATCTTCATTCATGTTGCTATCATATGCAGAATGCTCAAGAATAAAGAATGCACAGAAATGCACTCACTTTGTTGCTATCATCAAAATAAAATAGCATTGCTATCATCAAATCAATATAGCACATGCTTGTGCCTAAGGGGCACAACATCAAGACCACAGGGACACAACAATCTCCCCCTTTTTGATGATGGCAACACTATGAGTCACACTAACTCAGATCAAAATATTCTCCCCCTTTGACTTCAGCAAAAAGACATAAGTTTGAGAGAGCAAAAGAAACCAGCATGCAATGATTGAATAAAAATCTCCCCCTTTGGCAAAAATCTCCCCCTTTGATATAATCAAGATGAACCATGGGAAGGTATGAATGCAGATGCAGATGGAGATACCAAAATGCAAGATCACAATTCTCCCCCTTTAAGAGTTTCTATGCAGCATGATGCATATGTCATGGAAGCTCCCCCTCAATAAGTGGAATCTTATGAGATGGATGAGAAGGAGACCACAGGGGCAATCAAGGAGATGTTCAGGTCAATGAACCAAGGACAATGAGCAGAAGAGGTTCAAATAATCAGATTTACAAATAAGCTCCAAACAGAAATAATTCAACAAGATTTTCAAGGAGATATCAATCTCATAAATCCAAAACATAATTTTTCAAAGTCTTCTATTATAAGGGCTTATGAATGAATTTTATTGATCAGCATGGTTTAAACATGATGTATGCAAAGTTTATCAATAAAATCCTGTATTGATATCTAAAATCAGGGTTTAATAAAAATGAACCAAGCCCTCATAATTATATCTTGATTATCCTCCCTTTGTCTTACACAATCAAATTTATTGACTTCTTTCGGAATTACATGCACTAGTATTGAGATCAAGCAATTTTGAAGTCATGTGATTTTGTCTACGGCTGTAACAATTTGATTTTAGCATCAATATTCAGATATTACAATTTGTTCAATAATTTTTTCATGCTACAAATTTTACGAGCACTCTAGTTCAGTGCACACCTTGTAACTAGAGGATATACGATGATCAGAGGCCAATATCCCTAAGCACTTAGTGTGACTGACAGTCATGCTTTATATGAACAGAGGTAGCATTTACACATCATGACACACTCCAAATCATTTCTTGATGAGTGAGTTGTATTTCTCAGTGTGCATGCCATTGCTCAGCCTGATTAACTCTCATTCCTAAGCAGAGTTAACTATTTCACCTTATGACACAGTCCTTTGGACATGTGTTTCTCAGTGACCAAAGTCATTGCTCTGACAGAAATTACCCTTCAGACATTTCAGAAAAAGTCATTTGCTTCAAATCAATAATAATTTCATGTACTTAACCAATTAAAACCATGAATTCAATAGTGCAGATTTCAGAAGATTTTACAAGACACAGCATGAAATAGATGGTTAAAGTTTATTAAACATGATTCAGATATTTTTTTTAAGAGATTTTAAAGTCAAACTCATTGAATACATTAAACTTAAACCACCTGAGTTATTTCAAATATTCATAAAAACGTATAATAGAAGATTCCTAGTTCAAGTGTTTTCAGATTTATGATCGAGATAGCCCATTGAAATCTTCATGAAAGACTGATAGAGTTCTGAATCATCAAATGATAGAAGAGATTTTGAAGAGTGAGTATTTTTGAAGCTCAGTGATTTCTGTTATGATCAAGGTTTGTCAATTAAAATCAATGGGGAAAAGGTTATGCACATCAAGCAAGCTATCAGGAAGTGTGGCATGTTTCAGGATTTTCAAGGAAAACATGCAATGACTTCTGACAAGTGTATGCATTTGACAATCTATATGCAATGCATTGACTCCCCCTGACACTATGCATTCAATTACTCTCTTTGGCATTTTTAAGAAATGTAATGCAATTAACTACATGTATGCAAAGACATGCAAAGACTCAACATTGTTTGCTATGCAAAGACATGTAATTAACTACCCCTGAAAACATGCAATGTTTGCACTGAAAACTGAACATATGACAATGTTACTCAAGCTCAATCAGACTGCCCTATTAAGCAAAATGACCCATGGTACTACGCATAGCACTTGGTCTAATAGACCACCTCACACATAGTAAGAGCCTCCAGACAGATTTCCCTGCCTTTTGGTAGCTTGCCATTTGATATACCATAGTGGTCATGCATGATAATGCAACATGCAGTCCAGATTTCTAATCAATTATCAATCTGAATTATGCACTGATATCTCAACATGTGCTCATGAGAAACAAGGCAGATTTTTAAATGTGAGCATGCATACATGGATCAAATTTCAGCTTTTCAGATTTTTCAGAATGCAAGTTTATTCTCATTTCAATGTCTAAATAGACAATTCAGAATGAGCATTGAGAGACATGAATATTCATAGTGTTCAATAGATGACAAATGTGCAAGAACACATCAAACAAGATATGCAATGAATTTCACAACAGGAAATGCAGAGAATTTACCTGACAAATTCAGTATGAGGTTTTCTTTTGAGTGCCTTGGTTTATTCACCCCTTTTATTCTTCAGCTTCCAAGGCACACCTACAAAGCAAACTATTTTACACAAACAGGTACCCAAGAGGTCTTGGGTCCTGAATTAATAGTGACATTCCTAGCAGGTTTTCTAAACAATTTTTCAGCATGTAGGTCATCAGATTTCATCAAATAGTAATTATTCATTGAATGACCTATTTGACCACAGTAATGACATGATGCAGCAGATTTCAAGTTCTTTTTATGCCAGTTACTGTTGTCATGAAACTTATTAACAGAGAGAGAATTTTGTTTACTAAAATCAGCCAGCCAACAGTTAGCAGCTCTATGGCCTGGCTTCCAACAGTTATAGCATGAAAAAATAGACTTTAGGTTCCTTTTATGCACATCATTATGAACATGAATTTTATGTGCATTGGCATGGAACTGAGAGCATTTGTGTTTACAGGGAATTTAAACCTTTCAGAAATGAAATTTTTCCCTTGAGCATGCCAACAGTCCTTGACTGTGTGGCCATGCTTTCCGCAGTGAGAGCAATTGAGAGAATTTCTTCTATAGGAACCTGACCAGCATTTAGAGGCCTTGTGACCATTTTTGTTGCAGTTAAAACAGATGATGTGCTGGTCCTTTGAAATAGATTTGTTATTATTAAAAACATGCTGATTTGCAAAGTATTTTTTATGAAATGAACATGATTTTTTCTTACCACTTGCAAACCAGCAATGAGCAGTAGTGTGTCCTACTTTATCACAATTAAAACATGTGACACTATTTTTCTAAGGGACGGGGAACTTGACTTGCGAATCCCTACCATGCATTTTTCTAGCTTTCAGATCATCTGATTTCATTAAATTACATTCATGCATCAAGTGGCCAATCTTGTGACAGTAATGACATTTCATGATTTCCCTTTTATGTGCATGTCTAGGTGTATCAGTGTGTTTTACAGCATGCACATTTTCAATGTGATTCAATCCTTTCTTCACATGACTGACCTTTTCTATTTTTCCAGTTTGTTTCTGATTCTTCTGAACATTTGGTTGTTTATTTTCTAAGGTGGTGGCTACATCTGAAGCTTTGATGAAAGATGTCATTAGCTTATTTTTGAAAGCCTTTTTATTGACATTGTTGTAGCCTAGCCCTTCCTTTTGAGTATTAACCTTAACTCCTAACAACTTGTCCAGATTTTCTTGTCCATCAACAAATTTAGACAAAGAGCTTTTCAAATCCTGAATTTCATTTTGAAGAGATGCAATGTGTATTTCATAACTAGCGATCTCTTGTTCACTACAATTGACAGCTTCATTCAAAACCTTGTTAGCTGTTTTGTATTCTTCAATTTCCTTTCTCAGCTCATCTACCTCTTCAGTCTCGTTTGTACAGATGACTTTCCCTTTCTCCAAAATAAGAAGTCTTTCAGATATTGAAGAGTCCAGCAATTTTAACTTCTCATTTTCTTCCTTAAGCTTGTCATTCTAAATTAACTCATTTATTAGAGTCTGATCTTCTGAGTTAACCATGCTTTCTCTCCTAGCTTCAAACTCCTTCAATTCCTTTTGTTGTTTTTCAAAATCTTTCTGTAATTCTATGTTTACAGATTTTATGGCATTAAAAATTTTAATCAGCAAATCATTCTCTCGTTTAAGTTTCTCTAATTGTTCTTCATTTTCTTTGGAAAACTTTCTGACAGAGTCATTCTCATTTTTCAGCTTGTTTAAGTCAGATTTAACACATTCAAGTTCTTTCAGCAAATCCTTACTCTGAACAGAATCATGACTAGCTAGGCTAAGCTTCTTTTCAAGTTCAGAGATTTCTTTTACATGATCTTGATCTTCAATTTTCAGCAATGAAATTTGTTTCTTCACATTTGAATATCAGACATAAAAGCATCATGAACATTTTTCAGTTCAGCACAGTTTTTACATGGAGAATTGAAACTGTCTGACCTACTATTCTTCTTCAATTTTTTGTATTGTTCTCTTAACTGTTCATGAGACTCTAATAATTCAGCATATGAATTCTCCCAATCATCCAAGGTATAGTTCTCAAAAGGGTTTACCTCCTCATCATTATCGTCTTCACTTTGATTGCTGCCTTGATCGCTGCCACCTTGATTACTTCTGTTGGTCATCATGCAGCTTGTTTGATTTCCTTTCCCGGCTCTCTTCATCATCTCCAACATATCCCTTGCAGATCTGCAATCAAGGAAACATGAGTGAAAGGCTTTGTTAGTGACTACTTTTATCAGATTTATAGCTATCTGATTCTCCTCATACATTGATTCGTGACTGTCAGTCCATTTGGACTTTTTCTTTGGTAATTTATGAGGACCATGTGAAATCACTTTCCACAGGTCTGGATCAACAGATTTAACATAAGCACGTAAAGCACTGTGCCACTGGTTGAAATCATAACCACTAAAGACGGGTGGATAAGCCATTGAAACAGATAGTAGATAGATTCAATACAACAGGAATATTGATGCACTAAAAATAAATTAGCACCGAAGACTGCAAGATCAGATCTGCAGGTCGCTGGACCTTCTAAGCAGACACCGCTCTGATACCAATTGATAGGATCGGTGCGCTGGATTCAGAGGGGGGGGTGAATGAATCCCACCCTTAAAAACTTTTCACTCAATAAAATCTAGAATGCTATCAAGGCGAATAGACAATCTGAATATCTGATCAAATAATCTTTTGAACCAAGGAACAAATATGAAGTGCGCTCCTAAACAATTAACAAGCGGAAGCAGAAGAAGGTAATCAACCTGCAGCACAGATAGCAATATGAAAGCTCAGACAACCTGTGAAGGGTGGTAGAAGATATGGAGCTAATGCAAGGCAAACCACTGCACGAGTAATTTTTTAGGTGGTTCGGTCCTCCAGACCTACATCCACCCCTCACTCCCAACAGGAGTGAGGCTTCACTAGCTAACGCTAGAAACAAGCAGACCCAGTCTGCGAACACTTACTGCCACACAGCTTGACCAGGGGAACAGCCTCCCCTCTTCCTCCAGACCGGAGGGACACCCCAAGTGACTCCCAGCCACTTGGAAACCAGAGACCGAAGTCTCTCTCCCTCCAGACCAGGAGGGACCCCACCAGTGACTCCCAGTCACCAGCAAACCAGAGGTCGCAGACCTCTCTTCCTCCAGACCAGGAGGGACCCCTGGACTTGCAACTCACAAGCCCAGAACCGGAGATCAGATCTCCCTTCTCCTGAGTCCACAGGAGGAACCCGACCTCACTATTGAGAATCGGAAGAACAATAGCAACAGGAGTAATAAAAGGAAAAATAACAAAACATAAAAAGCACAGCGACAAAAGCTGGAAATGAAACGCAAGAAATATAGCTCTCAATGAGCATAGTCGTTCTGGATTTGATCCACGAACAGACTGAGCAGATCTTCAATAGAACAATCTCCTCTCTTCCTTTCTTCCTCTTCTTTCTTCTTCTCAGCTCACGCAATCTTTATCTTCTCTGCTCTCCTTTTTCTTCTTCTGCCCTCTTCTCTTTTCTTCTTCTCTCTGTTTTTCTTCTTCTCTTTTGATCATGACTCACTGCTGCTTCTTGGCTTCTATTCTCTCTGTATATACTTTGCCACTTCGATCAGTCTTCTTCTGTGGAAGAAGGCTTCCTTATGTACGCAGTAGCAGCAGCAGTAGCCCCTGGGCGCGTGTTCTCCACAGTTCCCGCCCAAATATTTTGGACCACGTGGCAGCATCCAGACTTGCTTCAGCACACGTGTCATCATCTGGTCAGGTCTTCCAGCCTCGGATCACGTGCCCTCCTTAAGCTTCATGAGCAGAGGCACCTGTCAGACAGACGAATAAGTCATCAGTTTATCAGGTTAAGTATAAACCCTGTACAGACTTTAATGAAGGCACTGCAGTGTGTAGACTTGCAATGTGAGGACAAGGCATGTATAGACTTCACGTTGTGAAGCAATGTATATACTTAGCATGAAGACTGCCAGTCGATGTATAGACTTGGCTGAAGCTATCTCTGAAGCAATGTTCAGACTTTGCTGAAGATAATGCATGAGGCGATGTTCAGACTTTGTGCAATGTATGAACTTCATGCAATGCAATGCAGTTTATAGACTTCATGCAATGCAATGCAATGCAATGTATAGACTTAGAAAGCATTCAGCTCGTGCAATGTATATACTTCTTGCAATGTAATGCAGACAAATGTATAGACTTCATGCAATGCAATGCAGTTTATAGACTTCATGCAATGCAATGCAATGTATAGACTTAGAAAGCATTCAGCTCGTGCAATGTATATACTTCTTGCAATGTAATGCAGACAAATGTATAGACTTCATGCAATGCAAAGCAGACCAATGTACATACTTCCTAAATGCTTCAAGACCATGCACATCAAATGTCTAGACTTCACAAGGTGAACGGCTGTACAGACTTCCTATGTGAAGACAGCCGCTGTACAGACTTGTTGAAGTGTGAAGGAGTTGAGTGTATAGACTTCACGATGTGAAGACTTGCCAAAGATAGCAGGCCGATGTACAGACTTGAGCGAATCAAGGTCTGTATAGACTTGAAGATCATTCAACAGCCAATGTATAGACTTTCCAACGGAAAGGCTGTACAGACTTGAAACAATGGAAGACAGCGAGTGTATAGACTTTGAAGTGCAACGTAGGTAAAGGCTTCCAATGTATAGACTTCGAAGTTCACTGAAGGATGTTCAGACTTGGCCAAACATTCCGATGTATAGACTTGAGGCATGGAGGCCAATGTACAGACTTGGAAAGCTAAGGCCAATTTACAGACTTCAATGTATAGACTTCAAAGTTCACTGAAGGATGTACAGACTTGGCCAAACAGTCCGATGTATAGACTTGAGGCATGGAGGCCAATGTACAGACTTGGAAAGCTAAGACCAATTTACAGACTTCACCTCGTGCAAGCTACAGTGAATGAGTGTATAGACTTAACAGTCTCCCTGGCTGTACAGACTTGGTCACAGGCTGAACAGTCGAATGTATAGAATTGCATCCACCGACCAGTGTATAGACTTTGCAAGCGTGAGACGCTGAATGAGACGGTGGCTGAGACAATGCACAGACTTCAGGTGAAACAATGCAGCTACAGTGCAATGTACAGACTTGCCTAAGACGCAGCATGAGACGCTGGCTGAGACGAACGCTGTACATACTCTGAATGCAATGTATGGACTTTACATAGACGATGCATGAGACACAAACTCTGTGCATGAACAGTGCAATGTATAGACTTAACATGATGCACAAAGACACAGTCCACTGTACAGACTTCATGAACAATGCATAAACGAGACGCTGAAGTCTGTATAGACTTTAACAATGAATGCATGCTGCGATGTATAGACTTTACATCACTTCGTGTAGCTACAGTGCAGTGTGTGGACTTGTTCTAAACGATGCACAACCACAACAGTGCACTGTATAGACTTTAAACTTCAAAGCATGCATCGATGTACAGACTTGAATATTCATGAAGCACACGAATGAATAAGACTCTGTACAGACTTGGGCTGTACAGACTTCAAGTCAGATGTGCATGGTGACGAAAGTACAGACTTTGTCTGTGACACATCCAATGTACAGACTTAGCCATGTATGGACTTAACTACTCGCACCAGCAATGTGTAGACTTGGTAGCATGAACTGTGCACATGAATGTACAGACTTTAAGGCATGAGCAAATGCAATGTACAGACATGCAAAACTGGGGAGTCGACCCATCTGGAAAGGGGTCGACCCACTACTGTCCAGACTAAACAAAGAAATGTATAGACAATGCAATCAAAACATTATTTCATCTTCATTCATGTTGCTATCATATGCAGAATGCTCAAGAATAAAGAATGCACAGAAATGCACTCACTTTGTTGCTATCATCAAAACAAAATAGCATTGCTATCATCAAATCAACATAGCACATGCTTGTGCCTAAGGGGCACAACATCAAGACCACAGGGTCACAACAATGGTTAGATGAGAGGAATGTCATCATCGATCCGACACGTCAGTCTTGCCTAGTGCATCCGCCACACCTCTCGGGAGCCTTTAGATTCAACAACCTAGTGTTCTCCCATCCGCCGGAGCCCCGTACTTGGTCACCATGCCCTCCCGACCCACCTCCAAGAATGAATGAAGTCATGGGTGAACATGAGGAGATCACGGCTCACAAGCCCGATTCTCCGAGAATGGATGTCAACCCGGAGCCTCCCCCCACCCTTAAGGAAACACATATTCAAATCAATGAGGAGGAAGGACATCAACTCACCCCCATTCAAGTTAACCCATACCTCCCCGAGCCACTCGACCACACCCAGAAAGTGGTGACCATAGGAGAACCCATCATCAAGTGGCTCAAACAAAATCCCATTCCTCATGTCTTGAACTCACAATCCCCACCCATGGGGCACCATTCCCCAATAGTGCCCATTAACTCCTTTCACTCCACATTCCAATCCTACTATGAGGTAGAGACTTTGGATGATCTTATCAAAGGCCTAGAATGGCAACTTGAGCTAACTAGCTTGTTGGCTCTGGGAACCGACCGACCTAAGAGGCTTGACCTCATTCACCTATGTGTCGGGTCCATCACCTCTGTCTACACTGTGGGTTGCTACACTAGTGACCTCCTTTTACTCCTCCCTACACCTGAGGAACCCGACTAATGGGGACATCACCTCCCATCCCCACGTTCACAGCTCGTCTCCTCGCCTCGGTTGCATTCGACATGGTCTAGTTATTTAATTTTGAGTCCTATGTAATTTTTATTTGAGTCGTTTGATGTATTTTCTCTTTTATTTGAGTCATGTCCCTAGGTCTTTTATTTATTCCCCTAAGTTTGAGTGTCATTAGGTTGATTAGATTAGCTATTGGGCCCAATTCATTGGGCTAGGCCCAAGGGCTCCCCCTACCCCCTTGGTTATTTGTCTTTGAGTCAAATGTCAGGGACTTTTTGTAAAATGTGGGTTGCCTATATATAGGACCCCATGTAACGACCCGAGAATCCGATTACCGGGAAGGCCCGATAACCCGAGACTCGCACCGCCACCCACGAGCCCGAAGACTCGGAAGGGTTAAAAGGATGGTGTGGAAACTACACAAGCATCACAGATAATTGCAGAAATTAAACAGTTATGATATTAAGCAGGAGATGAATTAACATTTTACATGGTCCACAATAAAATAACAACAACAGCAACAGTAGTCCACGACTAGTACAATGACAAGAAAGAAAAGTACAGCTACACGGGGCATCCCCCGGCTCTGACCTCTGGCACTACCTCTGGGCACCCGCACCACGCTTCCGCTGCGTTCCTGACACGCTCCCCGAAGGTGGCGCCTCACCTGAAACACGGTGAAAACACGCAGGGAATGAGTCTCGGAACAAGACTCAGTAGGGATCACTCGAACCCTACCTCGTAAAACGAGAAACCACTACCCTAACGGTAGGAAGGTACCTCGGAAAGGAAAGCCCTGTACTCTACAGAACTAGACCCTAACGGCACGCAAACCGACACACGTGCCACGGTACGAGAAGACCGAAACTCAACGGTCGAACCGTCAAAACCCGAAGGTCGGAAACACACGACTGACAGTCTGACACTCCGTACTCAACAGGAGTACCACCCACTAGAAGCACAGCCGGTAGCGTCCCCTGACGTCTTACACCGCACCGCAGGTGAACCGCCTGACATGGTAGGTCCTACCCGAGGCGCAAACACCGTACAAGTAACTACAACAAGTGACTAGCTGGGGTCACGCCCGTCGACGTGGGTCCAACCGCCCCCAACCACGTGTGCACACACAGACCGCGCGTCCCTGGTCTGGCCCTCTGACCGGTTTTCCCCTCAGCCGGACTCTGGCTGCAAGACGTGGGGCCCAACGGTAACCGGTCCACAAACCGTCTCTAAAGGTCAGCCCGTACACCACTCCCTGGTGCGACTAGCACACGCGTACTAGTAGGCTACGACTAGTGGAGGGTCACAGAAGGAGTAGACTCTCAAGTCTCGGAAAACAACGGTGCAACTGCAGGTACGAGGAACGCTCCTTGTACCAACACCGACGCACGGTGACCAGCTGACAACAACATCTCCCGGTACACTCTGTACGACGAGAGACACACCGACGCAACCCGTACCCTTGAACGGTCCACACTGGGCCGCTCAGGGATGTGCGGTCACACAGGGACCGCACAAGGGTTAGAACGGTTATATCAGGACCGTTCCACCCAGGGTCCAAACGACAGATAAACGGCCAACACAGGACCGTTCAAACAGATGTGCGGCCAACTCTTGACCGCACGTGGGTGAGGAACGGTCACCTCCTGGCCGCTCGTCTCCCAACGGTAAAAAGCCTAGACGGTTAGTCCTTAGCCGCACTTGGGGAAGGGCGGCTACGGCTTAGCCGTTCAGGTGTTGTGCGGTCAGGGCCAGACCGCACATCCAACCATAGCGCTAGGGGATGTACGGCCAGCACCTGGCCGTGCAAGGGGTTATGCGGTCAGCTCCTGGCCGCACATCCCAGAGCACTGCACAACGGTCACAACCAACGGTCAAAACCCTTGGGGTTGGGCGGTAGCTGTGGGGCCGCACATTAGGATATGCGGTCCCACGATAGACCGCCTAAGCCCACTGCGCGCCAAGCCTCACCCAAAGCGCGCCGAGCCGATGAACGGTCCGAACGGAACCGCATAGGGGTTGTGCGGCCACTGGTTCGACCGCACATCGCTCACCGGCGAGAAAATGGCGAACCTCACCGGAATCGCCCAATCGGCCTCAAAACAAACCCCACGGAGGGGGAAATGGCGAGAGAAGAACCCCCAAGCCCCCTAGCATGCTCCTACGCCCTTAAACCGTGAAATCGGGGCTCAAAACGATGGATCGGACGAACTCACCCCGCGGCATGATCGACCCTTCCCGGCTCAAAATAAACCCCTCTCGACCTCGTCTCGAGCTGAAACTCACGGGGAAGGAAGACATGAGGCTAAGGAACGTCACCCTACCTCCGGTCCGCGACGAAACGCTCCGATCCGAGCTCGAAGTCGCGAAGAACGCCGCTAGAATCTCGCCTCTCCACGCCTCCCACGCTCGCCGTATGCCCGCACGATCGCCTCGCCGCCGCCCACGTCACCGCGCCGTCGCCCCGCCGCCGTCTGCAGCCGGAGGGGAGCTCGCCGTGGCCAACCGGGAGGAAGAGAGGGAGAGGGAGGGAGACACGGTGGAGGAGGAAGGAGGAAGAAGAAGAAAAGAGAAAAGAAGAAAAAGAAAAGAAAAGAAAATGGGAATATATAGAAAATCCGATTTTTCAGAAAAATACCGAAAATTAGAAAAATACATTTCCGGAATCCTCGGAACGCACCGATCGCAACGGTACCACTCGTGCCTCGGGGAACTGCCCGGTTCGCCCGCAGCGAGCGTCCGAAGAAAAAGCCGAAACACACACCGGAAATCGGAAAACACGCGCGGAAAAAGCCACGAAACGCCTCCGGGCCTCCGAAACGACTCCGGATCGCGCCGATCCGAACACGAAAGATGTCCGAAACGAAATTTCGGACACAACGGAGCCGGACGCTCCGAAAACTAGATCCGGGACCCACGAAGAAAGATCCGAAAGGTCCGGGATATTACAGCCCTCCCCCCTTAAGGAATTTCGTCCTCGAAATTGAGAACAACCCAAGGGGAAAGAAGAGGAAGACTCACTCAAACAGATACGGGAACTGCTGACGCATCTCGTCCTCACGTTCCCACGAAGCCTCACCACCAGAGTGTCGTTGCCACACGACCTTGACCAAGGGAATAACCTTGTTCCGCAGGCGCTGCTCTCGCCTATCCTCCACGCGGATCGGAAACTCTGGGAGAGAAAGATCTGGAGTCACCTCAGGCCAAACGGAAAACTCGAGCACATGAGAGTCATCAGGCATATACTTCCGCAACATAGAGACGTGGAACACGTCATGCACCGACGCCAACTCAGAGGGTAACTGCAACCGGTAAGCAACCTCACCGATGCGCTCCACAATCGCGAAAGGACCAATATAGCGGGGACTCAGCTTCCCACGCCGTCCAAACCGCATCACCCCCTTCATCGGAGAAACTCTCAAGAACACATGATCGCCCACGGCGAACTCGAGGGGCTGCCGCCTACGGTCAGCATAGCTCTTCTGCCGACTCTGGGCCGCCAACATGTTCTGACGAACCAGGTGCACAACATCCACACATTGCTGCACCAATTCCGGTCCCGTCAAAACACGCTCACCCACCTCAAACCAATCAAGTGGAGTCCGACAAGGACGCCCATACAATGCCTCATAAGGAGCCATGCCGATGCTCGAATGAAAGCTGTTGTTATAGGCAAACTCCACTAACGGTAGGTGATGAATCCAACTCCCCTGCCACTCCAGGCAGCAGGATCTCAGCATGTCCTCCAAAGTCTGAATGGTCCTCTCAGACTGACCATCTGACTGTGGATGATACGCCGAGCTAAATGCCAACTCCGTGCCAAGAGCTCGCTGGAAACTCCTCCAGAATCCAGAAGTGAAGCGCGGATCCCGATCCGACACGATCGAAATGGGAACCCCATGCAACGGCACGATCCGCTCCACATAAAGACGAGCCAACTTAGGCACGCTCCAGCTGACTTTGACCGGTAGCAACCGCGTCACCTTCGTCAGCCGATCCACCAGCAACCAAATACTGTCCTGCCCAGTCGGGGTTCTGGGCAACCCCACCACAAAATCCGTGGTCACATGGTCCCACTTCCAAGCAGGAACATCCAAGGGCTGGAGAGTACCGCCTGGTCGCTGATGCTCCGCCTTCACCTGCTGACAGATCAGGCACCTGGCCACAAACTCGGCCACATCTCTCTTCATGCCAGGCCACCAGAACTGCCTCCGCAAGTTCCGATACATCTTCGTCGCACCCGGGTGCACAGTGTACCTGCTCCCATGAGCCTC
Organism: Amorphophallus konjac; assembly: GCA_022559845.1. NCBI lineage: Eukaryota > Viridiplantae > Streptophyta > Magnoliopsida > Alismatales > Araceae > Amorphophallus > Amorphophallus konjac. The sequence goes on along the minus strand of CM040128.1, from coordinate 236,813,774 downwards.
GCGTAACACCGCACGACGAACCTGCTCCTCCCCTGGGACGTACAGCCTGCCACGAAACCTCGCAGCACCGTCCTCGCCAAGCTCCACATCAGCCATCGCAAGAATCCGGGGCAACTCAGGGTCCGCATGCTGAGCCTCTGTCACCTGACGACGAATAGCAGGAGTGACAGTCAGACTCGCAAGCACTGCCAACCCTGGCTCCTGGGGAATCTTGAGCCTGAAAGATACTTCGGGCACCTGTTCCCAGAGCCTCCACTTCCTCAGCATCAAGGTACTGATCACGACCTTCCTACTCAAGGCATCGGCGACGACATTCATCCTGCCCGGCTGATAAGACAGGGTGAAGTCATAGTCCTTCATGAACTCCATCCAACGCCTCTGTCTGAGGTTCAGATCTCTCTGCGAGAACACATACCTCAAACTCTGATGGTCAGTGAACACCTCGAACTTCTCACCGTACAGATAATGCCTCCAGATCTTCAGCGCGAAGATCACTGCCGCCAACTCAAGGTCATGGGTAGGGTAGTTCTCCTCATGGGGCTTTAGCTGCCGAGATGCATAAGCCACCACTCTACCATGCTGCATCAGAACAGCACCCAATCCGACGCCGGAAGCATCTGTACACACCACAAAACCTCCCGATCCAGAAGGCAAAACCAACACCGGAGCCGAGGTGAGCAATCTCTTCAGTTCCCTAAAGCTCTGCTCACACTCCTCGGACCAGACGAAAGGCACATCCTTCCGCGTGAGCCTCGTCATCGGGGTCGCAATGCGGGAAAAATCCTGGATAAACCGGCGATAATAACCCGCAAGCCCCAAGAAACTCCGGATCTCCGTCACCGACCTCGGCCTCGGCCATTGCATCACAGCCTCGACCTTGGCGGGATCCACGGAAATGCCATCACCAGAAATCACGTGCCCCAGAAAGTGCACCTCGCTGAGCCAAAACTCGCACTTGCTGAGCTTCGCAAACAACTGGTGATCTCGCAACGTCTGCAGCACCACACCCAAATGGTACGCATGCTCCTCAGCAGACCGCGAATAAACAAGGATGTCATCCACGAAAATGACCACGAACTGGTCCAAATACGGATGGAACACCCTCTGCATCAAGTCCATGAAGGCTGCTGGGGCATTGGTGAGCCCAAACGGCATCACCAGAAACTCATAATGCCCGTACCTCGTACTGAACGCAGTCTTCTCCACATCGGACTCGCGAATTCTCAGCTGATAGTAACCGGACCGCAAATCAATCCGCGAGAACACTCGCGCAGACTGAAGCTGGTCGAACAAATCATCAATCCGCGGCAACGGATACTTGTTCTTAATGGTCACGTCATTCAGCTGCCGATAGTCAATGCATAGCCGCAGACTACCGTCCTTCTTCTTCACGAACAACACGGGCGCACCCCAAGGGGAAAAGCTCGGACGAATGTACCCCTTGGCCAACAGTTCCTGCAACTGCGCCCTCAACTCCCTCAACTCAGCGGGGGCCATACGGTAGGGAGCCTTCGCCAAAGGTCCCGTACCAGGTACAACCTCGATCACGAAATCGATCTCCCGCTGGGGAGGTAATCCAGGCAACTCCTCAGGAAAAACATCGGGAAACTCGCACACCACCGCAATGTCCTCGACATTCGGCTCCATCCGGTCAGACACAACCACAGACGCGAGAAAACCCTGACAACCTGAATCAAGCAATCGACGGGCTCGAATAGCAGAGATAAGAAATTGAGAAGAGGCGGAACGGATACCTTGGAAATAGAAGGTCCTCTTGCTCGGATGTTGGAAGTAGACCCTCTTCATCCCACAATCCACCACCGCTCCATGAGTCTCGAGCCAATCCATGCCTAGAATCACGTCGTAATCCCAAAGCTGCAACGCATACAACCTGCCTGGCATACTCCGCCCATCGATCCACACCGGAACCTGGTCGAAGCAATACGGAGTGACCATAAAGTCACCCGAAGGCAACTCCACAGCCAAATCACAGGACAACTGGGTCACCGACTCCTCGACGCTCGACGCGAAATCCTCCGAAATGAACGAATGAGACGCGCCAGAATCAAATAAAACCCGAGCCGCACAACCCAAAATCTGAACGGTACCTTCCACGAGCTGCGACGCTACTGCCTCTGCCCTGGTCAAGTGCGTGATCTGGCCACGAGCTCTCTGCCTGCCTCCCACACTAGCTGACCTGGGTAGCGGCGGATACTGTCCCTGCTGCTGCTGCTGCTGGGAAACCTGCTGCTGCGGCGGCCTCTGAGGACAGTCGCGCGCCATATGCCCTGGCTGGTCACACCGAAAACAGATGATCGGCGCCGTGCACTGCCTGCCTGGGTGGGTCCCACTACACCGTGGACAAGGTCCTCGCGATCCACCCACCGATCCCTGTCGCTGCAAAGGAAACGGCTGCTGCACACTGCCCGATGAAGCCTGCCCCTGATCCCTGGACTTCTTCTTGCCGAACCCTCTCTTGAAGAACTTTTTGACCTTCGTGCCAAAGGACGCAGATCCTGTCACCGAAGCTGCCGATGCCGGTACTCCTGAACCACCCGACGCAGACTGAAAGAAACCCTGCTGCTGAGTAGCCGACTGCTGGCTGCGACCTGACACAGACTGCCCCTGGCTGATCGGTCCTCGAGTCCTCTGCATATCCATCTCCAAGGAAATCGCAACACGAGACGCCGTCTCGAGATCAGTGGCCCCATTCGCGATCAGATGGTGCCTCAGCTCCAGCCTCAAGCCCTGCACGAACTGCGTCGTCCTCACCCTCTCATGCTCCATGATATGAGGTGCGTACCGACCCAGCTCGACAAATCGGGCCCTGTACTGCAACACGGACATGTCACCCTGCACCAGCTCCAGAAACTCCCGCATCCGCTGCGTAGCAACAATATCTGGACAGTACGTACGCTCGAAAGCACTGACAAAGTCATCCCACTCGATCTGCTCAAGCGGACGAAGCTGAAAGGACGTCTTCCACTCGGAAGACCACCACCTCCGAGCCGTACCCTGCAACTGGTTGTAGGCCAACACCACTCTGTCCTCGACAGCACTCTTTGCAGAACTGAACACCCGCTCCATCTCATCAAGCCAATCACGAGCCGCATCAGGGTCTGCCTGGCCGCTAAAGTAAGGTGGATGAAACTGCATGAAATCCCTCACTGCTCGGCCTGGCCCACCCCTGACTGACGAGCCCTCACCGGCCTCTCCGCCGAACTGCTGAGCCATGAGATGGTACATGCCACGGAGAAAACCCTCGGCCCCCGGAGCCCTCGCAGCATCCGCGGCCTCGGTAGCTCCCGGAACTCTGCTATGCTCCTCCTGGTCCCTCTGGACCCCCTGCTGGATCTCCTGACCTCCAGCCGACTGCCCCTGCTGAGAGCGAGAACTCCTCCTCGGCGCCATCCTCGCTCCTTAAGCACAAGACAGAAAACTCAGAAACGGAAGGTCAGAATAAAACACGCGGTGCCCCATGCCAGCGTCACATGTACATCATCGTTGTGGACTAGTGGACCAATACAATTACCTATGATTCTCATGTAATTCCACAACCGCGCTCTGATACCAGCTGTAACGACCCGAGAATCCGATTACCGGGAAGGCCCGATAACCCGAGACTCGCACCGCCACCCACGAGCCCGAAGACTCGGAAGGGTTAAAAGGATGGTGTGGAAACTACACAAGCATCACAATAATTGCAGAAATTAAACAGTTATGATATTAAGCAGGAGATGAATTAACATTTTACATGGTCCACAATAAAATAACAACAACAGCAACAGTAGTCCACGACTAGTACAATGACAAGAAAGAAAAGTACAGCTACACGGGGCATCCCCCGGCTCTGACCTCTGGCACTACCTCTGGGCACCCGCACCACGCTTCCGCTGCGTTCCTGACACGCTCCCCGAAGGTGGCGCCTCACCTGAAACACGGTGAAAACACGCAGGGAATGAGTCTCGGAACAAGACTCAGTAGGGATCACTCGAACCCTACCTCGTAAAACGAGAAACCACTACCCTAACGGTAGGAAGGTACCTCGGAAAGGAAAGCCCTGTACTCTACAGAACTAGACCCTAACGGCACGCAAACCGACACACGTGCCACGGTACGAGAAGACCGAAACTCAACGGTCGAACCGTCAAAACCCGAAGGTCGGAAACACACGACTGACAGTCTGACACTCCGTACTCAACAGGAGTACCACCCACTAGAAGCACAGCCGGTAGCGTCCCCTGACGTCTTACACCGCACCGCAGGTGAACCGCCTGACATGGTAGGTCCTACCCGAGGCGCAAACACCGTACAAGTAACTACAACAAGTGACTAGCTGGGGTCACGCCCGTCGACGTGGGTCCAACCGCCCCCAACCACGTGTGCACACACAGACCGCGCGTCCCTGGTCTGGCCCTCTGACCGGTTTTCCCCTCAGCCGGACTCTGGCTGCAAGACGTGGGGCCCAACGGTAACCGGTCCACAAACCGTCTCTAAAGGTCAGCCCGTACACCACTCCCTGGTGCGACTAGCACACGCGTACTAGTAGGCTACGACTAGTGGAGGGTCACAGAAGGAGTAGACTCTCAAGTCTCGGAAAACAACGGTGCAACTGCAGGTACGAGGAACGCTCCTTGTACCAACACCGACGCACGGTGACCAGCTGACAACAACATCTCCCGGTACACTCTGTACGACGAGAGACACACCGACGCAACCCGTACCCTTGAACGGTCCACACTGGGCCGCTCAGGGATGTGCGGTCACACAGGGACCGCACAAGGGTTAGAACGGTCATATCAGGACCGTTCCACCCAGGGTCCAAACGACAGATAAACGGCCAACACAGGACCGTTCAAACAGATGTGCGGCCAACTCTTGACCGCACGTGGGTGAGGAACGGTCACCTCCTGGCCGCTCGTCTCCCAACGGTAAAAAGCCTAGACGGTTAGTCCTTAGCCGCACTTGGGGAAGGGCGGCTACGGCTTAGCCGTTCAGGTGTTGTGCGGTCAGGGCCAGACCGCACATCCAACCATAGCGCTAGGGGATGTACGGCCAGCACCTGGCCGTGCAAGGGGTTATGCGGTCAGCTCCTGGCCGCACATCCCAGAGCACTGCACAACGGTCACAACCAACGGTCAAAACCCTTGGGGTTGGGCGGTAGCTGTGGGGCCGCACATTAGGATATGCGGTCCCACGATAGACCGCCTAAGCCCACTGCGCGCCAAGCCTCACCCAAAGCGCGCCGAGCCGATGAACGGTCCGAACGGAACCGCATAGGGGTTGTGCGGCCACTGGTTCGACCGCACATCGCTCACCGGCGAGAAAATGGCGAACCTCACCGGAATCGCCCAATCGGCCTCAAAACAAACCCCACGGAGGGGGAAATGGCGAGAGAAGAACCCCCAAGCCCCCTAGCATGCTCCTACGCCCTTAAACCGTGAAATCGGGGCTCAAAACGATGGATCGGACGAACTCACCCCGCGGCATGATCGACCCTTCCCGGCTCAAAATAAACCCCTCTCGACCTCGTCTCGAGCTGAAACTCACGGGGAAGGAAGACATGAGGCTAAGGAACGTCACCCTACCTCCGGTCCGCGACGAAACGCTCCGATCCGAGCTCGAAGTCGCGAAGAACGCCGCTAGAATCTCGCCTCTCCACGCCTCCCACGCTCGCCGTATGCCCGCACGATCGCCTCGCCGCCGCCCACGTCACCGCGCCGTCGCCCCGCCGCCGTCTGCAGCCGGAGGGGAGCTCGCCGTGGCCAACCGGGAGGAAGAGAGGGAGAGGGAGGGAGACACGGTGGAGGAGGAAGGAGGAAGAAGAAGAAAAGAGAAAAGAAGAAAAAGAAAAGAAAAGAAAATGGGAATATATAGAAAATCCGATTTTTCGGAAAAATACCGAAAATTAGAAAAATACATTTCCGGAATCCTCGGAACGCACCGATCGCAACGGTACCACTCGTGCCTCGGGGAACTGCCCGGTTCGCCCGCAGCGAGCGTCCGAAGAAAAAGCCGAAACACACACCGGAAATCGGAAAACACGCGCGGAAAAAGCCACGGAACGCCTCCGGGCCTCCGAAACGACTCCGGATCGCGCCGATCCGAACACGAAAGATGTCCGAAACGAAATTTCGGACACAACGGAGCCGGACGCTCCGAAAACTAGATCCGGGACCCACGAAGAAAGATCCGAAAGGTCCGGGATATTACACCCCATTCCCTCATTTTGAGTGAATGAATCAATGAATGAAAAACTTACCATTTTGAGAGTTTACACTTCTTATCTAGTGGAGAGATTCCATTTTTTGGGTGAGAGACCCTAGGGGAGAGATTCCCCACCCTTCCCTCTCTTAATCTCTCTTTTTCACTCCACTTTCTCTCTCCTCCACACCCAATTTCGAAAATTTTCTCTCTCCTCCCTTCCCAACCACCACTCTCCCACCTACCCCCATTAAAGGCCACTCCCCTTCCCCACACATCCCATTACTCCACCCCTAGTCCCAAGGGAGCATCCCCAATCACTAAGCCACCCTCCAACCACCTCATCCCTTTCCCAAGCACCCTTCCCTCTCCCCCATGCAACCCTCCACTTCCCTAGGCCATTTAAATTCAAAAATCTCCTTCCCTCCACAGCCCTAGGGCGCCCAAGACCCCTCCCCTTTGGTTAGGGGCGCCCCCCTCTCATCCTCTCCATCTTCCCTTGTTCCCCTCCATCACCCCCACCTTCTACCATCTAGAGTAAGAGGACCTACAGAAGACCTGAAGCTTGCAGTAGCGACCCCAACCTCCTCCGGACGTTTCTAGAAGCCCAAGAGCCATCGTTGGAAGCGTCTGCCTGTCTTCTTCGCAACGGCAGTGGTCTCGTCCCCATCGGAGCTTGGTGCTGCCCAGGAAGCCCATTCTTCCACGACTACGCAGATCTGCCCCGGCAGAGGTTATGAGCCGGAGAAAGAGCTTCACCACGACGAACCTAGGAGGAATCAGGCCACGAGCTCTTCTACAAAGTTCTTTCCCTTCCTGTCTACTTTCAGAATCAAGAAGCGGAACTCCATTCGGCATCCTGTAGCAGGCGTTATCAATTTTATCCCTCAGCTTCGCAGTCCTGTTACCCACAGTCTGTACCAACCTGTCAACAGTGTTCAGAGTTCCCTGGTCCTCTCCTACATGATTTGGCCTCCCCGTCAATTTTTATGCGAAGAAGACTCGTCCACGGTTCCAAAGACTCTGACGGTGCTCTATTCTGAGTTCGGGAGCTGTCGGGGCATCCTCTGCAACCTGCTGTTGGAAACCAGGAGCTAACTCTGCAGAGATCCTGATCCGGATAAAAAGCTTCACCATGACAAACCCCGGAGGAATCAGGCCACGAGCTCTTCTGAAAAGTTCTTTCTCTCTCTGTCTACTTTCAGAACCAAGAAGCGGAACTCCATTCGGCATCTTGCAGCAGAAGTTACCAATTTTCTTCCTCAGGCGTTTGACTCTGCTTCCCACTATCTGCATCGACCACTCCTCACTTTTCTGAGTCCTCTGATCTTCACCGGCATCTTTTGGCATCCCCGTTTGTTCTGCTGTAAAGAGGACTCACCCATGGTTCCAACGGTTCCAACGGAGACTGATTCGGAGTTCGGGAACGGTCGGGGCAGCCGCGTCTTCCTGCTATTGATAATCTGTTGCAGACAATCTGAGAATCAGCAACCCTGTTCGTGCTCCCGCCCAGGCCGGCAGCAACCCCTGAAGAAATTGGCAAAATTCAGAGGCACTCCTGTTCCAGAGACGAAGAGATCCCCACTGGTCTTGCCCTCAGCAAAATTCCTGAGCAAGTTCTACAGGTGCAACACCGGCTATCTGTCCTTATCTGTAGACAGCAGGCAGATTCGGTGTCATCACTTATTCCTCACTCTTTGCTTTGATTTCCCCTCCCCACTTGGCCAGCTGAAGGCCCCTCCCTGCGTGGAGGTAGTATTGATTGTAATATCATTAACCCCCACCCCAAGGTCCCCCCTCCTACGAGAGGTGTAGTGTTGTAATAGCTTAAACAAGTCAAGCTACCCCGGCGCGGCGTGTGGGGAACCCACGCTTCCCCGCTCGCCCTCGTCTCCGAGCGGGACCGGTTTCTTCAAACCGGTCGAGTGAGTGCTCCAAAACTTTGCTCTAATTCATGCTTGTTCTTTCAATATTAGTTCATAAACTCCGCTGGCCGTTACGAGACCCCGATCCTTAAGCTCATTGCTATAAGTGATCATCGTGGGAAGAGAGTGGAACCCGTGCCCCTTGGCACTTCGTCGGACCCTTGATTTGGGCACCCATACCCTTGGGGAATCAAACCTTGGCCTTGCTGGCCCTCTACCAGCAAGGGCCCAGCCCACACAACCTCCCCTTGGCATTGCCAAGTTACCCCCGGGTCTTAGTGAGCATCGGGTGAGCGGTTGCCATTATCGGTCCGTTTTGAATGCTTAATTGTGCTTGCTTGTTGAGTCCTAGGTTGTGTCACATCAATTGGTATCAAAGCAAGTCATTGACTTGTCTCTACAAGTCAAGTCCTAGGGCATGCTTGCATTCTTGTACGAATCGTGCATTGTCAACCCATCATTGTTAACATTGAGTCTTGGGTCACATGGCCCCTCTCCCAATCATATCCCATGCATGCTTACCCAATGAAGAGCCCGTAGAAATTGATTTCATTGACCTAGAATCTAAAAATTGGGTGTCCCCCGATATCATTACCTCTCTTTGTAGGACCGGACAAATTATGCACAATGGAGACCAAGTCTTTATTGAATTCCATAAATGGTTCGGGAAGACTAAGTATTTGGATGGAGCTTGGTGTCAAGAGGGAACATTGGCGGGTCCATGTATAATCCTAGGTAAGAAATGGTTAGATGAAAGGAATGGCGACATCGACCCAACACGTCGGACTTGCCTAGTGCATCCGCCACACCTTTCGGGAACCTTTAAATTCAACAACCTTGTATTCTCCCACCCGCGGGAATCCCGCCCTTGTTCACCACCCCGGGTCCACCATACTCCGGCCATCATCACCCCACCATCAAAGAATTTTCCCACTCCATTAGCTTTGGAAGAAGTAGTCCACCCGCTTTGTCACATGAAGACAAATACCCCTTGGGAACCTATCCCCTCCATGGAGAGCACCCATGTCCCAATTGAAGAGGAAGCCCCGCACGAGGATCTTCACCCTACACCACCCCCTCTAGATAGGGCCGAATTCATCTTAGAAGAATCCCTTGTTAGGTGGCTAAGGGAGAGCTTGATTAGAGAAATCATGACCCATACCTATCTACCCATAAAGCAAGACCACCATCTAGTGCCTATCCACACTCCTCACACAACAATCCAATCCTACTACGAAGTAGAGGGTTTTGATGATCTCCTTAAGGGCCTAGAATGGCAGCTAGAGTTGACTTGCTTGTTGACCTTAGGGACGGCCCACCCAACAAGCCTTAGTCTCATCCACCCTTGTGATGGGTCTATCACCTCGATCTGCACCATTGGTTGCTACACTAGCGACCTTCTTTTCCTTCTCCCTATGGTGGAAGAACCCATCTCGGTCCACTCCCCTACCATTGAGATCCCAAGTGCTTTGGTCGGCCAACCCGCTAACGACCATGGCCCAATTATCTTGGAGGAGGATGACCCATATTTTTGGGGCTTTGAGGATGTGGAGTTCCTCTATCTAGGTAACCATTTCCACGATCCCTTTGACCCTTTCATATACCCATGTGGCCCAACCATCTTACCCACCACCCACCCTTTCCTACCCTCACCCACCATATTGGGCCAAACCCACCTCATCCATGACTCGGGTTACACCTTGGGAACCATGACCTTGGGCCACATATCCCTAGGTAATAAGGTTGTGTCCCATCCCATGATGACCACCTTCTTAGATCCATTCGATCCTTTCCAATGGGAGTTCAAAGGTTGTCCCACACCTATACACATGGAGGTCACCTTTGGGAAACGCATGCATGTGTCTAGGCCTACCACACCACTTGGCATGAACACTATGTTGGGTCCATTCATTCATATCACCCACATGTCAAGTAGAAAGTATGAGTGGTCCAAATTCGGATGTAGTGGTCCACCTTCACTCACCATGAGTCGTAGGCATGATAGGAGTATTCATGGATGTCCAGGTCCCGCAGCATTTGTCACCCCGATGCATGACCGGATCACCTATGGATGCCCCGCTCCTCCCCATTCCATCAAAGTCTTCTTGGCGTCAAAGCATGATTAGTCTACTTTTGGTTGCCCAAGTCCACCTATCACCCCTAGAATGTCAACATTCACAAAATTGCATGAAAACCTTCGCAAGCACATTAGCAAGGAAAATGAGATCTATAAAAGGCAGGCTGACTCCCTTCGGCGTCACCAAGAATTCCACGTGGGTGACTTTGTGATGGTGAGGAAGGAGAGGCTCTCCCCGAGAGTCATCTCCAAATTGAGGCCACGTGGGGCTGGTCCCTTCCAGGTCCTGAGGCGCATTGGCGCTAATGCCTATGAGTTAGATCCCCCCGAGGAGTATGGAGTGAGTCTCACATTCAATGTAGCCGACCTAGTGCCTTATAAGGGACCCACGGTGGTACCCTGTGAGGATATTAAGCCTATTCCTTCCGTTGAGAGAGCACTCACCTGTGAGGAGAGACCACCAGCCAAGAGAGCCCAGCGTGAGCGCATTGAACGAATATTGGATGAACATGTCACTACCACCAGGAGCAAGGTATATGAGCACTATCTCGGCAGGTGGATGGATCGGTCTCGTTCGGAAGACTTGTGGGCAGTACCACTTCCACACCCTCGGAGGAGGGAAGGACACTTACTCGACAGAGTCGAGTTCTCCGCACCCCGGGAGTATGATGGGGACATCACCTCCCATCCCCACGTTCACAGCTCGTCTCCTCGCCTCGGTTGCATTCGACATGGTCTAGTTATTTAATTTTGAGTCCTATGTAATTTTTATTTGAGTCGTTTGATGTATTTTCTCTTTTATTTGAGTCATGTCCCTAGGTCTTTTGTTTATTCCCCTAAGTTTGAGTGTCATTAGGTTGATTAGATTAGCTATTGGGCCCAATTCATTGGGCTAGGCCCAAGGGCTCCCCCTACCCCCTTGGTTATTTGTCTTTGAGTCAAATGTCAGGGACTTTTTGTAAAATGTGGGTTGCCTATATATAGGACCCCATTCCCCTCATTTTGAGTGAATGAATCAATGAATGAAAAACTTACCATTTTGAGAGTTTACACTTCTTATCTAGTGGAGAGATTCCATTTTTTGGGTGAGAGACCCTAGGGGAGAGATTCCCCACCCTTCCCTCTCTTAATCTCTCTTTTTCACTCCACTTTCTCTCTCCTCCACACCCAATTTCAAAAATTTTCTCTCTCCTCCCTTCCCAACCACCACTCTCCCACCTAACCCCATTAAAGGCCACTCCCCTTCCCCACACATCCCATTACTCCACCCCTAGTCCCAAGGGAGCATCCCCAATCACTAAGTCACCCTCCAACCACCTCATCCCTTTCCCAAGCACCCTTCCCTCTCCCCCATGCAACCCTCCACTTCCCTAGGCCATTTGAATTCAAAAATCCCCTTCCCTCCACAGCCCTAGGGCGCCCAAGACCCCTCCCCTTTGGTTAGGGGCGCCCCCCTCTCATCCTCTCCATCCTCCCTTGTTCCCCTCCATCACCCCCACCTTCTACCATCTAGAGTAAGAGGACCTGCAGAAGACCTGAAGCTTGCAGCAGCGACCCCGACCTCCTCCGGACGTTCCTAGAAGCCCAAGAGCCATCGTTGGAAGCGTCTGCCTGTCTTCTTCGCAACGGCAGTGGTCTCGTCCCCATCGGAGCTCGGTGCTGCCTAGGAAGCCCATTCTTCCACGACTACGCAGATCTGCCCCGGCAGAGGTTATGAGCCGGAGAAAGAGCTTCACCACGACGAACCCAGGAGGAATCAGGCCACGAGCTCTTCTACAAAGTTCTTTCCCTTCCTGTCTACTTTCAGAATCAAGAAGCGGAAATCCATTCGGCATTCTGTAGCAGGCATTATCAATTTTCTCCCTCAGCTTCGCAGTCATGTTACCCACAGTCTGAACCAACCTGTCAACAGTGTTCAGAGTTCCCTGGTCCTCTCCGACATGATTTGACCTCCCCGTCAGTTTTTCTGCGAAGAGGACTCGTCCACGGTTCCAACGACTCTGACGGTGCTCGATTCTGAGTTCGGGAGCTGTCGGGGCATCCTCTGCAACCTGCTGTTGGAAACCAGGAGATAGCTCTGCAGAGATCCTGATTCGGATAGAAAGCTTCACCACGACAAACCCCGGAGGAATCAGGCCACGAGCTCTTCTGTAAAGTTCTTCCTCTCCCTGTCTACTTTCAGAACCAAGAAGCAGAACTCCGTTCGGCATCTTGCTGCAGAAGTTACCAATTTTCTTCCTCAGGCGTTTGACTCTGCTTCCCACTGTCTGCATCGACCACTCCTCACTTTTCTGAGTCCTCTGATCTTCACCGGCATCTTTTGGCATCCCGTTTATTCTTCTGTAAAGAGGACTCATCCACGGTTCCAACGGTTCCAACGGAGACTGATTCGGAGTTCGGGAATGGTCGGGGCAGCCGCGTCTTCCTGCTATTGATAATCTGTTGCAGACAATCCGAGAATCAGCAACCCTGTTCGTGCTCCTGCCCAGGCCGGCAGCAACCCCTGAAGAAATTGGCAAAATTCAGAGGCACTCCTGTTCCAGAGATGAAGAGATCCCCACTGGTCTCGCCCTCAGCAAAATTCCTGAGCAAGTTCTACAACTGCAACACCGGCTATCTGTCCTTATCTGCAGACAGCAGGCAGATTCGGTGTCATCACTTATTCCTCACTCTTTGCTTTGATTTCCCCTCCCCGCTTGGCCAGCTGAAGGCCCCTCCCTGCGTGGAGGTAGTATTGATTGTAATATCATTAACCCCCACCCCAAGGTCCCCCCTCCTGCGAGAGGTGTAGTGTTGTAATAGCTTAAACAGGTCAAGCTACCCCGGCGCGGCGTGTGGGGAACCCACGCTTCCCCGCTCGCCCTCGTCTCCGAGCGGGACCGGTTTCTTCAAACCGGTCGAGTGAGTGCTCCAAAACTTTGCTCTAATTCATGCTTGTTCTTTCAATATTAGTTCATAAACTCCGCTGGCCGTGACGAGAGCCCGATCCTTAAGCTCATTGCTATAAGTGATCATCGTGGGAAGAGAGTGGAACCCGTGCCCTTTGGCACTTCGTCGGACCCTTGATTTGGGCAGCCATACCCTTGGGGAATCAAACCTTGGTCTTGCTGGCCCTCTACCAGCAAGGGCCCAGCCCACACAACCTCCCCTTGGCATTGCCAAGTTACCCCCGGGTCTTAGTGAGCATCGGGTGAGCGGTTGCCATTATCGGTCCGTTTTGAATGTTTAATTGTGCTTGCTTGTTGAGTCCTAGGTTGTGTCACATCACCGACCTTATCCACTATCTAGAACTTGTTGTCTCGGGTAGGAAGTCGATCCATCCCATAGAGGCCAATGTCCCACTGCCCTTTACACTTAGGGAGGACCTAACACACATTGGGGATCTTATGACTAGGCCGACCCAATTTGAGGATTTAAGTGAGACGCACATCCCCAAAGTCCCAAGGTTCCTTGATCCTTTTGACCCATTCCCTTGGGAACTCCAATGCCAACATACCCCCTTTCCTTCCCTCACCATTATCTACTCCCCATCCTTTCCTAAAGACCATTACATTAGGCCCAATTCGACCCTTACCATTGCTTCCCAACCACCACATGCCTAGTAGGCTCCGAACCGGTCCCTTGGAACGAGTCACACCCACACTTCACCAAAAATCTGACCTTCCTTGACCCTTTTGATCCCTCATTTCGGGAATCCCTCAACCCACAAACCACACCCCAACCCTTCAAAGAAGTCCACCGCTTTACCCCTCCCCAGGACGGCTACCCAAGGGGCAATCACTTCCCATCCTTGCTTGCACACACCCGAGGGAGATTGATTAGCCAGAAATCCATCAGATGGATAGAGTTGCCTGAGCATGGTAGGTCCGCATTTGGGTGTCCAGGTCCACCTATGGCAAATAATAGGAAGCACATACATTCTAGAGCCACATTTGGATGCCCAGGTCCACCTATGGCAGTTGAAGTTGATAGGAAGCACACACATGATAGGTCCGCATTTGGATGTTTCGACCCCCCAATCTTCAAAACCCTTAATAGGGAGTCTAGACATGCTAAGTCCACTTTTGGTTGTCTAGGACCTCCATTATCCACTAGAGAGTCAACATTCACAAAGTTACATGATAACCTTTGCAAGCACATCAACAAGAGCAACGAAATTTACAAGAGGCAGGTTGATTCGCCCCGGCGCCACCAAGAAGCACAAGTGGGTGATTCAGGGATGGTGAGGACTGAGAGGCTCTCCCCTAGAGCCATCTTAAAACCGAGGCCTCGTGGGGCTGGTCCCTTCACGGTTCCGAGGTGCATTGGCACCAACGCTTATGAGCTAGATCTCCCCGAGAAGTACGGAGTTAGCCCCACTATCAATGTGGCAGGCCTTGTGCCATACAAGGGCCCCACGGTGGCACCTAGAGAGGATATTGAGCCCACTTCCTCCCTTGTGAGAGCACCCACCCCCTTTGAGCACACCATCAGCCCAGAGAGCCCGACGTGAGTGAATTGAGAATATTGGATGAACATGTCACCGCCACCAGGAGCAAGGTGTATGATTGCTACCGCGTTGGGTGGAAGGATCGGCCTCCGTCGGCAGATTCGTGGGAGGCCCTACTGCAGCACTCTTAGAGCAGGGAAGACTCTTTCTCGACAGAGTTGAGTTCTCCGCACCCCGGGAGTATGATGGGGCATCCCTCACCCCTTCATATTTTCTCGAGGCCCCGAGTGCACGCCGACATCACACCATCGCGTTCGTCACATTTTTCTTAGTCATGGCATGTAATTTTTATATTTTCTTTGAGTCATAATTGTGTAAATTTCCTTTTATTTGAGTCATGTCCCTAGGTCCATAAGTTATTTCCCTATATTTGAGTCATTTGTCCCATGGTTTGCTTTCTAGGACATCAATGGTCATTTAGTGTAATGCCATGGGCATTTTGGTCCTGTAAAAGGTTGAGCTCCTATAAATAGGACCCGACCCCCCCATGAGTTGGTTAATGAATATTTGAGCATTTTCAGAAAATCCCTCTTTGTGTGATCCCATTGGTGAGAAGCCAAGTCTTTGGGTGAGAAGCCCTTGCAGTGAGAAGCTTCCTTATCTCCCTCTCTCTCTCTCTAGGGGGGGGTGCGCCCCTTTCTCTCTCCTCCCTCCCCTCCACATCACCAGCCACATCAGCCCACCCCTCCACCTCATCAAGTGTCTCATTAACTCCACCTCTCCCTAGACACCCTTTCATATTCCCAAGACACCTCTCCACTCTCCAACACAACCCCCCTCTTCCCAAGCCACCCCTTCCCTTCCCCTACACACCTCTCCATCTCCCAACACACCCCTCTACATCCCCAAGACCCCAATTGACTACCCACATTAAACCAAAATTCAAAAATTAGGGAAACTCCCCCTTCCTTGGCCATTTGTGCCCTGCTCTCTCCCACCCTTGGCATACTTGCGACCCCAACACTTCCCGCCTGCTACCTCCACCCCCAGCAGCTCATCTCCCTCTTCCCCCACCCTGGTTTGACCCTCCCCTGGTTCCCTCTCAACCAGGCTTCACCCCTGACCCATCTCCACCCATTTTCCCCTCTCATTTCCCCCATTAGCAAATCCCATCCCCACCCACCACCCTCTCCACCACTGCAGCAGAACTGGATGCAACTTGCAGTGTCGACCTTGCCTCGTCTGAGCAGATCCAGGTGAACCTCCCAACAGCAACAAGATTCACCACCGAGCTAGCTTTCCAATGAGGGCTGTTCCACCACCATTCGACGTCCGAGCTGTCCGGAGGAGCTGATTTCGCTAGACTGCGCACTATGTCTCCGGCAGACAGATAGAGGCGGCTTGTAGAAGCTCTCACGGCCAGCTCGGTGAAGTTCTTGGCGCGCCCTTCGGAGGAGAATATCTTCTGCAAGTTCTCTACCTGACCCAAGAAGAAGGGAGTCGTTTGAGTACCGAAGGACCGCGTTCCAGCCGTTTCCACCAACTCGCGTAGATCTGCTCCACCAGCACCAGGTCTGACCCCCGGCTACTCATTTGCTTCCTCCGCTCTACTCCGACCTTGCATGGTGGTCCCGTTGGTCTCCGAACGAAGAGGACCCTCCCCCGGTCGCGTTGATCCCAGATACACATTCGTCGGAGCTCGGAGGTGCTCGGGGCGAGGTTATCTTCTGGCGCCTGCGGTTCTGGAGCGGTCAGGGCCGTGCCAGTCCACCCCAACTCTCGGAGCTGCCCCGGCTTCCCCCGACCTCCGATCGATTAGAAATTTGTACTGGGCTCTCCTGAGCCAGTCTAGAGAAGTTTGGCGCCGGTCCCGCCTTCATCTGAGTTCGAAGGAGTTCGTGGTGCCTCCGACTTCAGCTTGCTGTCCCAGCCGAGCTAGCACCGGGACAGATCGGTCTAGACTTATTTCCCTCCCTCGCCTGGCCAGCTTAGCACCCCTCCCTGCATGGAGGTAGTGTTTGAATGTATTTGAACATCCCCACCCCTTGTCCACCCCTCCTGTGAGAGACATAGTGTTGTACTCTATTATTTTTCAGGTTGAAGCTTCATCGGTGCAGCGCGCGGGAGGTGCACCCACGCTTCCCCACTCGCCCTCGTCTCCGACCGGGGTCGGTTTCTTCAAACATGCCGGGTAAACTCTCGACCCTTGCTACTAATTTGTGCTTGTTCCTTCAATATTTGACGTTTGCTCCGTCGGTCAAGAGGGAGAGCGCGCCCAGTCCCAAAGTTCCACCACCTTCGAGTGACCACCTTCTGGGTAAGAGAGTGAACCCCATGCCCTACGGCACACGGCATGCCCTTTCATTCGGGCACTTGTACCCAGGGGAGGCTAACCTTAGCCTTGCTGACCCTACACCAGCAAGGGTCCCCTCCCACACCCTCGACTCGGTATCCCCGAGTCACCCCCAAGTTGAGTGTGCGCACCGTGTGAGTGTCCGCCGACGTTAACTTCCTGTTCTTGCGATTGTGCTTGCTTTGTTAGGTCCGAGGTGCATCAGCCTAGTGACTGCCACACCCAAGGTGGTGTCACATCACCTTACTCCCTAGATTTTGGCTTCTGCAGGAAGGCCCTGCTAGCTACATCGTCATGCTCCTAAAGCTAGATGTGCCACCATCATCGTCGCCACCAGCATCGCCATCCATCGTTCCAGGTGGGGGGAAAGTGTGAGACCCGTCCTTTAATGGATCTTTACCGGTAATGGAATATGATTAATTCCATGAATTTTGGCTATTTTTAGGGTTTTATTGGGCCTAGTTTAATGGGCTTTGTGTATATACATAAGCATTTTTAAAAATAAATGGGGCATATACACAATTTCACTTCTTTGAGGGTTTAGAATGCAAATAGGAGTTAAAAATAAAAAAATATATTTTTAATCCCTTTTTTTAACCCCTTCGATCTCCCCTCTCTCTCCCACTTTCCTAATCTCCCCCCCTTCCTTTTCACCCGAGATCAAGAAACCGCAGGGGGGGACCCGCGGAGCTCCCCCCTCCTCTTCCCCTTCGTCTTCACGGCAGCAGCGACCCAAACCCACGGTGGAGGACGGCGGCGGCGGCTCGCCGACGTGCTGGTAGAGAGGGTGAGAGGCACGGTGACGACTCCTCCCCCCTTCACCGCGGACGACCGCGAACCCCCCTCTCTCACCTTCCTCTTCTCGGCGGCGCGCGGCGTCCCAAGACTGGTGGAGGATGGCTGGCGGGTTCGCCGGGGGGCTAGCGGAGGGAAGACCGCGTCGGCATCCTCGTCGGCTCCGATCCCGGCGCGGAGGTGCGACCCCACGGCGGCATCGGGTGCTCCTCTCTCCCTCTCTCACGGCGCTCTCGCGGCTAATCGGCCTTCCTCTCGTGCTAGGACTGGCGGAGACTTCCTCCGCGATGCGAGGAACGCGGAGGCGTCCACCCGTGACGAACCGTGGAGTGGAGAGACGACCGGGAACGAGCGAACCGCGGCGACCCTCGGCTTGCTCGCGGTTGGAATAGGAGGTTTCGGCATGATTAAGGTAGGGGGATCAATGCCCTAGCCCGTTAAATTGTTAACAAAAGCATGTCCATCGTCGCTGAGTTCATAGATTAATAAAAGCATGCCCATCGTCGCTGAGTTCATAGATTAACAAAAGCATGCCCATCGTCACTGAATTCATAGATTAATAAAAGCATGTTCATCGTCGCTGAGTTCATAGATGATAAATTGTTATATTGAGATAATGGATTGGCAGGGAACATGTTAAAAATAACAATTCTCGTCGATTTGAGTCGACCGGGAAGGGATCTGATTGTGATTCTGGTGGATCCGGTTCTCCGGTAAGGACTTTGTTTAATTTATTTTAGATTTGATAACGGTCCGCCATAAACCTTTTATTGAACTGAGCGGCTGACGATTAAACCGCGTAAATAAATTAAATTTGAATGGTGGAAGAAATTTCACGGTTAGTCCGTTGAGTAGCACGCGGCGGTTCGTCGTTCAACCGCCTAAAACCATAGCGGCCCTAGTTCGACCACTTGTTCTATAATGATGAGTGTTCATTTAAATTATGCATTTAATTATGGAATGATTGCCATTTTAGCATATTCAATTATTTATGCATTGAATTATTAGATAATGGCCATCTTAGCATATTCAGTTAATTATGCCTTGAATCTTGCATATTTGCCATGTTTAATTGTTATCATAAATTATGGCATATTTTTAGATCCCAATAGAGCTTTATTCTCTTTCCTAGTGATGGAACCACCAGTCGTAGTCCGATGACTTTTAGTGTTGATCCCACCCGGGAGAGGTGGCGGGATATCCCAGTTTCACGATTTTTAAGCTAGTTCCGTGGGCCCCAATCCAACCGTAGCGTCCTACGGGGGGGAATACTAGCTAGAGGCATGGCTCTTGGCACGAGCCGGTGTGTGCACACGTGGTCAGAGACTTGGACTGACACTGACGGGTGTTGCTCTAACTAGTTACTTGTTCTGGTACTGTTACGCATCTCGCTTGCTATGATCAGGCTTGCGTAGATGCTTGAGACGCAGTGTAAACCGTCAGTGGACGCATCTGGTTTCTTCTTCTGGTGGATCTCCTCTCCTTCTCTCTTTAGTCACTTGGAAATGATTGAGTTATTATCTATTGGTAGATTTCGAGCACTTGTGTTTAAATTCTAATTGGCATGCTAGTTAGCTGTTCAAAAACTGTTTAATTAGCTTTACAGCTTTATTAGATCATCATTTATTTATGCGAATGCATACTTTACTGCTTTCCTTTAGTTAGTTGCGAGTTAGGGATTTCTGTGAACCCTACTGAGTCTCTGCTATGAGACTCACCCCTTCCTTTTTACAGGTGAGGCGGAGCATCAGGCTGCAGGATTCTCTCATGCTTTTGGCGAAAAACCTTAGAGCCAGCAGTGGTCTATCAGTGGTCAGTCAGTGGTCAGTCTGTCCTTTTTCTTCTTTTGGCCGGGTTACTTCCCGTATAGTTATTTATTTTTGGACCATTGTACAGTGTGGGACTTGTGATATATGGATTTGGGCTACTTGTGTAAATTTCATCACTCTGATATATATTTAATTGCTTCCGTTTAAAGTTCAAATGAATGCTTTAATTAATATTGCGCGTGTAATTTCTATTCGTTATGCATCTCCTCGACAAACACTCACTAACCCTTACGGGGCCTCATCAGCCTCTTGGGTGCCCTCCCCGAGCTCTTGGTATCGGTAAATCGATGATATCGGGTTATCGGTATCCGAATCTCCTGGGTCTCACAGTTGGTATCAAAGTGGTGTTGAGGATTTGTATAAGGAATTGAAATTGTATTAGTCCAGAACAAGTCCATGTGAGTCTACTACTATTGGTTTAGGATGTTTTCCGTGATTACTGATGCATTTCCTGTTATTGCATGTCTTCTTCTAGATTAAAATGCCGCCTCGTAGAAGGGCACGCGTCTCGAGGGAAGGTAGTGACACTTCTCCTCCGGCTCCGGCTAATGTTCCAGCTTCAATTCAAGCTGACCCTGCTCCTCAAGCTGCATTGCCTCCTGGTGGTCGTGGCAGAGCTTTAAAAGAATTTTTGCTGTTCCACCCACCGACTTATGAAGGACTGGCAGATCCAGATGCAGCCAGAGTGTGGATAGATGCAACTGAATGTGTATTTCGTTCCATGTAGTGTACATAGGATGAAAAAGTCATGCTGGCTACTTTTCAACTCCAAGGAGCAGCACTCACGTGGTGGACCACGGAGTGGGAGGTTGCTTTTAGATCCCGTCCTCTTCGTCAGATCACGTGGATGGAGTTTGTCACGACCTTTGAGCGCACTTTCAGTCCAGCTTATCTCAGGATGGATAAAATATATCAATTTATGGAACTAGCTCAAGGCGATATGACTGTCGTGGAATATCAGAGCAAGTTCATGGAATTGGGTCGGTATGCGCCCCACATTCTTGCTGATGAAAGCTTAAAGACCGAGCAATTTCTGCGTGGATTAAAACTAGAGTTGAGGCAGCCTTTGATCGCGACCAGAGTGACAGAGATGGACGCAGCATATCAGGCAGTTGCGGCTTTAGAGCTTGACTTGGCAAGATCCCGAGGGCATACTCAAACGGCGTCAATCCAGCCGGGTGTCCAGCGTCAACAGTTCAGTCAGCCATCTGCTACAGGAGTCCCATCTACTGTTCCTGTTGTCAGTGGCATTCCTGTTTCTAAGCCTAAGTTCAAGAAATTCAAGAAGTTTGAGAAGCGGTATGGCAGTTAGGCATCTTCGGGTACCGTGCAGCAGCAATCGGCACCTTCTTTCCAACAACGTCAAGGCTCAGCAGTTAGTCAGCCGAGAGTATGTGCAAGATGTGGTGGGAGCCACCCAGGCAAGCGGTGTTCGCTACCGATGGTTTGTTTCCGATGCGATCAACCAGGACATGTGGTTCGAGACTGTCTGCAGAGGCCGAAGCCAGTGCAGTTTTCTCAACTGCAGCCGTCTCAGTTCAAACCTCCTCCACCACCTCAGGCACATCAGTATTATCCTCAAGCTTCAGTGTCTTCTTCCCAACAGTCTACTGCAGCGGGTAGGAAGCAGAAGGGAAAGGTCTCTCATATTACCCGGGCTGAAGCTATGGCGTCTCATCTTATTGAAGGTACGATTATGGTTTATGGACATGTAGCTCGTGTCTTATTTGATTCATACGCTTCTCATTCATTTATTTCGGAAGACTTTATTGCTTGTATTGAGGAATCGACTTCTGAAATTACTTGTGAGTTACTTGTGGAACTACCTTCTGGGGATTTCATGTTCACTCTTCTTTGTCTGGAAGAGTCGCCTATTATAATTGGTAATCATCAGTTGTCGGCTAGATTGTATGCGTTGCAGCTGGTCGATTATGATATTATTCTGGACATGGATTGGTTAGAAAAGTATGGAGCCGTGGTTGATTACAGATCAAAGAAAGTCTATTTGCAGTCACATGAGAAACCAACATTTTATTTTCAAGGTATTCGATCTCGTTCTTCTCGCTTGCTTATTTCTGCTATTCGAGCATGTAGATTGCTTAATGCAGGTTGTCAGGGATTCTTAGCTTCAGTGGTTGCTGTTGAGGCACCACAGCAGGATATCAATGCCATTCCTGTGGTCTGTGAATTTCCTGATGTATTTCTTGATGAGTTACCAGGCTTACCACCACAGTGAGAAATAGAAATGGTGATTGAATTGATTCTAGGTACGGCACCTTTAGCAAAGGCACCATACCGTATGGCTCCAACTGAATTGAAGGAACTGAGGGCATAATTGTTAGAATTATTGGAAAATGCTATATTCGTCCCAACTTTTCTCCATGGAGTGCTCCAGTCTTATTTGTGAAAAAGAAAGATGGAAGCCTGAGGCTATGTATTGATTACAGGCAATTGAATCAGGTGACTGTCAAGAATAAGTATCCTCTGCCCAGGATTGATGATTTGTTTGATCAATTGCAGTCTGCTACTGTCTTTTCACAGATTGATCTTCGATCTGGTTATTTCCAATTGAGAATTCGAGAATCTGATGTGGAAAAGACGACGTTTAGCCCGCGTTATGATCATTATGAATTTTTGGTTATGCCGTTTGGGCTAACCAATGCTCCAGCAGTTTTTATGGACCTGATGCAGCGTGTGTTCCGTCCATATCTGGACCGATTTGTTGTGATCTTTATCGATGATATTCTTCTTTATTCGGCTTCTGAAGAGGAACATGTTCAGCATCTCAGGATTGTATTGCAGACTCTGCGATATCACGAACTCTTTGCAACATTCAGTAAATGTGAGTTTTGGCTTCGGGAAGTTCATTTTCTCGGCCATGTGATTTATGGTGACAGAGTCGCAGTTGATCCAGCTAAAATCGAAGCTGTTCTTCAATGGCAGAGACCGAGGACTGTGACAGAGATCAAAAGTTTTCTGGGTCTTGCTGGTTATTATCGAAGATTCATTTAAGACTTTGCACGGATTACCTCACCGATGACTAGACTGACACGTAAAGATGTACCTTTTGTCTGGTCAGATCAATGTGAGCAGAGCTTTGATGAGTTGAAAAGGCTTCTCACTTTTTCTCCAGTGCTGGTGTTACCTTCTGGCTCGGGTGGATTCGTGGTTTGCACGGATGCTTCTTGAGTAGGTCTGTGTTAGTGTTGGTGTGCTACATGTCAATTTTGGATCGGGTAGGCCCAATAGTTGTACGATCTTGTTCATTATTAATAAAGTGGTATTTGAGCGTAAATATGTGATTGTGTTACTTTACGTTGTCCCTAGGATATGTGGTTGTAAAGTCAACTCGAGATGGGATCTCGATTATGAGACTGACTTTACATGAACACATACCTTAAATTGTTCATGGTTGGAGGATAATCACTCGGGGACTTTGATTACCTATTAAACCAGTACACATGATGTGTCAGTGACCAGTCTCATGGTCATTGGTGCGAGGCACCAACACATATGTGTAGGTGTATGCCCTTGGAGGATGTACACTGAACTGATCCGCTATTGGATCTTCAGATGGTTGATTATACCTAATGTCGACTGAAGATCCAACTGTCTCAGTAGTATCGTTGGTCCTTTGACCTGAGACATTGATCGGATCTTACACGAGGATTGTAATGGTTTAATCACTTGGCTAAGTGACTTTAACCATAAGTCATGAGTTACCGAGTCGTTAACCACTCCAAGATACGTGTGAAGATCATCAATGGTCAAGAAGGGATCGCTCACTGTCGGGTATATATCAGATAGTTAATGTGTCATGACATTGACGCTCCGTTAAATCCCTGGCCAGGGTCGTATGAGTTCGTTTAGAACGGACGTCATACACTTTAAGGAGGTCATAGTCAAATGGCACGATCGTGAGGTTTGACAGAAACCGTACCCTCGATTGTACCAGACTCATAGAAGGAGCGAGGGATTATATCGATGCGGTAACTGTGGACTTGTAGGTACCAGACAGGCTGGTTTAAACCCGGGGTCCTCTAGGATCACGCGGATTTGCTTGACCCAACGTGATCAAATGTTCGGAATAAATTAAACTATTGTTCGGCTCTAGTAGAAGCGATGAATATGTTTAATTTACTTCTAATTGGAAATTAGAAGTTAATGGACCTTAAACTAGAGTGACTGTGGGCTTAGAGGATCACACACAATAGATTCTTGGGTGACGGATTATTAGTATACAAGTGTATGTATTAATTCCTTTTAATTCCTTTTAGAAAGGAGTATAAATGGAGCTTAATACATATGTATAATAGTGGATAGGACATATATACAGTTTCGATCTTTTAGAACCCTTTTCTAATAAACCTAAACTCTATATATAGCCACTACGTGATGCTCATTCGAGCCTTCACTTCTTCCAACCTCTTAAGTTTAAGTAAGCACATAAGTTTAAGAGGAGGATTAGCCTCCCCCCTTTCTCCCCTTTGCTCTCTCTCTCCAGAAGGTGATAGAGTCGGGGAAAGTTACGCCGGGGAGGTACCGTCGCTGCGCAAGGGTCCGTGTGGATCTGCTCTAGAGGCCGTACAGCTGTGCGGCTCGATATTCTGCATCGGGCATCGCGGACAGCGTCGTTCCGCGCAAGGTGAAACACGTAACCTGTAATTAGGGTCTTAGAAACACCAATTAGAGCATAGATTAAGCTTTCCACAACACCGGGATCGGGCAAATGAATTTTTGTTATCCGCTGCGTCGCCCGTAGGTGCTGTGCGAAACCTTACAGTGGTATCAGAGCCACGTTCGCACTCTGGTTGGTGTTTTTATCGCCGTTTAGAACCATGCTTTAGGGGCATTTTAAATCTTCAAGTATAATTTGTAGAAAGAGATTTGGACATCTCTGTTCTTCCTAGATGCTGGGCATCCAAACAGTAAATTTTTTAAAAAAAAAAATTTTTTTTTTTGTTCTTGTCGGGCGCACTGCGCCGCTGGGCGCAGTGCGTCGGCGGGCGCACCCACGTGGGCGGGCGCCGCCCACACGGGGCGCCCGAGTGGGCCGGCGCCGCCCACGCGGGGCGACCGCGTGGCGGGCGCCCGCCCGGAGGGCGCCGCCCACGCAGGGCGTCCGCGTGGCAGGGCGCCCGCAACGCGGGTCAACGCCCGCGAGCGCGGGCAGTGATATTAAATTTTTTTTGTATTTTGTTTTTTTAAAAAAAATATTTTTACCCTTTTTAATTAACTGTGCTCAGATACATTAATATATATTAGATATATATATAAAAATACACAGTAAATTAAATAAGATTTTATCTATTAGGTTAAATAGTGTTATCTCAATAGTAAATGTCGAATGGTAAATTTTATTTAACCAATTTGAATTTACCAAGGTGAGATAATTACTATTTACCTTGAGATAAAATGGTAATAATTAAAATTACTTCAGTAAAATTTAAAATTTAAAATTTTAATTATTAGATTATTAGAACATTTAAATTTAAAATTTATTGAAGTTAAATGTGAAAATTTAATTATTTAAATTTTAATTATTAGATAAATGTTAAATTTAAATTTTGAATTTTAAAAAATTACTAATTGAGGATAATTACATTATTTTAAATTTATTTTTAAACAAAATTATTAGATAATTAGTTTGAATTTAAATTTAAATTATTGACATGTTTAAATTTTGAATTTAAATTTGATTATTAGATAATTAAATTTAAATTTAAATTTAATTAATTATCTCAATTAGATGTCCCTGTAGAAAATGATGGTTCTCTACGTGCTTTACTTTATTTACCTTGTATTGGCCTGCTTGTGTGTTTAATTTTAGTTAATCATGCTTTGACTTTTAAAATTAAATAAAGTTAGCTTATTTTTATTTGCACATCCCATTTTTAAATTCAAAAGTAAGGATTATTTTCAGAAAATAACCCTTGATTGGTTTTATTTGAATGGGTTGTCAAGTGATCATAGACTTGGATTAATGTAATTAATTGGGGTCTGCGAACCTCCTTTCTCTCTCTGTTAAAATTTCAATGTACTTCTATCTTCCTCCGTTGTTGTACTCGCCCTAAGGGCTGCTGGAATTTGAGTCACATGTAATTTAATTTTTCCGCCCTGCGTGCCGTGTAAAAGTTGTAATTGATGTGGCGTCGGAGTTTGAAAGCGTAGAGCACACCCGACGAGGACGATCTAGCTGCTTCGGAAGCGGGCCGGATGTCTTAGTAACATTAGGGCTAAAGTCCATGATCACTTGTGTTTAATTTTACATTGGATGCATTTACTTTGTGCAAACTACTAGGTACGGTAAATATATTGGATATATTTATATTACCACCTAGGGTGAGATCAAGATAAAATTAAATTCCCTCGCGATTAAATTTTAGATCTGGTAAGGGTGGTTCTAGGAGTCGTCGTGGCCCTCCATCATTATGGAGTGAATGAGCGTCTTCATTTCATGGATTTATTGTGCTTTTCACAAGGTCCATGAGTTTGGGGGCGGGATTAAACTCCAAGGCTCGGCCTCAATATGGTGAGGAATTGAACTCGGCTTTGTTGTACTTTCCACAAGGATCGGGTCATGAACTCATTGCTATGTTGTAATGATGGTTAGATCTAACCGAGAATATCTTTTGTTGTGTTTTCCACAAAGGGATGATTTCTCGGGGGCCGAATATCGGATATTGCATTAGATGCAAGTGCATGTTGACTGCCCTTGAGATGATGTATGGTTTGTTGTGCTTTCCACAAGGTCGTACATCAGTCTCGTTGGGATTCCGACCCACTAGGTTGATCTCGCTGATCTCCCGTTCTATATATTGAGGGTTATATAGTTCGATCGAAAAATAGTGGGACTAACTAAGGTAGAAAATCACATCTAAGTTAGAATTTGAACACATGCTAAGTTGTCTTTTATTTCTTATCCAGATTATAATGTCGTCGTCCAACCCCCTCCTCAATATTTTGGATGCAAATAGATTAACTGGACCGAACTACTCAGATTGGCTGCGTAATCTGCGCATAGTCCTTACCGCCGAAAAGATTGCATACGTGTTGGACATGGTTCATTCTGAGCCAGCTCCTGATGTCGACGAGGGCGAGTTACTGGCTTATGCCAAGTGGTCTGAGGACTCCTCCCGTGCCCAATGTTACATGTTGGCCTATATGGCTCCCGAGCTGCAGAGGTAATTTGAAAAGACTGATTGTAGAAGTATACTTCTCAATCTACGCCAGCTCTTCGGGGAGCAGGGTTGGATTGAGAGGTATGACATCTCCAAAAGGCTTTTCAGGACACGGATGTCTGAGGGTTCATCAGTACAGGCCCATGTACTGAAAATGATGGAGTGGATTGAAAGACTCAATGCATTGGGGTTCAAGTTGGATCTTGAACTATGCATTGATCTTATACTCCAGTCATTACCCGATTCCTTTTCTTCCTTCATAGTGAACTTTAACATGAACAAGATTGAAGCAACTCTCCCAGAGCTGCTCAACATGTTAAAGAGTGATGAAGGAACTATGCAGAAAGATAAACCATCTTCGTCTGTAATGATTGTTGGCCGGGCCAACAAGAAAAGGAAGGCCTCTCAAATATCCACCACAAGTAACAAAGGGAAGGGAAAGAAAAAGGCCACGGGTAAATAACTCGCCAAAGTTGACAAAGGGAAGGACAAGAAGAATGAAAAGGAAGATAAATGTTTTCGATGCGGGGAAACTGGGCATTGAAAAAGAAATTGCAAGGCAATTCTAAATGAAGGTATTTTTGTCATACACCTTAATTTGTCATATATGGAATCCACATCATGGGTATTGGATACTGGATGTGCATCTCATATCTACAATTCTGTGCAGGTGCTGACAAATAGAAGGCGATTGGGCAAAAAGGAGATTGAACTGAGGATGGAAAATAGAGCTTTGGTTTCTACCAAAACTGTCGGGACTGCACGCCTCAGTTTACCTTCAGGAGTCATTCTGGAGCTGAATGACTGTTATTATGTTCCTAATATTATTAAGAACATTATTTCAATCTCTAGCTTGTATAATATTGGATATACATTGGCTTTTAAAAGCACTGGGTGCTCTATAGTGAATAATGGTTTGATTATAGCCAATGGTTCATTAGTCAATGGTCTTTATGTATTAGATACATGTTCTAATGTTATACAAATTTCCAATGCTGATGAAGTGAATTCTGCATATTTATGGCATTGCAGACTTGGTCATGTAGGTGAGAAAAGAGTCTCTCACTTACACTCAAATGGGTATTTAAATTCGTTCGAATACAAGCCATTTGATACCTGTGAGTCGTGTCTCATGGGGAAAATGACAAAGGCTCCCTTTGGTGGACATGGTGAGAGGGCTGTTGACCTTCTCGAGCTCATACACTCGGATGTGTGTGGACCCATGTCCATAGAAGTAAAAGGCGGTTATCTCTATTTCATTTCTTTTATTGATGACTTCTCTAGATATGGCTATGTGTATTTAATGAGACATAAGTCACAAGCCTTTGAGAAGTTTAAGGAATATATGAATGAAGTAGAGAAACAGACTCGCAAAAGTATTAAGACTCTTCGATCGGATCGAGGAGGTGAATACTTAAGCCATGAATTCACTTCTTATCTTAAAGACAATGGAATAGTTTCTCAATGGACTCCACCGTATACACCACAGCACAATGATGTATCCGAAAGGAGTAACATGACCTTGTTAGACATTGTCTGATCCATGATGTCTATGTCAGGACTACCCTTGTCTTTCTGGGGCTATGCGTTAGAGACTGCGACTTATTAATTGAATATGATATCAAGTAAATCAGTTCCTTCTATACCATATGAGATATGGAAGGGCAGGAAATCAAATTTTAATCACATTAAAATTTGGGGGTGTTCTGCCCATGTAAAGAAGAACGATAGTGATAAACTTGAGTCGAGAACCGATAAGTGTAGGTTTGTGAGATATCCAAAGGAGACGTTTGGATATTATTTCTATCACCCTTCTGAGCAAAGGGTCGTAGTGGCTAAGAGAGCTGTATTTCTGGAAAGAGAATATCTACTCCAAAAAAATAGTGGGAGCCAGATAGAATTGGACGAGGTCCAAGAACCACAACCCATAGACACAAACTCATTAGATGAGACGGTATCGGTTGATCCTATTCAAAGTGAGACACTGACACTACGGAGATCTGGTAGATTACTGAGAGAACCTGAGAGATATGTTAGACATGTCTCAGAGGGGTCCTCTATGGTATGTATCGATGAGGATGATGATCCTCAGTCGTACCAAGAGACGATCCGTAGTGTAGACTCCGAGAAATGGCAAGAGACAATGGATTCAGAGATCTAGTCCATGTACACCAACAAAGTTTGGAACTTAGTTGATGTACCCGAAGGGAAGGTCCCTATCGACTGCAAATGAATTTTCAAAAGGAAAATCGGTGCAGATGGACATGTTGACACATACAAGGCTAGACTAGTGGTGAAAGGATATCGTCAAAGGCAAGGCATTGACTATGACGAGACATTTTCGCCGGTAGCCATGGTTAAGTCAATCAGAATCCTCATTGCCATTGCTGCATATCTGGATTATGAGATCTGGCAAATGGATGTGAAGACAGCATTTCTTAATGGAAACCTGTCAGAAGAGGTGTACATGGTACAGCCTGAAAGATTCACCTCCAAGCTACATCCTAATAAGGTATGCAAACTTCAAAGGTCCATTTATGGATTAAAGCAGGCATCTAGAAGCTGGAACTTAAGATTTGACGAGGCTGTCAAATCTTTCAACTTCATTCAGAATGAAGATGAACCCTATGTTTACAAGAAGGTCAGTGGGAGCTCAGTGACCTTCTTGGTCCTTTATGTTGATGACATCTTACTCATTGGGAATGATGTAGGGATGTTGACATCAACTAAGTCTTGGTTGTCCAAGACCTTCTCCATGAAAGATTTGGGAGAAGCATCCTATGTGCTGGGTATAAGGATCTATCGAGATAGATCTAAAAGGATGCTAGGATTATCTCAATCCATGTACATAGACACTATCCTCAAAAGATTTAGGATGGAAAATTCCAAGAGAGGTCTCATTCCCATGAGACATGAAATTTACCTATCCAAGGGGATGATCCTAAAACTTCTGAGGAGGTGGCACACATGAATAAGGTACCCTATGCTTCGGCGATAGGGTCAATCATGTATGCAATGCTATGTACACGGCCTGATGTTGCCAAT
Source organism: Amorphophallus konjac (assembly GCA_022559845.1). Lineage (NCBI taxonomy): Eukaryota > Viridiplantae > Streptophyta > Magnoliopsida > Alismatales > Araceae > Amorphophallus > Amorphophallus konjac. Next base: position 236,783,936 of record CM040128.1, on the reverse strand, counting down.
ACTTTAAGCATTCTCAGTAGATATCATGCAAATCCAGGCGAAGAGCACTGGAGGGCAGTAAAGGGTATCCTTAAGTACCTACGAAGGGCTAAGGATCTTTTTCTGCTTTATGGAGGAGAGGACCTACAGCTTAGAGCTTACACAGATTCAAGTTTCCAGTCAGATCCAGATGACTGTAAATCCATGTCTGGATTTGTATTCATATTGAATGGATGGGCAGTCAGTTGGAGAAGCTCCAAGCAAGATACGACTGCAGATTCGACGACGGAGGCGGAATATATTACTGCAGCTGAAGCTGCTAAAGAAGCCGTCTGGATGAAGAAATTCATCTTGAAACTTGGCGTAGTTCCCAAGATATCAGCTCCCATCCCATTATTTTGTGATAATAATGGGGCCATCGATCAGGCGAAGGAACCGAGATCTCACCAAAGGTCAAAGCATGTTCTCAGGCGCTTTCACCTTATTCGGGAGATTGTTGATCGTAGAGATGTGGCGGTAGGGCGTGTACCGTCAGAAGATAACGTAGCAGATCCATTGACTAAGCCTTTGACACAGACTGTATTTGAGCGTCATCGGGATAAGATGGGCCTCAAAGTTGTGGGTAATTGGCTGTAGTTCAAGTGGGAGATTGTTAGTGTTGGTGTGCTACAGGCCAATTTCAGGTCGGGTAGGCCCAATAGTTGTACGATCTTGTTCATTATTAATAAAGTGATATTTGAGCGTAAATATGCGATTGCGTTATTTTACGTTGTCCCTAGGATATGTGGTTGTAAAGTCAACTCGAGATGGGATCTCGATTATGAGACTGACTTTACATGAACACATACCTTAAATTGTTCCTGGTTGGAGGGTAATCACTCGGGGACTTTGATTACCTATTAAACCAGTACAGATGATGTGTTAGTGACCAGTCTCATGGTCATTGGTGCGGGACACCAACACATATGTGTAGGTGTATGCCTTTGGAGGATGTACCCTGAACTGATCCGCTATTGGATCTTCAGATGGTTGATTATACCTAATGTCAACTGAAGATCCAACTGTCTCAGTAGCATCGTTGGTCCTTTGACCTGAGACATTGATCGGATCTTACACGAGGATTGGAATGGTTTAATCACTTGGCTAAGTGACTTTAACCATAAGTCATGAGTTGCCGAGTCGTTAACCACTCCAGGATATGTGTGAAGATCATCAATGGTCAAGAAGGGATCGCTCACTGTCAGGTATATATCAGACAGTTAATGGGTCATGACATTGACGCTCCGTTAAATCCCTGGCCAGGGTCGTATGAGTTCGTTTAGAACGGACGTCATACACTTTAAGGAGGTCATAGTCAAATGGCACGATCATGGGGTTTGACAGAAACCGTACCCTCGATCGTACCAGACTCATAGAAGGAGCGAGGGATTATATCGATGCGGTAACTGTGGACTTACAGGTACCAGACAGGCTGGTTTAAACCCGAGGTCCTCTAGGATCACGCGGATTTACTTGACCCAACGTGATCAAATGTTCAGAATAAATTAAACTATTATTCGGCTCTAGTAGAAGCGAAGAATACGTTTAATTTACTTCTAATTAGGAATTAGAAGTTAATGGACCTTAAACTAGAGTGACTGTGGACCTAGAGGATCACACACAATGGATTCTTGGGTGACGGATTATTATTATACAAGTGTATGTATTAATTCCTTTTATTTCCTTTTAGAAAGGAGTGTAAATAGAGCTTAATACATATGTATAATAGTGGATAGGACATATATACAGTTTCGATCTTTTAGAACCATTTTTTAATAAACATAAACTCTATATATAGCCACCTACGTGATGCTCATTCGAGCCTTCACTTCTTCCAACCTCTTAAGCTTAAGCAAGCTCATAAACTTAAGAGGAGGATTAGCCTCCCCCCTTTCTCCCCTTTGCTCTCTCTCTCTCTCTAGAAGGTGATAGAGTCAGGGAAAGTTGCACCGGGGAGGTACCGTCGCTGCGCAAGGGTCCGTGTGGATCTGCTCTAGAGGCCGTACAGCTGTGCGGCTCGATATTCTGCATCGGGCATCGCGGACAGCGTCGTTCCGCGCAAGGTGAAACATGCAACCCATAATTAGGGTCTTAGAAACACCGATTAGAGCATAGATTAAGCTTTCCACAACACCGGGATCGGGAAAATGAATTTTTGTTATCCGCTGCGTCGCCCGTAGGTGCTGTGCGAAACCTTACAGTCTGGGTGTAGTGCTTATGCAACATGGTAAAGTCATAGCTTATGCATCCCGACAATTAAAACATCATGAAGAGAATTATCCGACTCATGATTTAGAGCTTGCAGTGGTGATCTTTGCACTAAAAATATGGAGACATTACTTGTATGGCGAGAAATTTGAGATCTTTACCGATCATCAAAGCTTGCAGTATGTGTTTTCTCAAAAAGATTTGAATCTCCGATAGCGCATATGGATGGAATATATGAAAGACTATGATTTCACTCTCTCCTATCAGCCAGGAAAAATGAATGTTGTGACTGATACTCTGAGCAGGAAAGTGTAAATTAGTCATTTGTTGGTTCATGAATGGAAGTTGTGGGAACAGTTTCCTAGTGAAACTTTCAGCGTGGACATTCCTTCTGATTCGATGATAACTGTGTGTGCTAGTCTTGTGATGACTCCAGCTCTTTATCAGCATATCAAGGAAGCTCAGCAAGGTGATTCTAAATTGTCCCGCATTATAATGATGCATGATGTTGAATTTGATGATGACCTAGTGGTCAGCTTCTGTGGCAGGCTGTATGTTCTAGCTGTTGATGAGTTAAGAAATACCATCTTGCGTGAAGCCCATGGATCCCGTTATGCTATTCACCCTGACACTGCTAAGATGTATTAAAATCTGAAAAGGCCGTTCTGGTGGCCAGGAATGAAAAAGGATGTAGCTGCCTTTATGTCTAAGTGTTTGACATGCCAACAGGTTAAAGTCGAGCATCAAAAATCTGGAGGAATGCTTCAACCTTTAGAAACTCCGATGTGGAAATGGGATCATGTCACGACAAATGTTGTTGTGGGTTTACCTCGGACTTCACAAGGCTTCGATGGAATCTGGCTGTTAGTTGACCGGTTAACAAAAATAGCAAGATTATTACCAATTAAAGTTACTTGGAGTGTTCAGAAATTGGCAGAGCTTTATGTTCAAAAGATTATGCAATTGCATATAATTCTAATATCAATTGTGTCATATCGCGACCCACGGTTTACTTCTGGCTTCTGGCGCAGTTTTCAAAAGGCGTTGGGCACAGAGTTAACCTTTAGTTCAGCGTATCATCTGCAGTCAGATGGTCAGTCAGAAAGGATTATTCAGACTTTAGAAGATATGTTGAGATCGTGTTGCCTAGATTGACAGGGTTCGTGGAGTCAGCATTTGCCACTTGTGGAATTTATTTATAATAACAGTTATCACTCCAGCATTGGCATGGCACCGTATGAAGCTTTGTATGGGCGTCCTTGTCGTACACCTTTGAACTGGTTTGAAGCCAGTGACAGGACCTGATATGGTTCAGCAATGTGCTGATGTGGTTCGCTTGATCATGCAGAAAATGTTGACAGCTCAGAGTCGACAGAAAAGTTATGCAGATCAGCGCAGGCGACCATTGCAGTTTGAGCCTAGAGATATGGTGTTTGTAAAAATATCTCCGATGAAAGACATTATGAGGTTTGGGAAGCGTGGAAAACTCAGTCCCCGTTATATTGGTCTGTTTATTATTTTGGAACGTGTGGGCCAAGTGACTTATCGTCTTCAATTACCAGCGGCGATGCAAGCAATCAACGATGTATTTCATGTGTCCAAGCTGAGGAAGTATGTTTCTGATGCATCTCACATCCTTGATGACTCAGTTTGGCCGGAAGTGACTGCAGATTTATCCACACCAGAGTATCCGATCGGAATTGAAGATCGTCGTGAGCAACGATTAAGAAATAAAGTAATTCCTCTAGTTAGGGTTGTCTGGCAGCGTCACTCTGGTAATGAAGCTACATGGGAATGTGAGGATGAAATGTGTCAGCAATTTCCCTTCTTGTTCGAATAAGGTATATTCCTTTCAGTTCTCTCATTGTTCTTCCTTTTAAATTTCAAGGATGAAATTTTTATTAGGAGGGAGGGACTGTGAGACCCGTCATTTAACGGATCTTTACCGGTAATGGAATAGGATTAATTCCATGAATTTTGGCTATTTTTAGGGTTTTATTGGGCCTAGTTTAATGGGCTTTGTGTATATACATAAGCATTTTTGAAAATAAATGGGGGCATATGCACAATTTCGCTTCTTTGAGGGTTTAGAATGCAAATAGGAGTTGAAAATCAAAAAAATATATTTTTAATCCTTTTTAACCCCTTCGATCTCCCCTCTCTCTCCCACTTTCCTAATCTCCCCCCCTTCCTTTTCACCCGAGAGCAGGAAACCAGGGGGGGGGCCTGCGGAGCTCCCCCCTCCTCTTCCCCTTCGTCTTCACGGTAGCGGCGACCCAGGCCCACGGCATAGGATGGCGGCGGCGGCTTGCCGGCGTGATGGTAGAGAGGGTGAGGCGCGGCGGCGACTCCTCCCCCCTTCACCGCAGACGACCGCAAACCCCCCCTCTCTCGCCTTCCTCTTCTCGGCGGCGCGCGGTGGCCCAAGACCGGTGGAGGACGGCCGGCGGCTTCGCCGACGGGCTAGCGGAGGGAAGACCGCGTCGGCATCCTCGTCGGCTCCGATCCCGGTGTAGAGGTGCGACCCCACGGTGGCATTGGGCGCTCCTCTCTCCCTCTCTCATGGCGCTCTCGCGGCTAATTGGCCTTCCTGTCGTGCTAGGACTGGCGGAGACTTCCTCCGCGATGCGAGGAACGCGGAGGCATCCACCCGGGATGAACCGTGGAGTGGAGAGACGGCCGGGAACGAGCGAACCGTAGTGACCCTCAGCTTGCTCGCGGTCGGAATAGGAGGTTTCGGCGTGATTAAGGTAGGGGGATCAATGTCCTAGCCCATTAAATTGTTAACAAAAGCATGTCCATCGTCGCTGAGTTCATAGATTAATAAAAGCATGCCCATCGTCGCTGAGTTCATAGATTAACAAAAGCATGCCCATCGTCACTGAATTCATAGATTAATAAAAGCATGTCCATCGTCGCTGAGTTCATAGATGATAAATTGTTATATTGAGATAATGGATTGGCAGGGAACATGTTAAAAATAACAATTCCCGTCGATTTGAGTCGACCGGGAAGGGATCTGATTGTGATTCTGGTGGATCCGGTTCTCCGGTAAGGACTTTGTTTAATTTATTTTAGATTTGATAACGATCCGCCATAAACCTTTTATTGAACGGAGCGGCTGACGATTAAACCGCGTAAATAAATTAAATTTGAATGGTGGAAGAAATTTCACGGTTAGTCCGTTGAGTAGCACGCGGCGGTTCGTCGTTCGACCACCTAAAACCATAGCGGCCCTAGTTCGACCGCTTGTTCTATAATGATGCATGTTCATTTAAATTATGCATTTAATTATGGAATGATTGCCATTTTAGCATATTCAATTATTCATGTATTGAATTATTGGATAACAGTCATCTTAGCATATTCAGTTAATTATGTCTTGAATCTTACATATTTGCCATGTTTAATTGTTATCATAAATTATGGCATATTTTTATATCCCAATAGAGCTTTATTCTCTTTCCTAGTGATGGAACCACCAGTCGTAGCCCGATGACTTTTAGTGTTGATCCCATCCGGGAGACGTGGCGGGGTATCCCAGTTTCACGGTTTTTAAACTAGTTCCGTGGGCCCCAGTCCAACCGTAGCGTCCTACGGAGGGGAATACTAGCTAGAGGCATGGCTCTAGGCACGAGCCGGTGTGTGCACACGTGGTCAGAGACTTGGACTGACACTGACGAGTGTTGCTCTGACTAGTTACTTGTTCTGGTACTGTTACTCATCTCGTTTGCTATGATCAGGCTTGCGTAGATGCTTGAGACGCAATGTAAGCCGTCAGTGGACGCATCTGGTTTCTTCTTTTGGTGGATCTCCTCTCCTTCTCTCTTTAGTCACTTGAAAATGATTGAGTTATTGTCTATTGGTAGATTTCGAGCACTTGCGTTTAAATTCTAATTGACATGCTAGTTAGCTGTTCATAAACTGTTTAGTTAACTTTACAGCTTTATTAGATCGTCATTTATTTATGCGAATGCATACTTTACTGCTTTCCTTTAGTTAGTTGCGAGTTAGGGATTCATGTGAACCCTACTGAGTCTCTGCTATGAGACTTACCCCTTCCTTTTTACAGGTGAGGCGAAGCATCAGGTTGCAGGATTCTCTCATGATTTTGGCGAAAAATCTTAGAGCCAGCAGTGGTGTGTCAGTGGTCAGTCTGTCATTTTTCTTCTTTTGACCGGGTTACGTCCCGTGTAGTTATTTATTTTTGGACCATTGTACAGTCTGAGACTTGTGATATATAGATCTGGCTACTTGTGTAAATTTCATCACTCTGATATATATTTAATTACTTCCGTTTAAAGTTCCAATGAATGCTTTAATTAATATTGCGCGTGTAATTTCTATTCGTTATGCATCTCCTCGACAAACACTCACTAACCCTTACGGGACCTCATCAGTCTCTTGGGTGGCCTCCCCGAGCTCTTGGTATCGGTAAATCAATGATATCCGGTTATCGGTATCTGGATCTCCTGGATTGTCACAGAAGGGGTTGTTGTAGGGATTGCCACTGGGTGACTAGATTGGGGAGAGAGAAAGCATAGGGGGAGAGAAAGAGATAAGAGAGATAGAGAGGCAATGAAGAGAGAGAGAGCTGGGGTATTTTCAACATTTCTCATGTCCGTTACTTTATGATTGAATGCTCTTTTATATATCTTCTTTTTCTAATGCCCGTAAATTATAGGGACTCAAAAATAAGAATTAAAAAATTATAGAGACTTTAAAAATAATAGTTGTATTTGAGGGACTAAAAGAAAAGTATGCTTATTTGTAGGAACTAAAAAGAAAAAAAATCTTTTTTTTATTTTTTTTGCCCCATTAGGAGACTGGTAAGGTGTTTGAGAGCATTTTTTTTAAAGCTACTTCTACCTAAAAAAATATGTTATGTCAATTTTCACTTAATTTTTAAAATTATTTAAAACAGATAATTATCTGTTTGACAAAAATGTTATAATTTTTAAATTTTGTGTGGACATTTTCGTAGAACAATCAGGAAGTTCTAAATACCCTCAATGGCCTTTGGTGGTAGTTTGCAGTGGCGATAGGGGCGTGAGTAGCAATAGCGCGCAGAAGAGGGGAGGGAGAGGTTGGCGGGGAAGGGGGGCTGCCGGCGGTGTCAGAAGAGGGGAGGGAGAGGCCGGCGGGGAAGGGGGGACGCAGGGGGAAGGGGGAGAGAGAGGGAACGGGGGAATTAGGGGGAAGGGGGGCCTCTTGTGGTGCGTCGGAAGAGGGGAGGGAGAGGTCGACGGAGAAGGGGGGGACACAGGGGGAAGGGGGGCCACATGCGGCAAGCCGGAAGAGGGGAGGGAGAGGTTGGCAGGGATGGGGGGCTACCTGCGGTGCCGGAAGAGGGAAGGGGGAGGTCGGCAGAGAAGGGGTGGACGCAGGGGGAAGGGGGGAGGGAGAGGGAAGGGGGGCTACTTGCGGCGTGTCGGAAGAGGGGAGGGAGAGGCCGGTGGGGAAGGGGGGATGTAGGGGGAAGGGGGGCCACCTGCGTCCACGTCGAGGGTTCTCAAATTAAAAAAAAGGTGGAGGGTTGTTTTTATTTAGAAGTAGATTTTAATGAGACGAGATTCTTTCTTAAAAATTAGGGAAACAACCACCGGCCGTGGTTAAGTGAGTTATATGTTCCTACTTTTTAATTTGAGTAAAAGGGGAAAGAAAAAGGTGTAACAAAACACCCTATAAGGCCTCTCTTTCTTGGGGACCGTTGAAACCAAAGTCCCCAAAAAACATATTTAAAGATTCCCATTGAAACTTAGGAATTATACAAATAACCCTAAGGTGCTGTTTGGTATCGGGATAAAAGTTGAGGAGAATAGATGTAAGTTATTCTAAGATAATTTATGTCTAGTCTTATTCTCATGTACGTTTGGTACACACGGGGTGAAATGAGATTAGAAAAATGGGGATAAGTCATTCCAACAAAAGTTTGGAATGACTTATCCCCGTTTCTAACTCCAAAATCGGGGTTAACTCTGTTTCCCTTAACTCAGTTTATCCCCGCCCATTTTAGTCATACCAAACATAGAATGAGATTAGAGCGGAGATATCCCCGCTCTAACCCGATACCAAACGGCCCCTTACCATCTAATGTCCGACTCCCAAGATAACCACGTTGGAGGTTAAGAAAATCCGGAAATAACTACGTTGTGGCCACATTCTCGTTAGGGGAGAGTAGGTGGCATTGGCTGGCCGTGTGCCTCACCTAAAAGATAAATCAAGAAGCGCTTCCCTTAGACTCGATCGAGAGACCATTCCTTAGAATTTGCTGGTTATTTGGATAATTACACGACGAAAAAACTACCTAAATTGCAGCATATTCAACGAGCTTGAGATCGTCATACTTTATTAGAGTTTGATATCCTCATTTGGATAATTACATGATGAGAAAGCCGAGAAGGAAGTAAAATTGCACAAAAGCGCAAATGATCGTTGCGGTTCCTTCCGTCTAGTTGTCTCTGTACTTGACGTCCGTTAACTAACTAATTTTTCTTTTACTTTCTATCCTATTGTAATTGTTGAATCGAAGATAAAAAGACATGGCGTATTATTACATTACAATCAAATTTATTAATATTATGATTATTTTTTTAAAATAAATTGTATATGTTTCCATTAGAAGAGGAGCTGTGCATTATAACCATCGGAGAGAGGTGTACATAATGACGACATGATCCATGAGTTTACAAGAGTTTGTCGAGATCTTCTAATTCCACAAATGTGGTATAATCTCTTTTCTGAAAAAAATTCTCCCTTTCGGAGTCTTTGTAAGGTGGGTGTAGGCCACGTGCAAAAGCAAAGTTTTAATGTTCCTCTTTTTGGTGGAAAAGAGATTTTTGATCTCATACAAAGACCCACAATAATCACTTATCTTACTTTTGTTGACACCCACTTTTATTTGGAAGCCACTTTTGACTTCCTCTTTCAACACTAGAAATTTTGAAAGGGAGTGAATGTAATCGATTTCAGAATTAAGAGTGCGAGGAGGAGGAGGGGGCGGGGGTTATATGACTCATGGTCACGTCTTCAACTCTTAAAGAAAGAAATTTATCTAATTCATATTTAATCTTCGAGAGATGTGAGTACGAGATTTATTAATCTTGAAAAAAATATATATACGAGTGTCTATTGAATTTGAATCTAGATATCTCACATTTTACGTAGATCCGAATATTATTAAGGTAAATTCAATTCTTCGTGATTAAAAGAGAAGTGCAATGAAAGCCGACAAACTTAACCCACCCACTTCATCTTTCACCGATCACTTATTTTTTTTATTTATTTACCAAACAGGGTCCAGATTAGTTTTAGGACACACGTATAAAAGAAACAAAAAATAACGATCGGATCGGCTAAATATAGAGTCACACACTGATCCATGCCATAGACCGGAAACATAAGTACCTTTCAATATCTAATGTCCCTCTACTCGAGTTCAATGAACTGAAGCCTATGAAAGTCCCAAAGTAATTCTATTTACTTGGCAACTCGTGCTCAAGCGTGTCACTGTATAGCACCACCAATCAGAAAATTCTGATGGACTCCAGGCAGGTGGGACGATCGTGTTTAGACAGGTCTGGCGACGGGATCCAGATGGATGGAACCAACCCAGAACCGGATTCGCCGTCGACCCGACCCGTTGACAGACAGCGGGCGTCTCAATGTCACCCTCGAGCCTCGCGTCACCGGATTCACCGGCCGGCCCCTTTCGTTCAAAATTTCTCGTCATCGACTTCGCGTCACCGGATTCTCCACCCTCGCAGGTACCGAGGCCGACAACGCCCCCGCCCCAAGGGCAAGCGCAAACCCGGAATCTGCCCGCCTCACGTACTCCATTTTTAGTCACTTTTAATTAAAAGATGCCACCTTTTATTCGGTGAATTCTTCTTTCTATTTTAATGGAGATTATGGATTAAAAATGGGGCTCAAAGATTAATCTCACGTCAATAAGGTCTTGTCCCTTGAGTTTTTAAGAGAAAAGAGTTTTTTACATATTAATCCCTATAAATATGACGAATTATTTTTTAGTCTCTAAAATCTCACTATTTTTTAAGAAGCTCTTAAAATCATGTAACTCTAACAGAAATACCCATGTAGTTCATCGACGTTAAAACAGTTAGATATTCGATTAAATATTCTATCCTTCCGTTAAAAAAGTTAAAAATCTTAAACTACCCTTATCATAACCCTCTCCCTGTGAAACCCTTCACCCCACCGCCTGCCACCGCACATCCCACCGCCCCCATACGCAGCCATAGACGCCCCACCGCCGTTGCAATCTACGGATTGCCCTCACCGGTCGCCGCAGACGCCCCACCGCAAGGCCTCTAGAGGACTGGCCCAGCCGCAGACGCCCCACCGGTCGACGCAGACGCCTCACTACCGACGCCCCACCGGCCACCATAGAGCCCCGCCGCAGACGCAATGCCCCATGTGTGCTTTTTCGCATCTATTTCCGATTTTGAAAGTGAAAATCTTTTTCCCTTCTCACACACATTAGTTTCTGCAAGTTCTGTCATTTACATTGCAGGCCATGTAACCCTTCCAAATCGGCCCTTGCCATCACCCCCCATTTCAGACATGTAATCGCCGCAGACGGACTGCCCCAACTTACAGACGACCCACCACCGGCCCTTGCCATCACGCCCAACACGACAAATTGGCCCTTGTTATTCTCCCCATGTCTGAAATGGTATGCTATTTCGATGGCTAGATTATTCATGCACGACAGGTAATTGATAATTTGTTCGTGTCGTATGTAGTCATCAAATGCTAGTGGAATGCAGTTGTCTCGAGGAGCTGTCGTCTCATCTCGTGTGCCGTCGATGGAATGCAACTGTAGAAGGGGTAATCATCGGGTTTACGTCTCAAATCGTGAGAGGTCGAAAGGTAAGCGCTTCTATTATTGTCCGTATGCAAATACTGACGGGGATTACGGTTTCTTTGAGTGGGTTGATGATACTACATATAATGTTGTGGATGTCAAATATCAACTGAAGGTGATGGAAGAATGCATGACAAAGAAATTAGAAAGGATAGAGTTGCAATTGAAAAACTTAAAATTACTGATGTATTTTGTCATATTTGTACTATTTGTCATTTGCCTATTCAAGTGAATGTGGTTTAAGAGAGACGTACGTAATGTAAGTCCTATATTGGACATGTAATCGTCATTACTAGAATGTAATGCCACTTATTATCGTTAGTCATATATGCCCCATGTGTTCATTTGTGGAATGTAATCGTCATTAGTGGAATGTAATGTGAGTCCTATATTGGAGTGCATTCTATCATGGGAAATGGTTCGTGAGTGTATTATGCATGTGCACCGATGTGGACTTATAAATGTTGGATGAAAGTGGGCTCTAGCAAAGACTGTGACATGATGAACCATGAATTCTTGTGGGATATTCTCCAGACTAGATCTTTTCCCTTCATGGACAAACTGGTTCAAGTACACAACATATCAACTACTCTGCTTCTAGTAGTTATTAATGTAACAACAGCTACCCATTTTGGTGATCAAGAGTGTTGCTGCTTCGAATATTAGCACCACTAAAGCGTTTTGCAGTGATGTCGCCGTGTTGTTGAAGGACCATTGGGAGGTGTCGACACCTCCTAATGGAGAGGTCAACCTTTCATGGCCAGACAGAAGGTGTTACTTACTGGATTGTCCGTGGTGTCGACGCTCCTTAATGGAGAGGTCGACCTTTCATGGGCCAGATAGAAGTTGATGGCCGACCTTTCATGCGCTTAATAATCAAGACATATAGTCAAAACGGTGTATTCAGACAGAGTGGGGTTCCACAGAACTGGGATTCGTCCCAACGACAATCCGGAGAGGCCGCCCATCAACGTTCATTACTCTTCCCATGACCATTTTACTCCTAACATAATGGCAGGTTTTGGAAATACGACCAGACTGACCCTTAACGCAGTGGAAAGGAATGGAGTTTAATTACTCGATGTCCGGAGTCAGTCTATTAATTGAGTTCAGATCCACGATCGATAATAATTGTGTATTTTACATGGGAATCGGATTTTTAAGCCTTGTGGTTGAAGCTTAAGACCCTGGGGTCAAGTTAGAAGATTGGCTTGGCTAAGGGAAGAAGAAGGTAAATCCTTCATTTCCTCCATGGAAATCCTATAGTTTAGAGAGAAATTAAGTGTGGCAAAGCAAGGTTGATGAAGTTTCTTCTTTCCAGGAGCGAAGAAGAATTTTCTTAGGCTGGAGAATCTAAGGGTGAACATGGAGGTCAAGAGAAACACCCTTAGGAGATTGGATGGCTTGAAGTGTTTTGAGGGTTCTGGGTTTATAGTTAGCATGTGAAGAACCAAACCATGAATATTTTTATTTTGGATTTATTTTGATGCTTTGAAACTCATTTCATGAATTCGAGTGTGAGATGTTTGGAACCTTAAGTTTGAGAAAAGATCGAAGGTTTCATGAAAAAATTTCATTCTGCACCTCCAGAAACTAGAGGTGTTGACACCCTCTCGCAACACCGTGATCAGATTTTGAGCAGAAAAAGGGTACTAGAAGGTGAGGTGTTGACACCTGTAGGTGTCGACACCTCTTGGCCAACAGGTCAACACCTCTTGGCCATTCAGCTTAATTTTTGAGTTTTTCCCAATTCTAATATGATTTTTCAATGAAATTTGATTTGGAACTTCATGGAACATTGAAATTTGATTATGGACCATGTTCTTTACATTATTATTTACTAATTTATTTAGAATTTTTGAACTGAATTTCCTGATTTATGCATGAAACATGTAGAAAATTATAAAATTGATAAATATTCGTATTGCTGGCTTCGGAATTAATATCTAAAGCATGAAACTAATTTATTTAGGTATCCAGGACTTATTTCTATGATTATTAACTTCATATTTTGTTTTGTGCACTAAAATGGCTGTTGTTGTGCTTTATGTGTTTAAATTAAGCATAATTCTAGAAAATTAGATATGAATTCTAAAATAAGGAAATTTTAGGAAAATTGTATTTTGATATTTGTGAATGTACAATGCCATCTTAAAGGGCAATCTTCTGGACTAACCCCGCAATGGCGCTGAACGAGGGCGGTCGTAACGTCTGCAACGGCAGATGGGGCGCCGTGAAGTGCCGTGGTTGGTCCGTGCAGGTTTGGGCAATGGCGCAGGTGCCAAATCGACCCTGGCGGTGGCCGGTGGTCGTTGCTGTCACGACGACCAGAGAGTAAAATTGACGGCAATGGCGACTGTGTACGGGGGAAAGGGAAATAGGAGGGTGGCGACTGTGTACGGGGGAATCCTAAATAGGAGGGTGACGCGACAGAAGGGTTACTACGGCCATGACCCTCGATTAATCGAGGGTGGGTTGGTCTTTTCACCAACTACGGTCAAGTTAACTCACCTTGAGTTTAATATCATCGACAGTAAAAAATGATAGGGACTTTTTAGTTTAACGGTAACATTTCCAAGGGCTTTTTAAACAATAGTGAGATTTTAAGGATTAAAAAATAATTCGTCATATTTGTAGGGACTAATATACAAAAAAACCCAAGAGAAAATTTTAAAAACAATAATTAAAAGTCCACCTCCACGTCAGAAGCAATATATCTTTTAAGGTTACTAGAATTTTCTCCCATCATATTTATTTTGACATATATACTAAGCTGGAACATGTTGTACGATATCGTGCCTGGATGGCACATAATGAAATATTATTAATTATTTTGCAGTGTTAGAAGCCAATCAAGTGACCCTGAGTTGACCTGGTACAAGGTGACCTGAGGGTCAGCGTGAGAGGCGAGGTCAATTTACCTTTTCCTCTTTACTCATCTAAATTATCTTCAGCTTCTTAATTAGAAATGAAATTATTGTAAGTTAATATCACTACAGCTGTCAATTAGTAGTCTATTGTAAAAGACATGACGTAGTTGGTCCGTCACCTTCCTCCATTTGGACAAGATCTTGAGTTCAAATGTAATTATTTCCTTCTCGTTTTAAAAAAATGTACCTATCAAAAAAAGATGTTAATTAATATTGGAGACAACCATTGAAGCCAACCAAATTGATCTTGTGACATATATTTGGTTGTGATTGGGCCACACGAATGGAAGTGATCTGTGATGAGACTAAAATTGTATAGCATCCATAAGATTTCACTTCTACCGGAGTTCTTTCATCTAGTGTGGACCAACAACAACTGTGACATGCATCACATATTTCTCAAGAATTTAGGGTGAGTTTGATAACAAAGTAGGTTAGGTAGTCCACCCGACCCCTAATCTTAACCGGAGTCGATTAACTCATTCCACCTATTTCTTAGGAATGAGTTAATCCACTTTTATCTTATCTGACTCCGGTTAAGAAAAAAAATGTCAAACAAGAATAATCCACCCGACTCTCGTTAACATGTCTTACTCGGGCTTAACCCGTTATCAAACAGAGCCTTATAGTTTAATATTGTTAATCTTTTCTCTTAATAAAGAGGTCTCAATTTCAGTTTCCATCCCCTTATATCTCTATAGTTATGTGAAAGAAGAGATTTATCCTATAAATTTATGAAGCCCTATATATATATATTTAAATGTTCTTCACAAAACTTGTCACTACTCTTGAATTTAATATCCAATTCACGAAAAGAACTTATGATATGGTAACATAACTGGAGAGGGAAAATCTAACCGCCCGAACGGAGAGGCCAAACGAGGTCCAACCTGACCCAACGAGGCCCAACTTTTTGAAGTGGTAGCTCCAGGGCCCACTTAAAATAAGTCTAATAACTCACTTGGATCAAGCGCTTCCTAGGCGACCTTCAGGTTGGAAAGTCCGAGCATCAGTTCGATCGGGAAAGTTCCTTCGGAGCCTAATTATTCCCTGCCCAAACTGCGCACTCATCGCTCGGGAAGAATCCCTTGGGCCACTGCCTTGCGCTCGGGCCGACTGATGGGAGCTTATCTGTACGGCCGTTACGAGTGGTTAAAAAGCTGGGAGCTCAAGGGGATAAGGGAGACCAAGAGTCCGCATGCTATAAAGAGCCCGTATGGAGGACGTAACCCCCCCTGAAACTCCTCAGTTCACAGGGGCCATTCACTCAACGAGTCACTATTTAAGCCAGAAGAGCACTACTGCGGAGAGGTAAGCTAAAAACCCTGAGTAGGAACCACTTCACCTTTTGGTGGAGAGGGATCTCGCGCCCCCATCTTCCCCCTAACTCCTCATTTCGCACTAGTGCTCTACTACACTTGCTGACTTAAGCATCGGAGGGTTTTTCACGGGGATCCATCCCTGGACACCTCTGATTTGTTTCCCTTCTTGCATCTCATGCTTCTAGCATACGTGGTCATCCTCTTCCCCGCTCAGGAGTAGCGCGAGATGCCCCTCTTCATCTGGCGCTGTCTGTGGGAAATGCACAAAGAGCCATCATGGTGCGAAGAAGTTCTGGCAGGAGAACTGCAGGCGACAAGGGAAAGGCCATGGCGACGGAGGAAGGCGCACCTTCCCTCCCCACGGAGAATTCTCCGTCGAATAACCAAGCCAATGAGATACCTCCGTTGGTGGTGGGGGAACAGCTTCCCGACGGGAGTACCGACGCCCTCCCAACCCTCAACGCAAAACTGGATGTCCTCGTGGATCTCATGAGGGCCCAGGCGGCCAGGGAGGAGAAGTCGCGTCTCCCCCGGAAGAGCCCCCCCCCCCCCCCCCCCCCCGCGGAGATGTCTCCCAGCAAACCGCTGGAGGCCGTTTTATCTTCTGGGGGGCGGCGGCGGCTCATCCGCAACCAGTCAGGAGGACCATCGCATGCCCCTCCCCCGGAATAGGAAGCCTCCTCCACCCCAAGGAGGGAAAAGTCCGGAGCACGCCGACCGTTCCCAGAAACCGAAGCCCCCGAGGAGCGCCAGGGCAGCATGTAGGTGCGCCTCCCCAGCCCCTCGGGCCAACGACAGCCAGAGCTGTCTCTCCAACTGTGAGACTTTGAGAGGAGTTTTGCAGAGCAAGAGCGTGCCCTCCGCGCCTTGCAGAAGACATCTCATGTGGAGGACGAGGAGCGATCCCCGTTCTCCGATTATATCTTGAAGGCCGAGATCTCTCCCAGGATCTCACTTCCGACCTTAAAGTCGTATGACGGCCAGGGAGACCCGGCCGATCACTACGACAGTTTTGACGCTCTAATGACCCTGCATGGGGCGTCTAACGTAATCAAGTGCCGAGCGTTCGTGACCACTCTGGTTCAAGGCGCTCAGGCCTGGTTCAGGGCCCTCGCCCCCAGCAGCATCCACAACTTCAAGCAGTTCGGGCGAGTGTTCAAGGAAAGCTTTGCCGGCAGCGGTCCTCCTCGGTCAGTGGCGGGATTACTGGCCCTCAAGCAAGAACAGGGAGAGAAGCTACGGGCTTATATCAACCGATTTAAATCGGAAGCCCTGCGCATCCCCCGCCTGGACGTTGCCTCGGCCATCACCGCACTAACCGGGGGTACTCATGATGAGAATCTACGGCGTGAGCTAGTGCTTCATCCTCCCACCTCCCTCGCCGAGCTAGTGACCCTGCCCCTGCGCCACACAGAGTGCGAGGAAGTCCTCAGTGCCTGCCGAGTCACAACAGGCTCAGGTCGGGAGGGGGACAGGAAGCGACCGTCCGAACAAGGCACGGGCCAAGGAAAAAGGCGGAACCAGGACGGAGACCGCAAGGAGCCTTCTCGAAAGTATGAGTGGTATACCCCCTTGACCGCTCCAGTCTACGAGATCTACGAAGACATTAAAGGCTCGGGTCTCCTCCGCCAACCCGAGCCTATGAAGGCCAAGCACCGCAATCGCCGTAAGCATTGCCTGTTCCACAGCGATCACGGGCATCACACCGGCGATTTCCATCAACTCCAAGATGAGATCGAGCGTCTCGTCCTCCAGGGACACCTATCCCGATACGTGTCCGGGCAGAAGGAAGACCGAGGCGCCCCTGAAGAAATCGACAACGCCACCCACGGAGTCCACATCAACGTCATCGCGGGCGGCGCGACATCAAGGGGAGATAGTAGCCGAGGAAGAAAGCGTCACGCCGAGAGGGCGAGCCGGGCCTCCGCCGAGCTCTCTAAGGCCCCGCAGGCGAGCGAACCGCAGGCCCTGGTATTCTCCGACCAAGACCTGGAAGGGTTAGCCACCCCGCATGATGACGCTCTTGTTGTATCGGCTACAATAAACCATTGTAACGTAGATAGGATCTTAGTTGACAATGGTAGTGCCCCCGATGTATTATCCTACGAATGTTTCCTCAAGATGGGAGAGAATCCATCTAAACTCCGCCTGATCTGAACCCCCCTCTGTGGGTTCAACGGCTAGGCAACTTATTCTGAGGGAGCCCTGAGCCTGCCAGTTACTATCGGCACCCCACCCAAAACTGTTACGGTTATGGTGGACTTCATCATGATTAAGAGAATGACGGCCTATAATGTCATCTTCGGCCGAGGTATCCTCAGCCAAACGAAAGCGGTGCCCTCTACCTTTCACCAAAAAATGAAGTTTCCCACCAAGCATGGCGTGGGAGGAGTCCGGGGTAACCAGGTATTGGCTAGACGGTGCTATATAATCTGGGTCGAAGTCACGAGGCCGAAAGAGAAAAATAAAGGAGTAAAGGGAGCCGAGGAGGGACCAGCAACATCTGAGCCTGGCGGTGAGTTGCTAACGGTCTTCCTCAATGGTGACCCAACTCTAGGAGTCAAGATCGGAGCCGATCTACCATCCGAGGAACAAGAAAAATATAAGGATTTCCTTGCCCAGTACATCCAAGTCTTTGCATGGTCTGACGAGCACCTCCCCGGGATCCCGAGAGACGTGGTGATGCACAAGATCAACCTCGACCCAACGGTGAAACCTGTCCAACAATGTAGGAGAAAGCATGCCCCAGAGAAGCAAGCGGTCATCATGGAGCAAGTCATCAAGGGGTAAAAGACTGGCCTCTTTCGACCAGTCCTGTACCCTACGTGGCTCGCCAACATCGTATTGGTACCGAAAGCTTCGGGGAAATGGCGAATGTGCGTAGACTTCACCGACCTCAACAAGGCTACCCCGAAAGATTGCTACCCGCTACCAAACATCGATCAACTAGTCGACTCAACCTATGGCAACGAGTTGCTCAGCTTCCTGGACGCCTACTCCGATTACCATCAGATCAGGATGGACCCAGAGGACATCGAGAAGACCGCCTTCATCATTGACTTTGGCGTACACTGTTACACCCGAATGCCGTTCGGGTTGAAGAACACTGGAGCAACATATCAGAGACTGATCAACCACATCTTCGAGGGACAGCTTGGTCAGAACGTCGATGCCTACATTGATGATATGCTCGTCAAAATGCCGAAGGCCAAAGACCATCTTGCCGACTTAGTCGAGACCTTCGACACCCTTCTGAGGTGCAACATGAAGCTCAACCCCGCTAAATGTGCCTTCGGAGTCAGATCCGAGAAGTTCCTAGGCTTCCTGGTAACTTAGCGTGGGATTGAGGCCAACCCCGACAAGGTTTAGGCCATCCTGAACATGCGGCCACCCACCTGCATCAAGGACGTCTAACGCCTTATGGGACGCATCGCTGCGCTCAACCGCCTCCTGTCCCGAGCGGCCGAACAATGCCTGCCCTTCTTTAAATTATTGAGGGGAGCCAAAATGACATCTGTTACGTTCGCCTGGGATGAGGAATGTCATAAGGCATTCGCCGAACTTAAGAAATTCTTGGCCTCTCCCTCGGTGCTATCCAATCCAGTCCCGGGCGAAGCTCTACACCTTTACCTCTCGGCGACCCCTTCCACAGTAAGCTCGGTCCTAGTCAGGAACGACGTGGGGGTCGAGAGACCGGTTTACTATACCAGTAAGGTGCTTAATGAGACTGAAAGAAGGTACCCCGCAACCAAGAAACTCGTGCTAGCGTTGGTTACCTCGGCCAAGCCCCTCCGACCCTATTTTCAAGGCCAGTCCATCATCGTATTGACCAGCGAACCCTTGAAGAGGATCCTCTTTCACCCTGAAGCCTCGGGATGCCTCGTCATGTGGGCCATCATGCTCAGGGCCTACGACATCTCATATCGCCCCCGCATGGCCATCAAGGGACAGGCCCTCGCGAACTTCATCGCCGAAAGCACAGTCCCGATTGAAGAGGCACTCCCACCTACGCCCGGGCCCACTTGGAACCTGTTCGTCGACGGGTCCTCCAACTCGGCCGGATGCGGCGCCGGTGTCCTTCTCAGGTCTCCCGAGGGAGTGGAGCTGCGGTACGCCTTGAAATTCAACTTCCAGGCATCTTACAACGCCTCCGAGTATGAAGCCCTTATCTCAGGGGCCATGATGGCTCGACGACTGGGGGCCGAGCGTGTCAGGATCCATACCGACTCCCAATTGGTTGCTAGCCAGGTCAACGGTGATTACGAAGCTCGGGAAGGACAAATGTTCAAGTACCTTCAGATGGTCAAAAGGATGGCCCAACTCTTCGAGAGCTTTGAGGTAGTTCGGATAGCCCGAGAGGAAAACTCCCGAGCGGACGCCCTCTCTCGTCTGGCCTCCTTCCTCGACCCCGAAGGTACTCAATCGGTCTTCCTCGAAGAGCTCGAGCGACCGAGCATCGAATCCGAGCTCATGACCGTTGACCCAGCACCCCCGAGTGACTGGCGGACCTCCTACATATCTTGGCTCTAGGATTCTCAAGAGCCCCCCGACCCTCTGGAGGCCCGGAAACTTAAGTACCAAGCTCGGCGTTTCGTCATGCTGGAAGATGCCTTGTACCGCAGATCTTTCTCCTGTCCCCTCCTCAAGTGCATCGGCGCCGACGAAGCCAGCCGAGCAGTTCGGGAAGTACATGAAGGCATCTGCGGCGTGCACCAAGGAGGAAGATCGCTCGCCAGGATTTTGCTTCGGCAAGGTTACTGGTGGCCCACTCTCCAGCGGGACTGCACGACCTATGCACAGAAGTGAGACCGATGTCAGCGCTTCGACCATATGATCCACCAGCCCGCGGCGGAGCTCATCACCCTTGCCGAGCCATAACCCTTTGCTCGGTGGGGGATCGACATCTTGGGGCCATTCCCTACGGCTCAGGCCCAGAAGAAGTTCATCATCGTCACCATCGACTACTTCACCAAGTGGATCTATTGGAGGTCGGCAACCCCTCCTCCAAGTCGTCCACTTGAAACCCGAGGTAAATGAGCAGAAACTACTGGAAAACCTTGACTTAGCGGACGAGATCCGAGAGATTGTAAATATCCGAGCAATGGAATACCAACGGCGCGTCACTCGATACTACAATTCCAGAGTCCGAGACATACATTTCCAACCAGGGGACTTCGTCCTGAGAAAGGTTGAAGCCTCTCGACCACTGGAGGCGGCGGGAAAGCTAGCCCCTATCTGGGAAGGACCCTACCGAGTGGTCGAGATGCTCGGGAAAGGGGCGTACCGATTGTCTACCATGGAAGGAGCGCCCATCCCTCGGACGTGGAATGCGACAACACTACGCAAGTTCTACTTTTGATCATCTGGCAAACATACACATGTAAGCAAAGTAGAATAAACGACATTCTTCTCTTTTCATTAAACTCTGGTGTACATCAAGTAGACCGCAACCAATACAATATATATATCAGCAAATAAAAAATTACATCCACTGGCACTATGACACGAGCTGAACGCTCGACTAACTCGGTGAGCACTCCTGCGTCCAGCCACTGACTCTGCCTAGCTCATAAACTGGCTCAGATAAAGGATAGCTGACCCCGTTGGTTCGAGAAGCTCGGAAGAAAGGTCCCAGAAGGATTGGAAGAAGAAGAAGGAAAATAAGAGAAGGCCTCCTCTGCCAACTCTCTCGAAGGAGGACGGAAGACGAATAGAAAGCAAGCACCCACAAGAGGTGCGAGCAAGAAAACATGCACCCTCCAAAGAGTGAAGGAAGAGGGAGAAAGAAGACGGCGGGGATGAAAGAGGAGGGAGAAGCGGGCTGAGGTGAGGAGAAAGCATGACGAGGCTGCCATGCCAAACACCCCGCTTCCTTGCACCCCCCTCCGCTTCTACCTTCCTCCTAAGATGGTGGCGACGATCCGGCGGTCGGGAATAGGCGCGTGGCTACGCATTGTCCCTTCTTGCACGCCTCCCATCCATCGCTGTCCATTTTTCCACGCCAAAATAGCAGGAGCTTCCCTCCTACTACTATCCGCATCATCATCTTCTGAAGTGCCCTCCATGCCCCGCCAAGATCGACAGCACAACGCTTCGCGGAAAAGGAAGAAGGAGAAACCGTCAGGGATGGCCTTAAGCGATGGAAGGAAGAGGAGACGCCCTTCGGACCTTTTATAGGCCGAAGGGGAGCTAATTGCCTTAAATGACTCTCCCCTTAAAAACACGCTAAAGGAGCCTTCCCTGAGACGGTTACCTCATTTTCCAACGTCCCCCTCCCAGCGGGACGCGCGAGCGGCAAGTCATTTAGAGCATGGGAAAGCGGAAAGGTGCTGGCGCCATGTCAGTTATCTGATAGATCGGCACGAGCGATATCTGTAGAGAAGATCGGTGCCTTCCCCAACAACTACAGATACGGTAGTCAAATCACACCAAAGGCGGTAAGGAACAGTCAATTCAGCACTTAATATTGCCGCCACTATACTTTCCAAAAACGGTTTCCTCGCAACAACATAAGGGAAAATAAGAAAGAAAGAAAGAGCCGCTACATCAGGCCTCGGGCCCATCTCGAAGCTTGACAGACGAGGGCCCCTCGACACCAGACGATCTACCCCCGGTATTCTTGACGACGGTCGACCCAGGCACTGACCCCACCTGCGTGGTAACTGTCTCGATCGTGTTCCCTCCCGAGGCTGCCAGAGTTGGCGATTGCTCGGACGCGACCGAGGCCCCCCGACTCCCCTCTTCGCTTGACGTATAGTGGGAAGAGTCGGTCCAGTCCAAGTCATAGCGTTGCCCGGAAGGAAAAATGAGCCCAGACGCTTGGGCCTCCGCCTCTATGATGGCCCGATTTAAGCCATGGGAGAAGCCCTTCCGAAGGCCCTGACAGTATCCCGACTCATAATAGGGGAAGGCAGTCTGATGGAGAGCCGCGTGGTAAGCCTCTGAGCATTTATGTTGCTCGAGCGCTTCCACCCCAGCCAGCTCCGCCTTCCTCTCAAGCTCGGCTAGCTATCCTCTGTTCTGACTCGGACAGCCTCCTCTCGACCTCGGTCCGTGCATCCTCGGCCCCCCGAACTTGGTCCTCGAGCCCCTCCCGCTCGGCCTTCCATTGCTCGTCGCGCTCGACCTGAACTCTGCGCTCCGCCTCCAGAGCTCATTCTTCAGATCGACCATATGACGGGCCTTGGCCAGCTGCTCAACCAGCGACCGAGCCTCCGCCTGGCTCAACTGCACCTGTGCCCGGAGCGGGGCCACCTCCCGACGAAGGTCCCCAAGTTCGAGGGTCAAACGCTCGACCTTCCGATCAAGCGCGCCATGGGCCCATGAAAGAGTCTCCCGCTCCGACTCCGCCTGAGCATACGCGTCCACCGCATCGGCCCCCAGCTGGGCCAAGACTAGACCACCCTCCATGATCCGCTCGAGAAGCACGGAGGGGGGACCTTTCCTGAGTTCTCCTCGTGCGGCTCCCGATGCTATGGAGTGGCACCTCCGGTATAGAGAGGCCCGGACGCTGAAGGTACTGGTCGAGGGAGGCGAAATCCTCTCCAGAGTGATCGGGATGAGGGCGCCTTCCCCGAGCGACCCCGCCTCGGGGGCCCCACCGGTTGGCTAGGGTTGGGCTGCCTCGCCGCATATCTCCCCGGCCTCGGTCGGCTGTGACTGAGTCGCTTCATCCTGTGACCCTCCAGCCTCGACCGGCTCGGATCGGACTCCTCCATCTTGGGCCCCCTCTATTTCGCTCGGTGCCCCGATATCGGCCACGGTCCCTTCGTCATCTGCTCCCTCTTGCTCCATAGAGAGAGAAGGCAACAGAGGAGCCTCATTGGCGGGGCGGGTGACCTCCACCTTCCTCGCCCGCTTCTTCTCGACAGATAGGGCCTGCATCGAAGACCTCAACAACTTCGCCACGGGATCCTTACGCTTGACCCCCCGGCTGTTGATATTTTTTGTCTATCTTCTATCTTTCTTTTGAGGTTAGGAGAGTGATATGATAAGATAACAAACAAACAATCAAAGATCTACTCAAACCTATGAACATGTGATCATGAACCTAGGCAATCATAGCTAGCTCTAGCATGGGCATGCTATCTCAATCAAACTACGCTAAGGAAAAGGAAAACACACGCCGGAGCGTGGAGCAAGGAATAAATAAAAATACACCGTGAAGGTGGAACAAGTAAGGAAAATAGAAAGATATGATGAAGAAGACAGCTAATGCCCAATACCAAGGAAAGATGTGATCGCCACCAAAGTAAAAATAAGTCAAAAAACCTGAATATACCTTGGAAATAGGTGGATGAAACACCCGCCCACGGGAGAGAAAACCAGAGAAAGCCTGCAGATTAACTTAGAAGTAACGGCCAGAACCCCGTGCGTCGCTTGGAAGTGACGGCCACACGATAGACCGCCGGAAGAGAGTGACGCGCCTGCACAAGGCCGTCAGATAACCTACAGTAGCAAAGCTTGAATTCTTTTAACTCTAACTCTTCCAGCCGGCTAGAAGACCTGGGCCTCGTGTCAATGAACCTGTAAACCTGCCAAAGATGTAGAAAGACCAAACACAACAACCTCAATTAGTCCTTTTCACAAGCATAGCATCAATTCTCAAAGGACTTAACATCGTTAAAAGGAGAGTGGATTACCGGGGAGTTTTTGGTTTTTTAACCCCTCTGGATGTTTTAAAAGTTTGGGAAGATGTTTATATGCTTAGAGGACAGTGAAAAACGTGGAGAAAGAGGAGGGATAATGCTTTGATTGAGGAAAAAGCCGGGAAGAACTCAAGCATGCAATGATGAACTTGAAAGACCAAAACCAAAGTACTCCCTTGATTATGAGATGGATGGACGTGGGAAGCAGTTCCTCTTGGATGAAGATGGCTCCTGAGTTTGGCAGCACTTCGTCGTGAATTCCAAATCTTCCTCTCCCGGGCCATGAAGTCAAGGGCTCTATTTATAGACCCTCAAACTCTCAGGTCGAGCAGAGGATAATTCAGCGAGATAAGGGGATAACTCTTAGCAAATCCTCGAAGATAATATCACCAAGAGTCCATAGAATCGAACGGGAGGTCCTGAGGATCAGATTTGAAAGAGATATCGTCAATCCAAACCCTTATCTCGACCCCGGAGTAGCAGAGAAAAGGCCTGAACTGCCAGGACTCTCTGGAGGAAGTAACGGCTACACGACAGACCGCCACTTGGAAGTAACGCATCAAGAACCATCCGTTACTATCAACCTTATCCCTAAAAGATAAGATCAACGGAAAGAAGACCCAACAAGTTGGACTCTTCAAGGAAGCAACAGCCAAGGCATAGGGCGTCAGAATGAAACAACGGCTGCTCGACAGACCGTTATTACCAATGTGTAAGCCAAAAGGATAAGCTTGAAGACGAGGCCTTAAGCCTTAGGACTCTTCAAAGAGTAACGGTCCAGGCCCCATGCGTTATAATGAAACAACGCGCCTGGTTCGGACCGTTATTACCATTGAGTTTCAAAAATAACAATAAAGGGTTGCTAAGCTGTTGCCAACGGAACGCTACCAGAAGCCAATTCTTAATCCAGGAATTAAGACCCAAGAAACAAGCCTCAACTGATCAAGAGACTCAATGAAGAGTGAACAACTCGGAGCATCATATAGAATGAAATAAGGAGATGACCCGACTTATTGGATATAAAACGGGTGTCAACACTGGCGTTCGGAAGCGTCGTCCTGGGCGACCCGCGTGCCCTTATCCCGGGAGTGGGATGAGCCCTCCGGAGCTTGGAGATCACTTGGAGCCGGCGTATCATCCATGCCGATGACCTCCAGCTCGGCTGGCGGTGCCTCCTCCTCAGCCGCTCGCCTCAGGTATGAGCCAATGAGAACAAATTATGAGAAGGATGGCACTTACCTGATGATAAAGAGAACAAGCCCATGAGACCCTAACCTGTCGACAACAACGCTCGAGAAAGGTACTCCTCGATGTTAGATGGAGTCACCAGCTCAGCAGTCGTCCAACGATTCTGTAGAAGGATAGCAACATCCATCTCCACCTCCGGGGAGACCTCCGTTTGCTTCGGAGGAATGTTCGGGTGAAAGTTGGGCACCGTCGGGAAATCCCAGACCACACCGATCGCAGACGCGCTGTAATGCCCCAGATTTTTTTCGGACATTTTTCGGATCATTTTAGTGGATCTCGGAGTGTATTTTATGTTTTACACGTGTTATTACCTGATGTGCCTTCGGAACTCTGTGTAGGACAAACCGTGGCGTTCTCCGACTCCATGACATTACCACTGCATTGTGCTCCTAACAATGATCGCGGAGGTAATTTTTCGTAATTTTTTGAATTTCTACAATTTTTAGGTTTTTCTATATATACTAACCCTTTCTCTCTCTCCCCTCTCATTTCTCTCTTCCCTCCCTCTCTCTTCTCACGCTCTCTCCCTCTCTCTCCGACGGTCGACGGAGTGGAGCGAGGGCGAGGCGGGGACGACGCGGGCGAGGCACGGGCGAGGATCGAGGCAGTGGAGTCGCGGTGAAGCTCGGCCGCGGGTTCGTGGAGCGGCAAGGGTTTCACGGCATTTTCTTCGTGGATCGGCATCCACGGCGCGTCGTTTCTTCGGTGGAGGTAGGGAGATGGACCCCCAGCTCGTGCACTTCCTTTCCCGCGAGTTTTGTAGGCCGTGGTGAGCCGAGTGGGCGTATTTGGGGATTTTTAGGAAAAATCCATGTTTTAGGACTTGTGGGCCGATCTACCGTTTCATCGCGTTTTTGGCCGATCCGAGGCCGTAGATGCATGCTAGGGGCTATTTGGGGGATTCCCCCTTGTTTTCCCCCTCTCCCATGGAGGTATGGGGGCGTGGAATGATTTTTGGGTCGTTTCCCGCCGTCCCGCACTTGGGACGGTGTGACGGTCCTTCCAGTGACCGTCACAGGCTGTGACGCCCCAGGGTGGGTGTGTTACGTGCCGTGACGCCCCAGGGAGGGTGCGTTACGTGCCGTGACGCCCCAAGGAGGGTGCATTACAGAGGTTTGTAGTGTCGACAGGGCGTCGGTCGCTCTGGCGGTCTTATGATAAACCGTCAGAGTGTGTGACGCGTCTGGGTTCGACCGTTACATCCGTTATCGCGGTTTTTGACCGATCGGGGTCACGAGACTCTAACGCACCAGGGGTGGACTGTCAGAGCCTTGTGACACCCTTGCTTGGGTGCATCAGAGTGGACGTATCCCTTCTTCTAACGCACCTGGGTAGGTCCGTTAGGGGTTGTGATGCCCCGAGGGGTGTGCGTCACAACCTGTTTTGGTCTGCCTTCTAACGCACCAGGCTTGGTCCGTTAGAGGCTGTGACGCCCTAGGGTGGGTGCGCCACAGCCAGTGTTGCCCGTTTCATGTAACGCTCCTGTGTTGGACCGTTACGGTGCTGTGACGGCCTAGCTTTGAACTGTTACAGTTGTGACGGACAAAAGATAGACCGCCAAGCACTGTGTTATGCCGAAGTGGTTCTTCGTGCTTGCCGCGATCGTTTCGCATTGTGTAGGTCCCTGGTCGACCCGGTTGGGACCTAGTGGTCGACTTGCGGTCTCGTGAATGTCCCAGACACCCCGAGGGTTTTGTGTCCATGTTTTGAGGGTGTCAGAAGGACCGTACTACCTCGTTTAGTGTGCCCATGGGTTAGAGAGTCTGGGTGACTCCTCGTGTTCTGGGCTTTTATGTTACGCTTGATCGAGTCACCGTGCATCGGTGTGAGTGCGGCGAGGGTTCCACGCACGTCGTGAGTTTCTTCGGGAAGAGGTTTCCAAGTGGGCCATGAGTAAGACCTTGGATTGCGAGTCCAGTTGCCTAGCCTAGGGCTAGAGGGTTCCCGCTTTTCCCTGAGAGTGGGATTCGGTTTGGCGGCCTGTGAGCTACCTTGGGAACCATGCTTCTGCATTTCTGTGTGGTTGGGTGTGTGGCCCGTGGACTGTGAGTCCCGTTTCTTCTCTGACCATGGTCACCGTGAGACGGTGCTGATACGTGGGACGGTCCCCGTACTTCGTTGGGTTCGGACGTTGTTTTCCATTGACTTGAGAGTCTACTCCTTCAGTGACCCTCCACTAGTCGTAGCCTGCTTACACGCGTGTGGTCCCACCAGGGAGTGGTGGAGAGGCTACCCTGAGGACTATTTTTAGACTGGTTTCCATCGGGCCCCTCGTCTGTAGCCAGAGTCCGGCTCAAGGGAAAAACCAGTTAGAGGCCAGACCTAGGACGCATGGTCTGTGTGTGCACACGTGGTTGGGGGCAGTTGGACACACACTGACGAGCGTGACCCCGGCTAGTCACTTGCTTTGTGGTTACTTGTACGGTGTCCTTGCCTCCGCCCTAGGGTGTGGTAGGCGATCACCTGCGGTGCGGTGTAAGACGTCAAGGGACGCTGCCGACTGTGCTTCTAGTGGGAGGTACTCCTGTCGAGTTGGGAGTGACAGACTGTCAGTCTCTGTGACTTTGACCTTCAGTTTTTTGGTCGTGTTGACAGTTAAGTTCCGGGTGTTTCACCGTGGCGCGTGTGTCGGTTCTCGTGCCGTGAGACGGGTGCTAGTAGCTTTATCGATGTTGTGTCTTATCGGTGCGGTGTCCGCGACCGGATGGTCGGGGTTGCACCTTGGACAGCATGTCCAGGTTGACCTTCTCCTAGGAGACAGGCCTCTACGGCGGGGTTGCCGTGGGTTTTTACTTCGATAAGTGGTGGTAGTATGGTCCGGTTCCCGACTGTGAGATCGGGACTTCTCTTTCTGCTTGACCGGTACAGTAGGAGTAGTTGTAGTGCTGAGTTTTGACCGGTCACCAGGTTTACTGTTCCTGCTGTTACTGTTGCTCTTGTAGTTACAGCTTTCCATGCCGCCGTTGTTCTCAGTTGGGGTTCCACGGGATCCCTACTGGGCCAGTGACAGGAGGCTCACCCCTACTTTTCAGGTGCGACGGTTCTTCCTCGTGGTTCGAGGGTGCTGTTCAGAGGTTCTTGAATGCCAGCTCGTCTGGCCGAGTGTTCACTTGACATGTGGTACGTTTTACTATTTTAGACTGTACTTTCTGTTGGGCTGGACTCTGTTGTAGTAGTTGTTTATTTATTTTTGTTATTTTTTGAATCGTCCTCTTTTATTTCCTATTTCTTTGTGCCTCCACACTCCTTTTAGCCCTTACGGGCCCTCCCGGCTCATGAGCGGTGGTTCGAGTCTCGGGTTATCGGACCTTCTCGGTAATCGAATTCTCGGGAAGTTACAGCTAGTATCAGAGCGGTGGTTGTGGACGTAGATAGGAATTCAAGGTATTGCAGTGATCAGTGTCCATAAGGTCCAGTACAGTCGGCAACTGGTATAGGGTTTCATGCATATTTTTCGCTTGGTTTCTCACTTGAGAGCTTGAGTGCGTTGCGTGGTGCTGTGAAGGTGGTTGCTATCCGCGGCTTTTGTTGCTAGGGTGGGATCTAAGGATCGAGGTCGAGAGCCTTCTCCCTCATCGGTGGTGGCCCTGGTTGTGCTGCATTGGGCAGATGTTGCTGGCAGGCGTGAGCTCGCGGTGCTGCGTTTGAGGAAACTACAGCGTGGTCAGGTGGCTGGAGAGGATTGTTCATGGTTGAGTGGCCGTGAGCGTGCTCTAAGGGAGGTGCTGTCGGTTTTGGCCACTCCAGCTTGAGGTTTGTCCAGCCCCTGAGGTGTTTAGGTCGTAGTTTAAGGTGGCAGAGCGGGTGTTCTGATCGAGAAGTGTGCTCAGGTGAGCGGAATATCTTCTTGGTGAGCTGTTATTTCGTCGAGCCTGATGTTCTTGTCGTACTCTGTGGCGTCAGAAATGACGTGTTGGTCCCGATTATTCTTGCAGATTTAGAGGTAGGATTAGGCTGTGGTGTCCCAGTAAGTTTTGCTCCTGCGCTCTTATATGCGAATGGGTTATGTTCGCTTGGAGTTGGTTTGAGATGTGAAGGTTCCGCGGTGAGTTTCGGGACTCGAGGATGAGCGTTGACGGTCGTCGGTCATGGCTCGTGTTGTGGCTCTTGGCGCGGTGCGTTGTAGTTCGAGGAATTGCAGTGGTTGTTCACTGAGAGATGTTGTGATTGTGGTCCGACGTGACACTCGTCGAGTGTGTCGAAGGTACTGACCTGACGTGGTGATGGCTTTCTCGGTACTGGAAGGTGCTGTTCCCAGCGTGCGCGAGATTCGAGGTCAGGTCGAGCGCGAAATTCTTCTGTTGGTCGGAGGTATATCGGTTTCTCCTTTGGTTGGGGAAATTCTGTTTGGCTGAGGTCCGTCGTCTTGCATTGTGTGTCCGGATTGGTTGGCCTTCGTGTGCCATGAAGTACGTGCGAGACGTGACTCGTGTTTTGGCAAGGTGGTTTCCTGTGTGAGTTGTGCCCATTTCCCTTGTTGTGTAAGGGTGTTGACGCTGTTCCGGAAGGATGAGTGCTGGTTGGGCGGTGTTCACACTCTTGGCTGGTGTTGGAACTTTCCGATGTGTGGCAGTTCGGAGCCTGCAGAGTTGCAGAGGATTGCCAGATTGGGAGTGAATCTGTGCTTGGGGTTTGTGGTAAGGGAGCTTTCCTCACCCTATTTTCTGTGGTTGACCAGCCGAGTTGTGAATTGTCGGGATGGCGAGTCCCGAGTTGCCGTGTTGTTGCCGTGCCGTTGCTCGAGATGTCGTGGTTCTTCGCACTAGCAGGATGGAGTGTTGGGGAATGTGCTGGCTAGTACGCCGCATGAGTACCCTGTTCTTGTGATGGAAGTCGTGTCAGACGTCGGTGTTGGACCCGGATGGGGTTGTTGAGGATGTCGCCTGACGGAGGTCGAGGACGTGTTGGTCAGAGTCGGTGGCTTGGTGCCCGACTTGTCTTGGAGGTTGTGTCCTCGGATGAGATCGTGTTTTGAGGAAGTGATCTCTGAGAGATTTTGGGTTCTGGTTGGTAACTGCGAGTGACTGGTAAGGCTAGTCTCGTAGTCGACCATGATAAGGCGTGTACTGTTGGGGACCCGTGTGTTTTGGTCGTGACGTTGGCGACCAGGTTGCTATGAGATTGGGTGGCACTTCCCTCCCTTAGAGACGTGTGCCATGAATTGTTCCGGTGGTGTCCCGTGGCTCTGTGGTAAGGGCGGAATCAGGATTGGCAGGTGTCTACTTGGATCCGTTGTGATAGGATTTGATGAGACTAGACGGAAGAGTGACGCCTGTGGTTGAAGGCCTTGGTGGTCGTTTCCGTGATGTGCTTTTCCGGATGAGATCTGGGCTTTGTCGAAGTTTGTCTTCCGGGCTCTGGCAGAGTTGGCACAGTGATACGTCTAGCTTTCGGCTTGCCAGGTGTGAGGTGATCCTTGGCGCTGAGCCGATGAGCTGGTTGTGGTCTGTTGAGATGGCTGCGTGAGTTGTTGGAGGCTCTGTGTTGGTTGTTCCTTTGAGAAGGGGGTGCGACCTGTCAGCTCGTTGTGAAGCTAATGCATGTTTTGTTCGTCGACCATAGGATGGATCGATAGATGTTTCTCGAGACGAGGGTTGTGTCTCCTCGGTGAGCGAGATTATGGCAGCGGTGCCATGATTGGTTCTCGCGTGTCTGAGGTGATGCCGGACTGTGTCCTTTGGTGTGTGCCTGCTCTGATGGCCGGTGTGCGTGGCATGCGGAGCGAGGTGTCGTTCGTGATGTAAGTCTGGCTGTGTTCCTCCGGTCCGGAGCTTCTCGTGCGAATTGAGGTTTTCTGTGCTGGGGCCCTGACAGCGTTGTCAGTTGGCTGAGACGTTCTTCCCCTATGACTTGGTGCTAGTCCTGAATTTTGAGGATGAAATTTTTTTAAGGGAGGAGGGCTGTAATGCCCCGGATTTTTTTCGGATATTTTTCGGATCATTTTAGTGGGTCTCGGAGTGTTTTTTGTGTTTTACATGTGTTTTTCCCTGATGTGCCTTCGGAACTCTGTGCAGGACAAACCGTGACGTTCTCCGACTCTGGGACGTTACCACTGCATTGTGCTCCTCCCGAGGATCACGGAGATAATTTTTCATAATTTTTTGAATTTTAGGGTTTTTCTATATATACTAACCCTTTCTCTCTCTCCCCTCTCATTTCCCTCTTCCCTCCCTCTCTCTTCTCACACTCTCTCCTCTCTCCCTCTCTCTCCGGTGGCCGACAGAGTGGAGTGCGGGCGAGGCGGGGACGGCACGGGCGAGGATGGGTGAGGATCGAGACGATGGAGGCGCGGTGAAGCTCGGTCGCGGGTTCGTGGAGCGGCGAGGGTTTCACGGGGTTTTCTTCGTGGATCGGCATCCACGGCGCGTCATTTCTTCGGTGGAGGTAGGGAGATGGACCCCCAGCTCATGAACTTCTTTTCCCGCGAGTTTTTTAGGCCGTGGTGAGCCGACCATGTTTTAGGGCTAGTGGGCCGATCTACCGTTTCATCGCGTTTTTGGCCGATCCGAGGCCGTAGATGCATGCTAGGGGCTATTTGGGGGCTTCCCCCTTGCTTTCCCCCTCTCCCGTGGAGGTATGGGGGCGTGGAACGATTTTTGGGTCATTTCCCGCCGTCCCGTTGTCCGGACGGTGTGACGGTCCTTACAGTGACCGTCACAGGCTGTGACGCCCTAGGGTAGGTGCGTTACGTGCCGTGACGCCCCAAGGAGGGTGCGTCACAGAGGTTTGTAGTGTCGACAGGGCGTCGATCGCTTTGGCTGTCTTACGATAAACCGTCAGAGTGTGTGACGCGCCTGGGTTCGACCGTTACATCCGTTATCGCGGTTTTTGACTGATCGGGGTCACGAGACTCTAACGCACCAGGGGTGGACCGTCAGAGCCTTGTGACACCCTTGCTTGGGTGCATCAGAGTGGACGTATCCCTTCTTCTAACGTACCTGGGTAGGTCCGTTAGGGGTTGTGACGCCCCGAGGGGTGTGCGTCACAACCTATTTTGGTCTGTCTTCTAACGCACCAGGCTTGGTCCATTAGAGGCTGTGACGCCCCAGGGTGGGTGCGCCACACCCAGTGTTACCCATTTCGTGTAACGCTCCTGTGTTGGACCGTTACGGTGCTGTAACGGCCTAGCTTTGGACCGTTACAGCTGTGACGGACAAAAGATAGACCGTCAGGCACTGTGTTATGCCGAAGTGGTTCTTCGTGTTTGCCGCGATCATTTCGCATTGTGTAGGTCCCTGGTTTACCCGGTTGGGACCCAGTGGTCGACTTGTGGTCTCGTGAATGTCCCAGACAACCCGAGGGTTTTGTGTCCATGTTTTGAGGGTGTCGGAAGGACCGTACTATCTCGTTTAGCGTGCCCGTGGGTTTGAGAGTCCGGGTGACTCCTCGTGTTACGGGCTTTTGTGTTACGCTTGATCGAGTCACCGTGCGTCGGTGTGAGTGCGGCGAGGGTTCCCCGCACGTCGTGAGTTTCTTCGGGAAGAGGTTTCTGAGTGGGCCATGAGTAAGGCCTTGGATTGCAAGTCCTGTTGCCCAGCCTAGGGCTGGAGGGTTCTCACTTTTCCCTGAGAGTGGGATTCGGTTTGGCGGCTTGTGAGCTACCTTGGGAACCATGCTTCTACATTTCTGCGTGGCCGGGTGGGTGGCCCGTGGACTGTGAGTCCTGTTTCTTCTCCGACCGTGGTCACCGTGTGACAGTGCTGGTACGCGGGACGGTCCCCGTACTTCTTCGGGTTCGGACGTTGGTTTCCGTTGACTTGAGACTCTACTCCTTCAGTGACCCTCCACTAGTCGTAGCCTGCTTACACGCGTGTGGTCCCACCAGGGAGTGGTGGAGATGCTACCCTGAGGACGGTTTTTAGACTAGTTTCCGTCGGGCCCCTCGTCTGTAGCCAGAGTCTGACTCAAGGGGAAAACTAGTTAGAGCCCAGACCTAGGACGCATGGTCTGTGTGTGCACACGTGGTTGGGGGCAATTGGACACATGGTGACGAGCGTGACCCCGGCTAGTCACTTGCTTTGTGGTTACTTGTACGGTGTCCTTGCCTTCGCCCTAGGGCGTGGTAGGCGGTCACCTACGGTGCGGTGTAAGACATCATGGGACGCTGCCGACTGTGCTTCTAGTGGGAGGTACTCCTGTCGAGTCGGGAGTGACAGACTGTCAGTCTCTGTGACTTCGACCTTCGGTTTTTTGGTCGTGTTGATTGTTGAGTTTCGGGTGTTTCGCCGTGGCGCGTGTATCGATTCTCGTGCCGTGAGACGGGTGCTAGTAGCTTTACCGAGGTTACGTCTTGTCGGTGCGGTGTCCGCGACCGGATGGTCGGGGTTGCACCTTGGACAGCGTGTCTAGGTTGGCCTTGTCCTAGGAGACAGGCCTCTACGGCGGGGTTGCCGTGGGTTTTTACTTCGGTAAGTGGTGCTAGTATGGTCCGATTCCCGACTGTGAGATCGGGACTTCTCTTTATGCTTGACCGGTGCAGTAGGAGTAGTTGTAGTGTCGGT
The DNA here is from genome assembly GCA_022559845.1 of Amorphophallus konjac. Lineage (NCBI taxonomy): Eukaryota > Viridiplantae > Streptophyta > Magnoliopsida > Alismatales > Araceae > Amorphophallus > Amorphophallus konjac. The sequence continues at coordinate 236,750,174 of CM040128.1, read as the reverse complement.
TTTGACCGGCCACCGGGTTTACTGTTCCCGGTAATCGGATTCTCGGGTCGTTACATGCGCCCACCTTGAAATATTAGGTCATCCACCCCTTGTGAGAGGAGTCCTGATGCAGGGCGGACACACGACCTGGGACTCTAGCTCGCGATCGTCCCTATGTGAGGGAAGACGTGGGATCGGGCGCGGTTGAGAAACCGGCCGTGAGTCTCGGGTATCGGCCTTTCCGCGTTAACTCGGGTCGAGTCACGGGACCGTACACTCACTCACTCTCGCAGCGGTGATAACAATATATAACGGGCTAATAACCTATCACATGCAGCGGCATATACGAATAAATACGAGTAAAGCAAAGCCGAGTAAGAGAGCGAACACGATACCTCCACGCTCCGGACGTGGGGAAGACGATCCCGACCAGTTACGGTAACTCCCGGTAACAACAGTAAAAAGTTAATTACAACCGTGAATTTTATTACCCACTCCACGCAGAGAGGTAAAGGGATACAAGTGGGGCCCGGGAGGACCGACCCTGGGTTGACGGACATCAATCTGGGGGTGCGTACGGCACGAACTCGGCCTGCTGGTCCGACTCGGCACTATTCCAACTCGGTGCTGCGCCAACTCGGTGGTTGACTCACTGGACAACAAGTAACGATTTCCAAAGAAACGCTGCCTTCCTGAGATCTTCGGGAGGCGCCGCTTGGCTGGGACGATGGCGGGATGTCCCTGATCGACTCTCTGAAGGGGCGGTCGCTGAAGTTGACCTTTGATATTTATTTCTGAATTTTCTCCCGGACTGAGTTGTGCTGGCTGAATTCGGATCTGCTCTGCACACCTACACGAAAAGAATTCCTACGACCAGATCCGATGTCGGATTGATGCACAAAAGATACCGATGGATAGAGGACTCAGAGATATACAACATATATTTTTGGTGGCTCCATCCACGGAACAGATTAAAATAAAAATGACTGCAAACTGCCATTTTTTTATGACCCAGACTGACAGACACACAGGGCAGAGATGAATCTTCCTAAAACAGACCTTTGACCGAGAGCTCAATGATTTTTTTTGACTCAACGAAAATTATGGTGGAAGTGGATATACGTGAGGAACGCTAGGGAATTTTTGTGGATTTTCTAAAATTTTATAAATGGGTGGGGAAATTGCAACAAGGAGACTTTATCCCTTAGATCTATAAAAGGGCAGATTACTGAGAGGATAAACAAAAATATGGGAAAATTATCAAATGGACTCCAAATGACACGAAATTTTAACTGGAGGTTAGGGGAGATGGACAGAATAAACCCTCAAAATTAGAGCTCAATTAGACAATAAGAATCAGAGATACAATTCAGAGGAGAGGTTCTATCCTGATGGAGACAGAACTTCGATGACGGTGGCTGCGGCGCGACGGCGGTGCGTCGGCGGCAGCAGAAAGGGAACTCAGAGGGGCTAAGGAGAAGGGGCTTCACACCCTAGAGGGTTGGAGAAAGAAGAAGAACCAGAGGAAGAGGAGAGAGGGGCGCACCCTCCAAGAGGCTCCAAGCAATTTTCTTGAAAATTCACTTCATTAAATCTCACAAAATGGAAATACATGATATATATATGAAACACAAAATGACCTATACTAACGTCATATCTAGGGTTAGGGATGGGCTAACTAAGGATAGAACTAATTAGTTCTAATAGGTTTTTACAAAAAATCAAAAATCACCCAAAATGGGGGGGGGGGCACCCCCTTGACCAAGGTAGGTAAGGCAGGTGCCTCCCTTTGACATTTTAACCCCATTGTCTCCCATGTGTCCCTATGTGTTCAATTAACCTTCTAGATGCCACCTAGGACTTTGACCAGCCCCACATGACCTAGGTGGACCAATGGGGAAGGACTGGAGGCCCCCTTGCTGGACCTACTGATAATTTGAAAATAAACCCAAAGAATCCAAGGGAATGACACATTGGCTTATAAAGCCTTACAATTGTGCATATGCTTTCCCAAGGATATAAAAGCAAACAAAATGACACAAATGTAAATGAAAAATGTTAGTGCTCGGCGTCGATTCCCATCAACTCTCTCCGGGTGGGAAGAACTCGACCCCGTCGAGTAAGGGATGTGGTTGCTCGAGGAGCTCCGGCGGATCCGTCATCGTACCATGAAGCGCGGAGTACGCTCCACTCCAAGTAATCGACACCTGCTCATCCCGTATAGATTCGATATGCACACGCTGCCGTGGAAAATATGGCTAGAGGTGGACACTCCGGGGTGGGGTCACTCTCAAAGGAGGGAAAGCGGCTCGAAGACTCTCTAAGAATCACCGTGGGTCCCTTATGTGACTAGATCCGATATGTGAAGTAGAAACGATCCCAAAGTCCGATAAGTCTTGTACTCGAAAGAGACGAACAACGCGGGCATACAAACCGACTTGACTCGATGCATGCACAAACACACGACAGACTAACGAAACAAAGACTCACAAAGACCCTAAACAACCTAATGTTAGTCCGACCTACGCACATGCGATGGTGGACCAGGACACCCGAATATGTGCCATGCATACACTAGATGTACTCGATGGTTGACGGAATGGAGGACTCCTAGATACCCTAAGATGTACCACTCATGCATTGGCGACCTATGGGATTTGGGTGGGGAAGGGCTAGGAGATCCAAAACTACCTTCGTCATCACCCTTAGACGTAGGTAAGGCACGCAAACTAGACCGAGGTGTAGGGGTGGGATAGTGAACTCCTTGGAAGAAGTGGAGTAAGTATGATAGCTCGAGAGGTTCACTAGTGAAGGGGTCAAAAAGATCAAAGAAGGTATGACCCTATGAAGTGGGTTCCCCCATGACTCGGTCCCAAGTTAGGCATTCATAATCACCGTCATACATTGTGATTGGTGGGACGACGGTCATGTCTAGAAGATATAATTCCTCTCTTGGGCAAAAGGGAACGAAGTCGGACTCGGCCGGCATCGGGAGGAATAAAAGAATCTCCGTGGTGACACAACCCACGGTGCACACGGAGGTAATGGACCCTGAGGCCGGATGGGTGAAGCTAAGACTAGTGGGTTGGTCGAAGCTTCGGGCCAACGAATGCGTCAACTTCCATTGCGTGTCTAATCCCATAATAAGGTCATCCAATGTATCAACATGGTGACTAGACCGAAAGGTAGTGTGGAAGGAGTTGACGGGCACTAATTGTAAGGTGGGGTCCATAGAAGGGTAAGGACATGTGACCAAGCCATCATTGAGCCAACTAAGAAGTGGCTCGGCTATATATAGTGTACCCGTTAGAAACACGGGTGGCTCGGGCTTTGGTGGCTCCAAATAAGATGGTTCCGAATAAAGTTCGTAAGTAGAGGGTGGTGGCATTGGAGCTCTCATGGGTGATGAAGGAGGGGGTCCTACCGGATCGGGACTCGGCTGGGAGGTAGATGCATGCCGAAGGGCGGCATCGACTTGCCGTACGTCATCATTAAATCAAGACTCAAAAGACTCGACCTCTAGGGCAACCTTATAGGACTGCGTCAGAGAGGATGCGTTGCAGATAAGACATTGGAGTTGAAAGTATAGCCGCAAACCTCTCCGAAACTCAAAAGCAGTCGTGGTGCTCTCCTCTCCAACTCCATATTCCAATCGGTACTTATCATAGTCCCGAATGTACTCAGACACAGACTTGTCGCCTTGGACGGGTCGGCATGGGTTGACCATAGTGGCCAAAAGATGGGAACGGATCCCTAGGAATGGTCATGCAAGGCCAATTTTTTTTTGTTTTTGTTAATGCAAGCACCTAGACACGACTTAGAATGAGATGCACATGCAAAGTTAAAATGAGACTCGACTACAACCTAGACACAACCAAGACTTGGTACGTGGCGGAGTTAATCGATCTGAAGATCACTAGCGCAAGTGTGTGGCCTTCCCGACAGGCGTAGTCTAACGTTCAGACACCACCTTTTTAATATACCGACTAATGGGATGCAAGTGCAACCTAGACCGACTTAGACAATGACTAATGACTAGACGTAAATGACATTTTTTTTAATTTTGGACACCCTAGACTCAACTGGCGCTCTGATACCAAATTGATGCGGGACGGACACGCGACCTGGGACTCTAGCTCGCGATCGTCCCTATGCGAGGGAAGACGTGGGACCGGGCGCGGTTGAGAAACCGGCCGTGAGTCTCGGGTATCGGCCTTTCCGCGTTAACTCGGGTCGAGTCACGGGACGGTACACTCACTCACTCTCGCAGCGGTGATAACGATATATAACGGGCTAATAAACTATCACATTCAGCGGCATATACGAATAAATACGAGTAAAGCAAAGCCGAGTAAGAGAGCGAACACGATACCTCCACGCTCCGGACGTGGGGAAGACGATCCCGACCAGTTACGGTAACTCCCGGTAACAACAGTAAAAAGTTAATTACAACCGTGAATTTTATTACCCACTCCACGCAGGGAGGTAAAGGGATACAAGTGGGGCCCGGGAGGACCGACCCTGGGTTGACGGACATCAATCTGGGGGTGCGTACGGCACGAACTCGGCCTGCTGGTCTGACTCGGCACTATTCCAACTCGGTGCTGCACCAACTCGGTGGTTGACTCACTGGACAGCAAGTAACGGTTTCCAAAGGAACGCTACCTTCTTGAGATCTTCGGGAGGCGCCGCTTGGCTGGGACGATGGCGGGATGTCCCTGATCGACTCTCTGAAGGGGCGGTCGCTAAAGTTGACCTTTGATATTTGTTTCTGAATTTTCTTCCGGACTGAGTTGTGCTAGTTGAATTCGGATCTGCTCTGCACACCTACACAAAAAGAATTCCTACGACTAAATCTGATGTCGGATTGATGCACAAAAAGTACCGATGGATAGAGGACTCAGAGATATATAACATATATTTTTGGTGGCTCCATCCATAGAACAGATTAAAAATAAAAATGACTGCAAACTGCCTTTTTTTTATGACCCGGACTGACAGACACACAGGGCAGAGATGAATCTTCCTGAAACAGACATTTGACCGAGAGCTCAATGATTTTTTTTGACTCAACGAAAATTATGGTGGAAGGGGGTATACGTGAGGAACACTAGGGAATTTTTTTGGATTTTCTAAAATTTTATAAGTGGGTGTAGAAATTGCAACAAGGAGACTTTGTCCCGTAGATCTGCAAAAGGGCAGATTACTGAGAGGACAAACAAAAATATGGAAAAATTATCAAATGGACTCCAAATGACACGAAATTTTAACTGGAGGTTAGGAGAGATGGATAGAACAAACCCTCAAAATTAGAGCTCAATCAGACAACAAAAATCAGAGATACAATTTCAGAGGAGAGGTTCTATCCTGATGGAGACAGAACTTCGATGACAGTGGCGGCGGTGCGTCGGCGGCAGCAGCAGAAAGGGAACTCAGAGGGGCTAAGGAGAAGGGGCTTCACACCCTAGAGGGCTGGAGAAAGAAGAAAAACCAGAGGAAGAGGAGAGAGGGGCGCACGCTCCAAGAGGCTCCAAGCAATTTTTTTGAAAAATTCACTTCATTAAATCTCACAAAATGGAAATACATGATATATATATGAAACACAAAATGACCTATACTAACCTCAGATCAAGGGTTAGGGAGGGGCTAACTAAGGATAGAACTAATTAGTTCTAATAGGTTTTTACAAAAAATCAAAAATCACCCAAAATGGGGGGGGGGGCGCCCCCTTGACCAAGGTAGGTAAGGTAGGTGCCTCCCTTTGACATTTTAACCCCATTGCCTCCCATGTGTCCCCATGTGTTCAATTGACCTTCTAGATGTCACCTAGGACTTTGACCAGCCCTACATGACTTAGGTGGACCAATGGGGAAGGACTGGGGCCCCCTTGCTGGACCTACTGATAATTTAGAAATAAACCCAAGGAATCCAAGGGAATGATACATTGGCTTATAAAGCCTTACAATTGCGCATATGCTTTCCCAAGGATATAAAAGCAAACAAAAGGACACAAATGCAAATGAAAAATATCAGTGCTCGGCGTCGATTCCCATCAAGTCCTTCCTGGAAAGGGACACGCAACTCCTTTTTCGCTTCGCTTGGATGAAGAAGAAGCCCTTCCCCACGTAAAGGTTCTCCTTCAACTCAAAATAATAATGGAAAAGGTCCAGCGAGGTGTTCACCCCACTCTGGCCACAGAGGAAAATGAAGGAGAAGATCAGATAAGGGTATAAGAATTGGAGACCAGTTGAACAGGAGCCAGCCGGTAGAACCGAAGCAAATCAGCAACAAAGGAATGGAGGGGTAGGCGAAAGCCGCACTTCCAGGCCAAGAGAAAAGAGCAAAAGAGGCCGGAACGAGTGGCCATGCTAGACTCGTGAGGTTCAGGCGCGAAGAACTGGAACCGCCAAGGCAGCCTATACTGGTTCTCTAGTCGCTTCACATCAGCCTCACCCAGTTCGCTGCGGAGAGGTTCCGACAGTACCAAAAAAGACCTTGGGGCATGTTCTTCCCCCCGCCCCTCGGCGTCATGATTTTGGTCCGTCATGGAACAGACAGAAGAACTGGAAGAAGAAGGGGAAAGCTCTGGACCAGAGGACTCCGGAGGAGGAGGAAGCTGACGGATTACTGCCACGACAACCTCTTCTAGCTCCGCGAAAGCCGCTGCGATTCTCCGCTCCTCCGAACTGTTCTCGCGGCGCATAAGCCCCTCTCAAATATAAATGCAATAGAAGGCAAAACCCTAAACCCCGGAGATAAAGGGGTGCAAACAACGCGCAATGTTTATAACCCTTGGCCGGAAGCGGCGCGGCGTTCCGATCTCCCGAAGGGGGGTCTTCTTACAAAAATTCTCCAGAATTATCGTCATGACGGGCGTATTTTCAGGACAAGCCGCATCATGTGGCTCCTGCCAGAGAGAGATCTCCACCCAACTAGAGCCACAAAAAGTCCAGCCCAAATGCTACTCGTCCGAGCCTAATTTTGGCTCGGGAGTAGGCGGGGGACAAGTGGAGAGGGGAAATCTAACTGCCCGAACGGAGAGGCCAAACGAGGTCCAACCTGACCCAACGAGGCCAAACTTCTTGAAGTGGTAGCCCCAGGGCCCACTTAAAATAAGCATAATAACTCACTCGGATCAAGCGCTTCCTAGGCGGCCTTCGGGTTGGGAAGTCCGAGCATCAGTTCGATTGGGAAATTAAGCTCCTTCGGAGCCTAATTATTCCCTGCCCAAACTGCGCACTCATCGCTCGGGAAGCATCCCCTGGGCCACTGCCTTGCGCTCGGGCCGACTGATGGGAGCTTATCTGTACGACCATTACGAGTCCTTTAAAAAGCTAGGAGCTCAAGGGGATAAGGGAGACTAAGAGTCCGCATGCTATAAAGAGCCCTTAAGGAGGACGTAACCCCCCCTGAAACTCCTCAACTCACAGAGACCATTCACTCAGCGAGCCACTATTTAAGCCAGAAGAGCACTACTGCGGAGAGGTAAGCCAAAAACCCTGAGCAGGAACCACTTCACCTTTTAGTGGAGAGGGATCTCGCGCCCCCATCTTCCCCCTAACTCCTCCTTTCGCACCAGTGCTCTACTACACTTGCTGACTTAAGTATTGGAGGGTTTTCCCCGGAGATTTATCCCTGTGCATCTCTGATTTGTTTCCCTTTTTGTAGCTCATGCTTCTAGCATACGTGGTCATCCTCTTTCCCGCTCAAGAGTAGCGCGAGATCGCCCCTCTTCAATAACATTTCAGAATCAATTAATATTATAAGTGATTAAAAGAAAAACTCATCTTGATCTAAGATAATGACACCTTTTTTCTCTCTTATTTTTTTTGACGACAAATAACTTAACTCAACGATATTTTGATCAACACTAAATGAAATATGAGAGACTTGAGTTTAAATTGAACGCGTACAACTCACACTCGTCCTTTTATCTCAAATTCAACAAATCTCATGTTTACCTACCATGAAAATTTTAAAAAATAATATTAGGATGCTCTTCTTTTCGAGTCTTGACACAAGGACACGGGGCAAGGGTCTGACGCGAAAGGGGGCGCGAACCACGTCGCCGGGCGTAGGTTCCCGCGTCACACCACCGGGGGCGGCTGCGGGGTCCCTCTCTTACTTGACTCACCGTCACATGTGCATATGATACAAAAAGGGGAAAAGAGAAGCATTGGATTCCCTCCCCGGGGGGCCCTCGTTTTTCTCTCTTGCGTCTCACTGCTAGGTACACTCTCGTTCCACTTCGTTCCCACTCAATCTTATAGATCAACCCAAGAATAATTACATGATGACCAGAAATCCCACCTTAATTTCCAGACCCCCCAAAAGGGTCTCCCTCCTCGTATGATTGTGGCTGAGTGTGAAATTAAGCAGAGGTAATGCAAGAAACAAAAAAAGAGGAAGAAAACATTTCCATGGCATCCAAAGTGGGATGGTGGATGTGTTGTAGTTGGCATCTTCTCTCTAGATTTCTTATGTTAGCTTGTGGTCATGAATGCTGTCACTGGGAAATGAGATGTTATTTTAAGATTGGAGGCATTAATTTGCATCGATCTGTCACGTCATAAGAACAGTGTCACCATGCATTTTGATTAAGATGTGGATAAGTTATTAAAAATCCTGTCATGCATTCTTCTATATATTAATCAAAGATTTATTAATTGTACTCCTAGATATATATATATATATATATATTTAATTGTACTCCTAGATATATATATATATATATATCTATATATAAGCAACAATCCACGATCTCCTCCTGTCAATATATAGAAAGACTCCTTATAAGATAGTACTACCAAGGCTCCTTGGGGCTGCTCAACACACCCCAAAGAACCTCCTACCATTAATGGTTCTTTTGTCAAATGACTTAATTAATTGCCCTAAATATTATCCTCAACAGGGAAAGCTTTTACTTCTTAATTTGGAAGATGATTCTGGATTAATTTGGAGGACCCGTTGCAAAAAGAGTAATATTTTGCAGCACATCGTGGCATGCAACAGCTCTCGACATATATATATATATATATATATATATATTCTCCCTTTACATTTGGTCCAATTGAGATCGATGGGATGAGCAGATGGTGTACATATACCCCCCAACTTCGCATGCGCGTGTGCAATAAGTATTACTTTTTCAAGAAATAGGGTTACACAAATTAACCCCTATATATATATATATATATGTTAAATAAATACTTCCTCCTCCACAACACAATTAAGAGGCAAAGTTTGATATAAAAATAAAAAATATTCATGTTATGGGTTGCACATATACCCTAACAATTGTGATGCACTTTTAACTTGCCGTGCCTTTGCCCTCCAGATCTTTGCCGGTGAGCTCACGACGCTATTCCATTTCCTCTTTGTAGTCTTTCCATCATGACAACCCCCACTCATGGCGAGGGTGACCCCTCACATCTCACCAAAAAGCTCAGTTTTGGATTTTTACAGTTCACCGTTGTTAGATATATAGGGTATAGGTGACTGATGATCAAACGATAAGGCGTCACTAAGTTACATCAAACTCTCTTGTAAATTAAATTTTGGAGAGAGGAAGATTCGCGATCCACTATGTACGTGATCCAAATAGTTCATCGAGGCCTGCCAGACATAACAAGTGATAGCCTTTAAAGAGCCCACTCATCATAAGGCCCCACTCACCCAAGGCTCGCCTAACCCATCGAGCCTTAGCTCGGTCGTCCGACCTATAGACCTCCCCGTTTCCGTGAAATGTCTATAGGCAGTTTTACTGAGCCATCCCAAGGTCGGACGAATATCCCCGACGGATACCCACGTGCCTGGGCCACTGGCCTAGGAGAGGGGTGTCCCCCTTTTTCCTTTGTGGATTAGCTCGATATCAAGACTCTTGGGAGGGCTAGGGTGATGTCTTCATTGTTGGTTCTTATCCAAGCGAAGGTTACGCTGTTACCTGGGAGAAGGAAGCCCAAGGGCATCAGGAGGAGGTGAGAGTTCTTGACCGGGAAGAGTTCCATTTATGGATGTAGTCTCTCTCAGACCCCTGTTTCTCCTCTACCCTGGGGAGGAGCCCGCAGCTATATACACCCAAAGAACCCCTTTGGAAAGGTAAACTCATTCTCAGCCACTTCGACTGGTGGAGAGTTATCTCGTGTCCCTCTTCTCCTGTCCCGTTCGTATCTCGCTCTTACCATTCACTGACTTAGGCATCGGAGGGTTTTCCCCGGGGTTACATCTCTGAGCCCCCTGATCGTTTTCTTCTCTCTTTGTAGAATCCAGTGCGGGAGTGGCTACGCCTTACGAACACTGTGAATCGGACGGCTCAAGAATTGACGCGAGATCTTACCTCTTCAAACTTCGTTGTGGTTAAAAAACGGTGAAACTCTTAATTACAAAGCTGGGGATCATTTTTCAGAAGAAATCACCTAATTTCCCTAGCCTGTCGTCCCCAAGAGTTTTTGAACTTTTGTGGTCATGTGCCACAAGAAACTGTTTGAATTATATATATACTCACCTAAATATAACAGTTGAGGACGTATTAATATAGTGACAGGGAGTGTGTAAGGTGCCGGCTTGCCAATCTGAAAGCTAATGATCGAACTCCCTCCCATTAATGCTCTCATATAATTAATGAACTAGGGAGCCAAATTCTCAATGCAGGTGGATTTAACATGAAGTGATTTGGCTGAAGATATCTTCTAAAAAAATTTAGATTCGCAATCATTTGTAGTGCATGCGTTCTAGTAAAAGATGTTGAGTACGTACGTAGCCGACCTAGCTAAACATGCATGTTCCATGCATGAAGTGCCTCCTACGTATTTCTAGTCAACTCTGCAAAACCAAGTCATGATGAAAGCATCGTGCTGATACCTAGAATATTAATAAAAGCTTGTTGAATAATATTGAAGTGTTTCATTGAGAAGTAAACATGAGGAAATACTGAGATGGATTTGCACCTCATCAGAAATGAAGGTATTATATATAGAAATTAATTAAGCAACAATTATTCATCAAGATGTTTCAAATAAAAACCCATCAATCTTATGTTTAGCTCTAGAGTCTATGGCTTATATATATGTAGTCTAGGGAATGTTGTTGATCAGTACCTTGGAAAGGAAAGTATATTTTAATGTCCTATATGTAACTTAAAAGATCTTTAATTAGTCACCTCGATATTCTTGATTGGTTAGGTTCCAAGTATTGCTCTGAATTACCTGTTTAATTTGGGGCCATTGGGGCCTATTCTGCCGATGATTGGGGCCACTTAGAACTTCTTGCTTATCTCACCATGCACAAGTGCCCGACTCTTAAAAGTACGCAGAAATTAAGGAAATGGAAAACTAAAAGGTTGACGAGTACTCCAAATGTAAATAATAGATTGTCTTCTGATATTCTTTCCAAACTGGAAGAAAAAGTCATCATGTATAATTAAGCATTTCGTAAAATCTTCTAGTACCTTCATAATGTTCATATTACAATGGTAAGAACATATATACCGCCGCGCCCAGATATGTCGATCGTGTAGCAAACTCCACATAAGGAAAAATGCTACGTACAGACATTTAGGCAAAAACAGGCCGGACATATATATATACCAAGTGTTAGCACGACTGCAGGAAACCTTTGTAAATATCTTTATATTATCAGAATGTGTTTTAGATTAATTAGTATTCTTCCATGTGTACGTACGTACGTACGCAATAAATGCTTTTATCGTTTATATCACTACGAGTACATATTTTTGAGAACTGTTGTGAACTAGTTCTATTATTCTAAAATCTTCCATCTCAGAATCTAAATGCTAGTCTAGCTAGTTTGTTCCATATTATCCAATGATCCCAAATTCACCAAGATCGAATTCTTCAAAAGACAAGATCTCTCTGCGTGAAACGTACGTGTTTAGACCTTTTGAATCTCCCAGTGCAATATTTGTGCGTACCTTTTACACAAATTAAGGTACACATAACAGTCATGACGTACCGGTGGTCAATTCTATGTGGGTAATATTCTGCTCCCTTCAATCCAAATCAATGTGGATGTCTGCCACATAAGTTCTATGTCAGAAGGACGTAGCAGCAACCGGCGCTCATCACTGCTAGCTGGAAGGCTTCCTAACCACTCTCTCTCTGGTCGGTAAAGCTCTACGTTATACCATGGTAGTGTATATATATATATATATATATCTTGCTTAAAAGGAAGGGGAAAAATTAAAGAATGGCCTCCCTTGCTATATATACTTTACGCAATCGCAATCACTTAATTAATTTTAAGTCCCAACCCACAAACGGGTGGAAAAGAGGAGGATGAGATGATGGTCCTAGATTTAATGTATCACAACTTGATCTACAGCCATCAATATATCTAACGAGCTTGGGACAATGAAAAGTTTATATAGATATATCTATTGGTTTGTACAGGATGATGTGGTCCCTTAATTTGCTGTTGGGATGAGTTGGTTGGTGCCCATTACAACAAATTCATATGGAAGATTGCCTGCCTGCGCGCGCGCCTGCCCAATGAGCAAGAGATCCCAACAAACTTGGTAGTTGGGGTGGTGATAAAAAAACTAGTACAATATCTCAGTCCTCTTCTTGTCCCTCTCTTGTCGTCTTCCTGTCCTTTAATCCCTGTCCTAACGTGTAAAGTTCATGGGGTCTGGGACTCTGAGCAAGGTGGCACACTTAATTTCTGCTCGGATTCAATCAAAATATGTGAACACAGAACATTGCCCATGTGATGCAGTAGGTTCCCCCATTTCTCAGTGTTTTCCCAGCAGAAAATTTTTATGCATTACCTTTGCAACACAGGGGCGCCACACCCCCCCAACCCAACCCAAATATGCGATAAAACCCATTTTCCCATCTTTATTTCCACAATGATGTTATATCACACCCCCATCATCATGTCGCCATTGCTTGAAGATGCATAAATAACTCCATTAATTGTGGGTTCTTTTGCAAGGGCCATCAATCATCACTCATGACTGTGTTTGTTCATCATGAGTAAGTTTTTTATGCTTCTAGTAATTAAGTAAAGCTGCAGTTAGTTAGGGCAGGTTGCAGGTGGAGATGCCACCTTGGAGTTGTACAATATGAAGTTAATATTTCATCTGTTTGCCCTCTAGCTGCGCATGTGCAGTTACAGTGTGAAACAATGCTTCGGTTTGAGGCAGTCATGTAAATCGCACACGCTTCTCTTCTACTAGCTAGCTAGATTTCCACATGTCCATGAATGATCTGCGCATGCACTTGGATGCTAAGTAGGAGCCCTGACCAGAGTCCTTTTCAGAGGACTTGTAATTGGCAGTCACATGGCCCTCGCGCGAATCTTCAACATGAATCACTTGGATATGGGATCAGTCTTGGTCCCCCGTACGTTTTCATGCATGGTTCCCCTTCCCCCTCCTAACTCTGATGGCAACCGATCGATACCCCCCCTCCACCCCATTCTCTCACCTATTACTTGAGATATCAAGACCAAAATCACAACTTGGTTCCAACCACAAAGCTTTTGCATGTGCCCAAGATCGATGATATCACTTTCCTTACGAGAGACGTAAAGCTTCAAGGTATAATGTCGTGCGAGCAGCCGGCAATAGGGCCGAAGGGATGGCATCCGACCGCATCCCTTCGTGTAAAGGGACACGGAGAGAGGTGCCGATAAGGATTTCCACCCCCTCTGCGCCCCTTTTGAGCAAACAACGGCGGTTGGTCGTCCAGCTTCCTTGTTCCTTCCGCTTTTCTCTAGCCGCATCCATCAAAGTTTGATGTTATCTTCCACATTGTAGGCCCTTTTGGAGTTGCATCTATTGGTTAATAACCACCATTGCATGGCTTCGAACGAGCTTTTAGCTTAGTCTTTTAAGCTAAGACATGCACACACCCCCATCTCTCCATCAAGCACTGCATGCATGGCTTCGAAGGACCTTTACTTAGCCTTCTAAACAAAGACATGCACACGTCCCATCTCTCTCCTTCACTATAGTCTCTTACAACCCAAAAGGCCGAGAAGCTAATTCGTACAACTACTAATTACAGGTGCTGATCGATTCTAATCTCAAAGTTCTGTCAAGTTTTAGCAACACAAGAACGCCTGAAGGAAAACCTTTTGGCTGGTTTGTTCTGCCAATTTTGCTCAAAAACCGAAGCTTTCAGTTGTCTACTGTAAGAAGCTCAGAATGCAGATTAATTAGGAGAAGAATAGAAGTCCAGAAGTAGGTCTACAACTAGAACTAGATAAGCTGATTCCGTTCATCTGCAGATGGCACCGCGTACAGAACTGTGAAAAGCCTCCAACTGCAACCACTATCTCTGGATGGACGTCCATTAAAGGGCATCACCTGAAAGACCCATTTTACTTGGTTAACTCAGAAAGAGGTACTCCCCCTTGATCTGTCTCTCGATGGCCCTTTAATCAGCATCGCTTTCAACCTTTTAACTCTTTCTCGCGACTTTCCAGAAAGTGTGTTGGTTGTGCCCACTAGCTATCGGGATATACCCATTGGGATTGTCACGAGGAATCTAAGAAAAGTGTGAACTTTCCTCCCTCCTTCGCCCCGAATACTTGAAACCCCAAAAGATATGAACAAGATCAAAGGTGTAAGGGATGCACAGGCTTGTGTCTGGCAAAAGGGGCGCGGTGTTGGCGACGGCATTACCGTACAAGGGGAAGATGGAAGGGCCTAGCGGTCATTGTTCCGACTGTACGAGAAGGGTAGTGGCATGCATACCACTTTGTGTTGTTCACGGAGGAGATAAAACGGGCATGGAAAGGAAGAAGCAAGACAATCCTTTTCATTTCTTCTTGTTAAAGTGCAAACAACAATGAAATGCACGCTCTTGAAAACTTTCTCAGGAGGGCGCCCAACTATTTGTATTCATCGCTTGAACAGCAGAACAGATTTACATCGCAGAACTCATCCTTAACCAAGGATTCAAGAGTTCAGTTACAACAGGGGAAGAGATAAGACTATCTCTTAGCAGATACAACAACCAAGACTCCGTAATCACCTGCTAACCTTTATCCATAGCAGCTAGATCACGAGAAGCTCCAGATTTGGGGGGCGAGCTGTTTGAGCTGTTGCGACGGTCTTCACCCGCCTCCATCATCCTGGTGTCACGCACGTGGAGAGTGTTAGGAAAAACGACGATCCTCTCTCTTGCTCACGACTCACTAAGCGAGATCAGAATAGAGAAACGAAGAAAAGATAGAATAGACAATCACACAGGAATACAGGGATTTTTACGTGGTTCGGAGGCGAGGTGTCTTCCTATGTCCACGGCCGCAACAGGATTCCACTAGATTAATCACTCACAGATCTTACAGGATTACAGAGGTCTACACACAAAGAGAGAGTTCACACCCTTTTATACAAGGAGATTAGGGCGTCATTAGTCAGGGTACAAAAGATAACAATGTCCCTGTTAAGGAAAAATCATCTTCCGGGGTTAACATATGCATTGCTCTAAACCTTGATCATACATGTTCGCTTGTCACTAAGGATGCTCTCCTGAGACCGAGTATGCCCTCCAGAGACTATATATACTCCCCCAAAGAGTTGACATAGAATTGCCTTGAACCCACAATGCATTCTCCCGTGACACCGGGGATGCTCTCCCCAGATAGTGGATGCCCTCCAGAGACATCATTTGCTTCCCCGCTTGAACCCAGACTGCATATGCTCTCCTGACACCGAGGATGCTGTCCTGAGGCCATGGATGCTCCCCAGCGACTGCATATGCTCCCGTGCGAGAGCGCACGAAGGCGAGTTCGGACTCCGCACTCTAACAATCTCCCACTTGGAGTCTGAACTCCAAAAAAAAAACAAACATCTCAATGTGTTGATCCTCCTGTATGTAGCAACAAAAATGCTTGCTGCGGCATCCCTCCATCAATCATCCATGGAGGCCAACTGAGACTTTGCACAGCCTCAGTTGTCACCACCTTGGTCAACATATCTGCTGGGTTCTCTGCCTCACGTATCTTTTCAAGTGACGAAGTCCCATCATCTAGTAGCTCTCTAATGAAATGATATTTCACCTGTATATATTTATCCTTGCATGAAGCACTGGATTCTTTGCAAGATGGATTGCACTCTGACTATCACAGAAAAGAACATTACTACCTTATTTTCTGCCCAACACTTCAAGAAAATTCTTTAGCCAAATAATTTCCTTGCTAGCTTCTGTAACTACAATGTATTCGGCCTCAGTTGTAGAGAGAGCCACAATTTTCTGTAACTGAGAAACCCAGCTCACTGCGGTTCCACCCAAGGTGTAAATGTATCATGTTATGCTCCTTCTGTTATCCACATCTCCAGCCAAATCTGCATCCACAAAGCCTTATAAATTGAGACCACTCAGTGTGAAACACAAACCCATACCTGTGGTACCTCTCAAATACCGTAGGATCCATTTGACAGCCTCCCAATATTTCTTGCCTGGATTTGCCATGTACCGACTCACTGCTCCCACTGCATGTGCAATATCTGGTCTGATACAAACCATAGCATACATTAGGCTACCTACAGCTAGAGCATAAGGAACTTTGTTCATGTATTCATGTTCCTCCTTTGCCTTGGGTGATTGCTCCTTTGAGAGCTTGAAGTGATTCGCCAAAGGTGTGCTTACTGCCTTTGCATCCTGCATATGAAATCTGTTCAGCACCCTCTCAATGTAACCTTCCTGAGTTAACTTCAAAGTTTTAGCCTCTCTATCCCGAACAATCTCCATCCCGAGTATCCTTTTTGCGGGTCCAAGTCCTTCATGTCAAACACCTTTGATAATTGTTCCTTCAACATGTTGATCTCTTGTATGTTTGATCCTGTAATGAGCATATCATTAACATACAAGAGCAAAATAATATAGCAGTCATCAAGTTTCTTGAGATAGCAACAATAATCAACTTGACATCTACTAAAACCACTGCTGCACAAGAAACCATCAAATTTCTTATACCACTGTCTCGAGACCTGTTTCAAACCATATAGACTTTTCTTCAACTTGCACACAAGGTTTTCTTTTTCACGGACCTGAAAACCTTCCGGTTGTAGCATATAAATATCCTCATCTAGATCACCGTGAAGAAAAGTTATCTTCATATCCAGCTGTTCTAGATGCAAGTCTTCAGCTGTCACAATACTCAACACTAGCCTGATTGTGGTTAGTTTGACAATAGGAAAAAAAATCTCAGTGTAATCAATACCTGCCTTATGTTGGAAGCCTTTCACAACTAGCCTTGACTTGTACCTTTTGCTGCCATCACATTCTTCTTTTATCATGTACACCCATTTATTATGGAGTGCCTTTTTACCCACTGGTAAAGGAGTCAATACCCAAGTCTGATTCTTCTGTAAAGAGTTCATATCCTCTTTCATTGCATGCTCCCACTTGACAGAATCCTTCATTTGCATTACTTCACTGAAATATTCTGGCTCACCATTATCAGTCAATAACAAGTAATGCAAAGAAGGAGAATACCTTTCAGTGGATTTGGGTACTCTATTGGATCTCCTTGGTGGTGCTGCCGGTGTATAGGGTTCTAGTTGTGTCATGACATTCTCAGGACTAGCTTGAGTTCTCTTTGCAACATCTTCCTCTAAGATTTCCTCCAGCTCCACCTGATCTTTGGTTTGCTTCCCTGCATCATCAGATTCTACAACAGATCTATCTTTATACAAGACCTCTTCATTAAATATCACATTCCTCTCTCGTATGATTTTTCAATTCTGATCATCCCAGAAGCGGTATCCAAAATCATTAGAACCATATCAAATGAAAAAATATTTCTTAGACTTACAGTCTAACTTGTCTCTGTTTTCAAAATTAATAAGCACATAGAAAGCACAACCAGAGACTTTTAGATGTGAAAGAGTGACCTCCTTTCCCATCCATACCTCCTCTGGTAGCTTGCCATCCAAGGGAACACACGGTCCTCTATTGATCAGGTATGCTGCTGTACTCACTACATCTGCCCAAAATGTCTTGCTCAAACCGGCATGAATTCTCATGCTTCTGGCACGCTCATTCAGTGTTCTATTCATCCGTTCTGCAATACCATTCTGCTGAGGTGTTCCTGGAATGGTCTTCTGCATTCGAATTCCATTCAGTGCGTAAAAGTCTTTGAACTCATTGTTGTCATACTCTCCACCATTATCTAACCTCAGACACTTGATTTTTAAGCCAGTTTTGTTTTCAACCAGAGACTTCCACCTTTTAAAAGTAGCAAACACATCAGATTTATTTTTCAGAAAATAAACTCATACCTTCCTGCTGGAGTCGTCGATGAAGGTGACATAATAATGTGAGCCTCCAAGAGATGATATCGATGAGGGCCCCCACACATCCGTGTGTACAAGCTCCAGCTTTTCAGACTTGGATGTCCTGCTAACTTTGGAGAAGCTAACCCTTTTCTGCTTCCCAAATACACAATCTTCACAGAACCCGACATCCACAGTCTTCAAACCAGACAACTTTCCATTCGCCTACAGTTCCTTTTTCACTCATATGCCCAAGTATGCAATGCCATGTTTCTGAATCACCACAAGAATCAGCCACTGCAACTGTGTCTCTTGTATTTGTTGTCATATACAGGGTACCCATCTTACTGCCTCATGCTATGATCATAGCACCTTCGGTGATCTTCCATGAGCCACCTACAAAGGTAGTGATATAACCTTCACTATCAAGCTACCCCACAGAAATCAGGTTTCTCTTCAGCCCGGGTACATGTCTGACATTATGCAACTTCTATACAGTCCCATTTACTGCCATGATTTTCACATCTCCCTTCCCCATAATATCCAAGGGTTCATCATCAGCAACATAGACCCTACCAAAATTATCGACAACATAATTTTCAAGGCAATCCTTTTGTGAGGTAGAGTGGAAGGATGCTCCAGAATCCAAGATCCATGATTCTATAGGGCTGTCAACACTCAGGACTAAGGCATCCTCTATTTCTTCTGATGTTGCATTCACAAACTCTTCCTTTTGGTTTTGATTATGGTTTCGATTTTGGTACTTCTTCTTCGGTGCTTTGCAATCTCTTTCAAGTGCCCTTTCTTACCACAGTTCCAACAACCATCACCATGAAATCTTGACTGACTTCTTCCTTTTGACTTAGACCTACCTCGATACTGACCATGCTGATTTGCTCGTCCCCAGCCTTCGACACTCAAGGCAGAACTTGAGGATTCACCTGCTTCTTTCCTACGAAAGTCTTCGCTTAGAATCAAGTCTCGAACCTCATCCAGCTTCAACTTATTTGAGCCTAAAGAACTACTCAGAGCGGTCACAATCGCACCCCAACTTTCTGGTAGAGAGGATAGCATAATCAATGCCCTAACCTCATCCTCAAAGTTGATGTCCACCGAACTCAACTGACTCGTGATCTGGTTGAATTCGTTGAGATGATCTGTAACAGAAGCACCTTCGACCATCTTCAGATTAAATAAACAACGCATCAAATATACCTTGTTAGAGGCGGATGGTTTTTCGTACATATTTGATAGCGCCTTCATCAATCATGCTGTGGTCTTCTCATTCACGATGTTGAACGTGACGTTTCTAGCCAACGTCAACCGGATGACTCCCAGAGCTTGTCTGTCCATCAGATCTCAATCTTCTTTCTTCATCTCTTCCGGCATTGTACCAGCAAGAGGTTGATGAAGTTTCTTATTATACAGGTAGTCCTCGATCCGCATCTTCCAGAAACCAACATCTTTGCCATCGAACCTCTCGATCCTGATCGACCTTTCCCTCTTCTGCAGCCATCGCTCCCACTACTCCCTCGAACCAGAACAAGTCTCTAATATCACTTGTTAGGAAAAATGACGACCCTCTCTCTTGCTCACGACCCACGAAGCGAGATCAGAACAGAGAAATGAAGAAAAGATAGAATAGACAATCACACAGGAACACAGGGATTTTTACGTGGTTCGGAGGCAATGTGCCTTCCGACGTCCACGGTCGCAACATGATTCCACTAGATTAATCACTCATAGATCTTACAGGATTACAGAGGTCTACACACAAAGAGAGAGTTCACACCCTTTTATACAAGGAGATTAGGGCGTCATTAGTTAGGGTAAAAAAGACAACAATGCCCCTGTTAAGCAGAAATCCTCTTCCGGGGTTAACATATACATTGCTCTGAACCTTGATCATGCATGCTCGCCTGTCACCAAGCATGCTATCCTGAGATCGGGTATGCCCTCCAGAGACTACATATGCTCCCCTAAAGGGTTGACATAGAATTGCCTTGAACCCGCAATGCATTCTCCGTGACACCAGGGATGCTCTCCCCAGATAGTGGATTCCCTCCAGAGACAACATGTGCGTCCCCACTTGAACCCAGACTGCATATGCTCCCCTGACACCGAGGATGCTGTCCTGAGGTCATGGATGCTCCCCAGCGACTGCATATGCTCTCGTGTAAGAGCGCACGAAGGCGAGTTCGGGCTCCACACTCTAACAATACCCCGCAAGCATAATGGGGTGCACTCCACATTGAGCTTGGCCTTCAAGGAAGCAAACCACGATGCAGAGAGCGGCTTAATGAATAGATCCAAAAGTTGATCATGTGTGGATACATAGGAGACTTGGATAGCCATAGTGGTGACTTGCTCGCGCACAAAGTGACAGTCAATCTCAACATGCTTTGTGCGAGCGTGAAACACTAGATTGACGGGGAGATATGTTGCACCAATATTATCACACTAAAGCTGTGGCAAAGAGGAGAGGGAGATGCCAATCTCTTTGATAAGAGAGACTAGCCAAAGGACCTCCATTGTAGCACTGGCCACCGCCTTGTATTCGGCCTCCGTGCTTGAGCGAGGAATAGTGGACTATTTCTTAGCAATCCAAGATATGAGATTCTGCCCAAAGAATATCGCATACCTATTTGTGGAACCGCGATCTAGTGGACAACTAGTCCAATCTGCATCATTGTATGGGTTGAGAGTGCGATGGGACTCACGGTAGAAGACCAAACCTTGATCCGTAGTTCCTTTTAAGTAGTGCAAGATGCGCTTGACTGAACCCCAATCAATCTCAGTGGGTGTGTGCATAAATTGACAAGCCTGATTAACTGCAAAGGCAACATCAAGTCTAGTAAGAGTAACATACTGCAATGCATCAACAACACTATAATAAAGTGTAGGATCCTCCATCAGGCTAGAAGAAGAGGGTGTTCCAGAGGAGGACCCCACAGCCATGGGTGTGGAGATAGGTTTGGCTCCATCCATCTTAACATGCCGAAGTAGGTCAACCACATACTTAGATTGGGAAAGCACACATCCTTGAGGATGTGTCAAGAACTCAATGCCAAGAAAATAATGTTATAGCCCTAAGTCGCAGAGAGCAGACTTAGACCAGAGAGACTCAACTAGGGAAGATATGGCAATGGGATGGTTTCTTGTGATGAGGATATCATCAACATAGACTAGAAGAAAGATGACGAGACCTGGGCAACGAAGAAAGAAGAGAGACGTATCAATAGTGGAACCTTTGAAGACTAAAGTACGTAAGTAATAGGGTGCTTAAACGACAAAACCAGGCCCGAGGAGCCTGACGGAGCCCAAAGAGAGATTCATGCAAATGACATACATGTGAGGGAAATTGAGGGTGAGTGAAACCTGGAGGTTGATCCATGTACACCATCTCATTAAGAATGCCATGAAGGAAAGCATTAGACACGTCGAGTTGTCGCACCGGCCAGCCAGATGAGACGGCCAATGCAAGGATCAATCGAATGGTAGTGGCTTTCACATGACATGACTAAATGTTTCTGTGAAATCGACTCCTAGTTGCTGGCGAAATCCTTTGGCCACAAGATGGGCCTTATGGCGATGTATGGAGCCATCCGAGTTGCGCTTTACATTGAAGACCCATTTGCACCCTATCACGTTCATAGTATGTGATCGGGGTACGAGAGACCAAGTGATGTTACAAGGGAGCGCGTCAAACTCGGATGCGATGGCCGCCTACCACGTGGGAGAACGAACGGCCTGAGTGAAGTATGTCGGTTCAACAAATTTGTCAATGGTGGACAGGAATGCAATCAAGAGAGGATGATTACTGGATGCCAACGCCTTACCCATGCTACGAGTAAGCATACGATGGACATGTGCAGGTGGGGGCGCAGCATGTGATTCAATCATAGAGGGAACTGATGTTGGGATGGACGTGGCAACTAAAGGCAATGGCGATGCGGCAGGCACGTTCGTCGCATGGGTGTAGTCGACAGGGGACCGTGCTACAGGTGGGAGCTCTAGAATGCAGTGTGTTGGGTTCGCCGAATCGTCTGAAGAGTGGACGGGGAGATGCGAAGGGCTGGAGCACACACTGGTGAGAGACCGGGGCAGAGGAGACGCTGCTGTAAGGAATCACAACAAACACGTAGCAAAAACACGCGATTCCTCGAGATATCGGTGCTGGGATTGAAAATAATACTAGAGAAACCTGGATAGGAAAGAGATTCTTCACCTTTGCAGGGTTGCGAATCTCCCGTGCAAATCTGTGGGATGTCAATCGTGCAGGCGCACAATTTTTAAAAGTATCCACACGAGCACTTGAATCAGATGAGCTCCTCTCCGTGATCTCCACGAGCCAACCAGACCTCAATTCCACCAAGCAGGACAAGGAAGAGAGAGAGGAGAGTGGGGCGCCCCAGGGAGAGAGAGAACCAGAGAAGGAGGGTGTTAGGAGCAGAGGATCGTCAAACTAGAGGGGGAGGGTGTGAATAGATTGACCACTTAAAAATTTTAAGCGGAATAAGACAATTGCACTCTCTATGATAGCACAGACAAAAATCCGGTTCGTGAATCTCTAAAGAGCTAGCGCAATATCTAAGCGGTCTAACGAGACAATAGACACAATAACAAACCACAAGCACAAGCCACAGTAGATTAGAGTTTTATAAGGTGGTTCAGTCTCTATCTCGAGACCTACGTCCACCCCCTCACCAAACCGGTGGGGATCACCGCTGAGCTTTACAGCTTAGCTAACACCAGAGAAGAATCCTTCTCTGACCTGCAGATCCAATCTGCAGAAGACAACTATATCCTGTCTTAGAATCGCTGTCGAACAGCTTGTAGACACTGAGTCTATACACACTCTGATCTCAGAACACTCTCTGGATCAGAACACACCTGACCACTGAATCCCAGTGGAACAGTAATCCGAGAATAGAATTGTATAAGAAAATGAAAATACAAGGTAAGGGGTAAACTCAGAATATGCTGATCAATGGATCTTCAGACTTCTTGTGCAGCAGAAGAGAGTAGAGCCCGAAGAGATGAACAGTATGATCTGAGTGTGATCTTCCCTTCAGTTGAGACTAGATCAGTCTGAAGCCTTCATGGTTCTTCAGCTTCTGATCTTCTTCACCAGGAGAACGAGCCTATCTTTCAATCCACGCACTGGACCTTCTTCACGATGCTAGGCTCTCCACGTTCTTCTCTATATGCTAGTCCTTCTTAGTCTCTTCTATTTGTCTACTCTACTCATCCCACTTCGATCCACTTCTACATTTCCTTTTTCATTTTTCCCGCGCAAGATTGGGCCCCACGAGATTCCCAATCATTCGCTCACGTGTGGAGAAGCTTCTGGACTAAAGGAGGGAGAGTGTAGTTCGTTTGCAGACATGGCTGGCCCACTTTATCCAGTCCTTTTGCCCGAGCGCTTGTCTGGGACTGGGTGCGTCGACGCCAGCATTTGAATGCGTAGACGCTGTGTGAAGATAGCTTCTTATCTTCCTTCGATATACGACCTCAGGCTATCACTGCGTTGACGCTGATAACTGGTGGCGTCGACGCTATGTGAAGATAGCTTCTTAGTCTTTTGGCACCCGCTGCGTCGACGCTGGTAGCTGGTAGCGTCAACGCTGTGTGAAGATATCTTCTGGAGGCATGCGAGTCGACGCTGCATCCGAGTGGCGTTGACGCAGTTAGCATGCGCATGACTCAAACATCTTGAGATCTAGTCACAGCGTCGACGTTATCTTGCTTGAGGCGTAGACGCAGTTTAGATGAAGTATGCTTCAACTTGGAGGAGCTGAAGGCTGCGTCGACCCTTTGATCTTGTGGCGTCGACGCTGACTATTGCCTGCATTAAAGTTCAACAGAAATTCTTGCCACTTACCATATTGTCAGATAATAATACACCCTGTCATATCATGGTGATCATCATCAAAATCAGGAGCACAACAATCTCCCCCTTTTTGATGATGGCAACCATGATGAAGTTCTGGCACTTTAATGATCATGCAATACAATAATCAATTAAGCAGAGGCATGCATAACCATAGGTATCACATTCAGCTCATTCATCATTCACTTACGCACATGATCAATTTTAATTATAAAACAGAACGAAGTGCATTCACAAGACAAGATTGTGATTGTCTCCCCCTTGGACATCAGCAAGAAGGGGAGGCTAGAAGTCAAGTAAGAAAAACAGAATATACAGACCATTACTGAGGGAAATACTGAGAACGTCTCCTAGAGGAGTGACTAGAGGACTGGCCCGGTGGAGGTGGAGGACGATGAGATGAGAAGGTCTGCTGGGCATGCAGAGCTTGAATTGCCTGTGAAAGCTCGCCCAACTGAAATAAAAGAGTGCTTTTAAGACCTCCCAGCTCGGAGCGGACATCGTCAGATCCTCGTGTCAACGACTCAAGCGTACCGCACATAGTTTCCATCGAGGATGAAAGACTAGACAGCTTATTAAACACGGCTTGAAAACCTGTGGGAGTTGAGGTGACTTGAGACTGCAAAGTAACCATAGCAATTTGAATATCATAACACATGGATTGCATCTTGGCCATGGTCTGAAGAGAAGACAACTGTGTAGAGTGCATATTGGAAACTAACTCTGCAATCTTGTTGACAATCTTTGCAACACTCTGCAGGACCTTCCTCATTGCTTTGTCAGTTTTCTGCTTGGCCTTCATATAGTCTCTCCAGAAGACCATCATCGAAATTTCAGATAAGACAATTCTTTTATACAGTCGTTCCAGCTGAAAGTCAGCATACAGAATAAAGGAGTTAAGCTTATCCCCTTGATGCTGCATCATTCAGATGAGGTGAACAAGTAATTCCTTTCAGTTGCACCAGGAGGAGCCTGAAAATAATCATCCTGAGGTTGTTGGCTACTGGACCCAAGTTCTCTATTCAGATTAAGTGAGCTAGACTCACCTTGTTCCCACTGAGTCTTGGGTTCCCCTCTAATGTCAAACCATTCAGGCTCATCATCTTGAAAAGGGGGTACTGTATATTGAAATCCTTCCTCATCAGCATCATTGGGAGACTCCACCACATACGAAGGAAAAACCTGCTCACTATCAACAGTATGAGCATGCCTATCCTGAGTGTCAAAAGGTGGAGGTGACCTGGCTGGAGCTTGTGTTGCACCTTGGACCTCAAAGTCCACAACTCTTTCCTGACCCTCCCAATGTGGAGGAGAAGCAACAGGTTCAGGAGATATCCTGACTGACTCTGGTTCGGGCTCAGGAGGAGGAGCAGCTGCCCTGACAGAAGATTGTTGACTTGGCAGCACTCTGACTGGCCTGCCATCTACAATTTTGACACCCATAAAATTCTGAACAAACGACATGGAGTACACATTGCCTCTAGGAACAACACACTTCTTTTCATTGCCAAACTGAACTCCAACCTTTCTGAACAAGGCTGTGAGATGTGCTGCGTAGGGCAGAGTCCTAGAGTTGTCCAGGCAAGTCCCCATTGTCTGGATGATTACATCAATCAACGACACATTGATTCCTTTCAACATGCAGTATAGTAAAAATCTCTGCATGATTGTAACCCTTTCACGACCACTACTCTGAGGGGTAAACATGGAAGTGCATATATGGTGCAGGAGTCGAACATGAGGTGAAAACTGGTTAGCTTTTAAGCTAGACAAATGGGTCTGCTTAATGTCTGAAGGGTCCTCTGTCTGGCCGGTCAAAATAGCAAACGCTTCATGTTCATTCAATGGAAATGAGTGAAGTTCGGCCCCCTTCATAGGAATCTTCCATACTTTGGCGAGCAAACTAGCAGTAAGTTCAAACTTAACTCCCTGAACAGAGCTGATCAGTCTTCCACGTTCGGGTTGATGGCATAAATTGCGGTAAAACTCCCTGACAAGAGTAGGATAATAGACGGAGTACTTGGTGGCAAAACCCCACCAACCTTGAAACTCCAAAGTGGGTCTAATCTCAGGGAAGACAGCATGAAAGGCTTCGTCCGAGTCAAGGATATATCGAGGAATTAAAACCTTCAGGGGTTCATCTTTACCAGAAGAAGGAGCAGAGACGGAAACCCCATACGTGGATTTTTTGGAGAAGACTTTCTTCTGTGAAGATGAGGGCTTGGAGGACGATCGGACCTTCTTCTTCTTGGAAGGAGGGGAGGGGCTGCGTGGACGCTTCCCCTTGTCTTTGCGTTTAAGCGAAGAAGAAGATGTAGGAGGAGGAGCCACCGCAGGTGATTCATAAACTTGGGCTTCAGCAGCGATGGCAGGAGCTGGAGGAGCCGAAGATGGTTCCTCAGCAGGCTTCTTACCCTTCCTGGAGTAGGCGAGAGCCATTTTCATGGATAGAGGAGAAGAAGAACAGTCAAGAGGTGTTACAGAGGAAGGAGAGGAACCGTCGTGCCTCAGAAGGATGAATGAAAAGTAGCCGACTGTTCCCTCGGTTGAGGGTTTTAACCGGGTGACACGCGAAACCCCCAATCTTGTTATTGGGTAATCGGGTAACAGATCCAGATCACAACCAAAAGAACCTAGATAGATTGGATGCGTCGACGCGAGGAAATCAAAGCGTCGACGCTATGAGCACTTATGCACAAAAGTGTATAGGAAAAACACAGAGGCGGCGACCTTAAGAGATAGGATACGTCGACGCCATAATGTGAATACACGCTGCAAGACCATGATTTGTGAAAAATAGAAGATGCAGCTAAAAGAGCAGAAATTGGGAAATGTCATTAGAAGCCTGGTTTCATAATGTAAAACACTCAAACTCAGGGATTTTTAATAGCTTCAGTTCAAATTCCCATGAAAAATAAATTTTCTTAGATTAGCTTCGAACCATTTAGTGACATAAAATGTTGATACTCTGCGAAGTTTGAAGCACAGAAATGAACAGTAATAGTGTAGAATTGGAGTAATTTCTAAACTAGCTTCATACTCGGGATCTTCTCATAACTTTATCCTTCGTTACTCAATTTCGAAAGAATCTTTGAAGAAAGAAGTTTAAGAAGCATTGAGGATAAGTTCATTAGATCTTTTGAGCCTTTGATTTCATACCATCACACATGAGTCTTAGTATTTATTTTATTGATTCCATCCATTAGCAGTCAAATATAGCTAGCCTTGTGACACGAGTACACATGCTTATCAGGCACCAGAGTCCCCGGTTACTCAGCATAGCTAATCATTATGCTTAGAATCAGAGGTAGTGATCAACCTCATGACATGCCTTCCAACACTTCATTGGTGAGGAAGGTAGTTTCTCGGTTGAGAATCACCATTGCTCTAACATGGATAAGTTTCATTAAAGGACAGAGATAGTAGTCCACCTCATGACTTGCTCTTTAACACTTCTTTAGTGCCTAGAGCAAGTTTCTCTGTGGAAATCTACCATTGCTCTGCAAGGAACAGATACACTGTGTGATTCACTTTTTCTTGAAGCTCGTTTGAGACCTAAGCAAACTTTAGCAACAATACCGATTAAATTTCCATATATTGAAAGATCCTTCTACTTTTGATCAATTGGGGAAAAAAATGATAGGAACCAAGTCACATTAACTTGTTTAGTTCTTATTCCAGATTCAACCACTTTTAGGTTCAAGTTCTGGTGAGTTCAAACATTGAAGGACACACATTTTATATCATTAAGTAGTGTGAAGTTATTCTAAGAGAAACTTGTTTTCATTAGAAATTATTCCCTTAGCTCCCCCTGAATGTGAGGCATTAACTTTTCACCAGGACATTTGAGACAATTCCCTTATTCAGGAATAGAAGGAGAGTACATCAAGAAATCTTGGGATTAAGAAGGTGAACAAGATTGAGTGTAAGGTGATACTTGAAGAAGAACAAGTCTAGCAAGAAGGATGAATGAGAGAATCCTATGAGCTAGACGAGAGGTCATAATCACCATCACACCACACTGTTACTTGCATAGCGTCAACGCAGAATCCCTGAAGCGTCGACGCACTATGCCATACTGCACGGATTGGTTAACATTTAAACAAAGTCAATCCATTGCAGCGTGGACGCATCCTTACGGGTGCGTTACCGCATAAAACCTTACTCCCCCTTAACTCAAGCATGAAAGAAGAGATTAAAGCAGATGAATTTGTAAGCATGCTGAGGTTTTATTTTAGATGAATCAAAATACCAAGACAAAAAAAAAATTTATACTCCCCCTAAGTGTATGACTTATTCAAACATTGACAATTTTATCATAGCAGGACTTCAAATGATCATCACAAAAGCAATCAAGCAGCATTCAGATATGAGGCCATGCAGTCAATTCAAGATTCAGAATGCAAATTGCAGAGTCCAAGCTCTCTCCTAAGATATGAAAAACGCTCATTGTTGAGAGGCTTGGTAAAAATATCAGCTAGTTGACGTTCAGATTCTACAAATACAAGCTTGAAACTTCCTTTACTGACCTCATCTCTTAAGAAGTGATGTCTGATTTCAATATGCTTGGTCCTAGAGTGCTGGATGGGGTTCTTGGCCAGGTTTATAGCACTTGTGTTATCGCACAATATTGGGACACATCGAAGATCAGTTTGGTAATCTTGGAGCTGATGCTGGATCCACAACACTTGAGTGCCACAGCTCCCTGCAGCGACATATTCTGCCTCTGCAGTGGACAGTGCCACTGAGTGTTGTTTCTTGGAGGCCCAAGAGATCAAGCACCCACCCAAAAATTGGCAGTAGCCACTAGTGCTTTTTCTGTCCAATTTACATCCAGCATAGTCTGCATCCGAATATGATACCAAGTCAAAGGTGCAGGATGCAGGATACCAAATCCCTAGGTCTTGAGTTCCAGCAAGGTATCTAAAAATACGCTTGACAGAACTTAGGTGGGATTCTCTAGGATCAGCTTGAAAATGAGCACACATACAAACACAAAATTGAATATCAGGCCTTGATGCAGTAAGATATAGAAGTGACCCTATCATACCTCGATAGGTCTTGGCATCAACTTGTGTACCTTTCAGATCTGCATCCAAGGTTGTGTTTGTACACATGGGAGTGCTGATTACTTTCAGATTTTCCATTTTATACTTCTTCAGTAGCTCCTTGATGTACTTTGTCTGACTAATAGAGCATCCTTCTCTGCGTTGGGTGATCTGCAAACCTAGAAAAAATTGAAGTTCACCCATGAGACTCATTTCAAATTCTGTTGTCATTAAGTTAGCAAACTCCTTACACATACTAGGTTTAGTGGAACCGAAGACAATGTCATCAACATATATTTGAACTAAAATGATATCTGAATTCCTTACCTTTGAAAACAATGTCAGGTCCACTTTACCTCTTGAGTAACCTTTTTCAGTGAGAAAGGAGCTGAGCCGGTCGTACCAGGCTCGAGGTGCCTGCTTGAGTCCATACAATGCTTTGTCCAATCTGTATACGTGGTTAGGATTTTCTGCACATTCAAATCCAGGGGGTTGTTCCACATATACTTCTTCTTTTATTATTCCATTTAGGAAAGCACTTTTTACATCCATTTGTTGTAATTTTATTCCATGACTTACAACATATGCAAGCAACAAACGAATGGCTTCTAATCTGGCTACTGGTGCAAAGGACTCTTCGAAGTCAATACCGAACTCTTGATTGTAACCCTGTGGAACCAGTCTAGCCTTATTCCTAACAATTACACCATTTTCATTTTGTTTGTTTTTATAGACCCATTTAGTTCCTATTATAGATTGATCCTTGGGTCTGGGCACTAGATGCCATACTTTATTTCTTATGAATTGGTTGAGTTCTTCATGCATTGCATTTATCCAGTTGGGATCTTTTAAGGCTTCCACAACATTCTTGGGTTCAGTTTGAGACACAAGTGCCATGTTATCCATTTCTTGTATTTGAGAGCGTGTCCTAACAGGTTCATGCAAGTTGCCTATTATGCTAGATGAGGGGTGATCCCTTAACAACCTAATGTTAATCAGAGGGTCACCTCCATTAATATCTGCATTGCCCTGATTACTAGACTCTGGCTCATCTTCTTTTGGTCTTGAATCTCCTTCCAAAGTTTCTTCCTCCTCAGGCTTGTCAAGGAAGTCTTCATCACCCTTGTTCCTGCATGAAGATTCAACTTGTGAATTTTCAATTAGCTCATCAAAAACGATGTGAGGTGATTCCTCAACTGTTTGAGTCTTCAGATTTAGGACCCTATAAGCCCTAGAGTGACTGGAGTATCCTAAGAATATGGCGGGTTCACTCTTGGGTTCAAACTTATCTAAGGCTCGTTTATCATTATTCTGAACAAAGCATTTTGAACCAAAAACTTTAAAATGAGCAACAGAGGGCTTCTTACCTTTCAGCATTTCATAAGGAGTCTTTTTGGACTGTGGTCTTACCATTGCCCGATTTACAATGTAGCATGCAGTGTTCACAGCCTCTGCCCAATACTTCCTTGGGAGTTGCCCTTCAATCAGCATGGTTCTGCCCATCTCCACAAGGGTTCGGTTTCTTCTCTCCACGACTCCATTTTGTTCAGGTGTTCTTGGGGAAGAAAACCTGTGATTTAGCCCTGTTGCTCTGCAGAAATCTCCAAATTCAGAATTGTCAAATTCTCCACCATGATCTGATATAATGGAAGAAATGACAAACTTACCCTCCTGCTGTGTTTTCTTAAAGAATGCCTGAAATTTCTCAAATGCCTCATTCTTATGAGTTAGAAAGAATACCCAGGTAAATCTAGTAAAATCATCTACTAGGACAAATCCATATCGATTACCACTAATGCTTGCTGTTCTAGTGGGTCCAAATAAATCCAAATGAATGAGTTCAAAAGGTTTAGTGGACTGACTCTTTATCTTGGACTTAAATGACTTCCTAGTCTGTTTACCTTGGGTGCATGCATTACAGATTTTGTCATTTTTCTTGAACGAAGCATCAGGCAGGCCATTCACCATGCTGTGTTTGGCTAACTTATGCAGTACACTATAGCTAGCATGTCCTAGCCTACGGTGCCACAACCAAGCTAGTTCAGTTTTATTTACAGCGAGACAAAGATTATTATGTGCAGGATCATCTAAATCTACCATGTACATGTTGTTTATTCTTTTTCCAACAAATTTAATTTTTTCTGATTTTTCTTCTAAAATGGTGCATGTGTTTGCATCAAACACTACTTTATTATTTCTATCACACAACTGACTTATACTGAGCAAGTTATACTCTAGACCCTCTACTAAAAGAACATCATCAATGGAGGTAGAAGGGTTTTTGCCAACTGTACCTTTACCAACTATTTTGCCTTTATTGTTTCCACCAAAGGTAACAAATCCTCCATCCTTCTCAACCAGGAGACAAAACTTGGCCTTGTCCCCTGTCATATGCCTTGAGCAGCCGCTGTCAAGATACCATCTGTTGTGCATGGCTGCAAGGCATTCCTGCAAGAATCATCAAACAAAAGATTTTGGAACCCAAACACACTTGGGTCCCATTGGATCACTGGAAGACTTCAAGAAATTCAGTAGGTTCTTAGGAATCCACATTTGTCTTTGTTGAGGTTTTTGATGACTTTTAGTTGAGGAGGCAGCTGGTTTCTGATTTGATTTTAAGGTTGTTTTAGCTGCTTTATTGAACCATCGTTTATTTTGGTTCCACAGAGCCTCTTGGTGATGTGGGTTGACTGCCCTAAGAACATGTGTTTGTCTTATAGGATATGCATACATGGGATGCGTCGACCTTCCTGAATGAATGCGTGGACTCACCCATCCATAGTTGCTCCTATGTGTTTGATAGAATGTAGGATGCGTGGACGCATTGTGGTGTGTGCGTTGACCCATCCACCCAGATTGATTGTAGTGTTGGCCATGGTGGTATGGGTGCGTGGACGCATATCCCTGCATGCGTCGACCCATGTGGTCGTTCCAATTCTTATGGACTCTTTGGAATTCGGCCCGAGTCGACGCCACATGTCCGTAGCGTTGACGCATCTGAGTTGAGTGCCTAGACCTATATGCAGAAGACCTATTATTATATGAAGGTTGCGTTGACACATTACTGGTCTTGCGTGGACGCATCTGACTCTGGCCAGATTTGGTATTTTCAATCTTTCTGGTGCTATGTTGGTGAACGAAGGGTCTGGAGCTGGAGGCCTTAGGTGGTGATGAAATGACATGCTTGCAGCTGGTTAAATTCTTTGCAAATTTTTCCTTAGGAGATTCATTCATCTTTTCTTTTCCTTTCTCCTTTGTCACTTCATTTTTCTGAATCTGTTTCCCTTTGTCTCTTTCAACATTTTTTACTTCAGCCACCTGTTTCTCCTTAGCTTTCTTTTCTTCTGATATGAAGGTCACCAGTTTAAGTCCAATTTCTTTCTTTGAGCTTGGATTATATCCAAGTCCTTCTTTGCCGACATTGCATTTTGTTCCCATTAAGGCATCAAGATTATGTTTGCCTTGTGTCATTTTCTCTAGGGAAGTTTGTTTGTCCAATTTTTCTTTTTCAACTTTCTTCAAATCTTCCTGAAGTTTCAAATTGACACCATTTACAGCTTGATATTTCTCTTCAGCTATTTTGGTGTCCTTTTCAAGTTTTTGCATTCTTAACTTCAGTTCATCATGTGTTTTTAGTAAGAAGTCATTCTCTCTTTTTAATTTAATCAATTCAGATCTGTATTCATTTTCTTCATTCAGAGTTTTCTTTAGACAAACAATTTCATCTTCTAGCATTTTAACCTTTTCATTGGACAAATTTTCTTGACTTCCCGGGTTTTTCTTCTTTTTAAGCATTTTATTTTCTTTCTTCACAATATCATATTTATCCATAAGGTCATTGAAAGCTTCTTCCCAGTCATCACAAGTAAATTCATCAAGTGGAGAATTTACCTCAATAGAGTCCTCTCCCCTGGCCATTAGGCATAGCTTTACTTCTTTTTCTTCCTCTGATGTGCTATCCTCCTCTTCCTCTTCTTCATCACTCCATGTACTGATCATGGCCTTGGGCTTTTTATTTTTGAACTTGGAGTACGCTTTCTTAGAATTTTCGGGGCACTCTGACTTGATATGTATCCCTGTTTCCTGCATTGATAACACACAACTTTGTCAGATTTCTTAGTTTGGTCAGATTTAAATTTAGAATTCATTTTACCTTGATAGCTTCTAAATCGACCAGCTTTACCTTCCCTTCGTAAGAATTTTCAAAATTTCTTAGTGAGCATCGCAATCTCACCTGAATCACTGTCTGAAGAAGAGGTCGGATTCTCATCTGAGCTCTCCTTGCAGCTTGGAGCAGCCTTGAGAGCTAGGGGTTTCTTCTTCTTTATTTCCTCATCAGATCTTTTCAAATTTAGCTCATAGGCCATAAGGGAACCTATCAACTCGTCAGGAGTGGTCCTGGGAAGATTCCTAGATTCTTCGACCACTGTGGCTTTTGTGTGCCACACGGATGTCAAAGATCTAAGAATCTTTCTCACCAGCTCATAATCTGTATAGGCCTTCCCTAGACCTTTGAGACCATTGACAAGTACGGTTAAACGAGCATACATCTCAGAAATACTTTCTTCAGGTTTCATATGGAACGACTCATATTCAGAAATTAGCATGTTAGCCTTGGTCTCCCTTACCTCCGAGGTACCCTCGTATATTACCTCGAGTCGATCCCACATTTCTTTCGCACTTGCGCATGAGGAGACGCGCGAGAATTCCTTGGGATGCAGGGAGCATTGCATAATGTTCATTGCCTGCCAGTTGACGATTGATTTTCTTACTTGCTACTTTACCCATAATTCTTCGTCGCCTTCTATTATGTAGGGCCCCTTGCTCACAACTTTCCATACTTCATAGTCCTGGGCCCTGAGAAAAACTTGCATGCGATTCTTCCAATAGGAATAGTTAGTGCCATCGAAAAATGGTGGTCTATTCACAGCATAACCCTCTGGCATAAATCCTTTGCTCTCCATTACTTCTCTCTAGGCTGTTAAACCGTTCAAGAGAGCCTGGTGCTCTGATACCACTTGTTGGGAGCAGAGGATCGTCAAACTAGAGGGGGAGGGTGTGAATAGATTGACCACTTAAAAATTTTAAGCGGAATAAGACAATTGCACTCTCTGTGATAGCACAGACAAAAATCCGGTTCGTGAATCTCTAAAGAGCTAGCGCAATATCTAAGCGGTCTAACGAGACAATAGACACAATAACAAACCACAAGCACAAGCCACAGTAGATCAGAGTTTTTAAGGTGGTTCAGTCTCTATCTCGAGACCTACGTCCACCCCCTCACCAAACCGGTGGGGATCACCGCTGAGCTTTACAGCTTAGCTAACACCAGAGAAGAATCCTTCTCTGACCTGCAGATCCAATCTGCAGAAGACAACTATATCCTGTCTTAGAACCGCTGTCGAACAGCTTGTAGACACAGAGTCTATACACACTCTGATCTCAGAACACTCTCTGGATCAGAACACACCTGACCACTGAATCCCAGTGGAACAGTAATCCGAGAATAGAATTGTATAAGAAAACGAAAATACAAGGTAAGGGGTAAACTCAGAATATGCTGATCAATGGATCTTCAGACTTCTTGCGCAGCAGAAGAGAGTAGAGCCTGAAGAGATGAACAGTATGATCTGAGTGTGATCTTCCCTTCAGTTGAGACTAGATCAGTCTGAAGCCTTCATGGTTCTTCAGCTTCTGATCTTCTTCACCAGGAGAACGAGCCTATCTTTCAATCCACGCACTGGACCTTCTTCACGATGCTAGGCTCTCCACGTTCTTCTCTATATGCTAGTCCTTCTTAGTCTCTTCTATTTGTCTACTCTACTCATCCCACTTCGATCCACTTCTACATTTCCTTTTTCATTTTTCCCGCGCAAGATTGGGCCCCACGAGATTCCCAATCATTCGCTCACGTGTGGAGAAGCTTCTGGACTAAAGGAGGGAGAGTGTAGTTCGTTTGCAGACGTGGCTGGCCCACTTTATCCAGTCCTTTTGCCCGAGCGCTTGTCTGGGACTGGGTGCGTCGACGCCAGCATTTGAATGCGTAGACGCTGTGTGAAGACAGCTTCTTATCTTCCTTCGATATACGACCTCAGGCTATCACTGCGTTGACGCTGATAACTGGTGGCGTCGACGCTATGTGAAGATAGCTTCTTAGTCTTTTGGCACCCGCTGCGTCGATGCTGGTAGCTGGTAGTGTCAACGCTGTGTGAAGATATCTTCTGGAGGCATGCGAGTCGACGCTGCATCCGAGTGGCGTTGACGCAGTTAGCATGCGCATGACTCAAACATCTTGAGATCTAGTCACAGCGTCGACGTTATCTTGCTTGAGGCGTAGACGCAGTTTAGATGAAGTATGCTTCAACTTGGAGGAGCTGAAGGCTGCGTCGACCCTTTGATCTTGTGGCGTCGACGCTGACTATTGCCTGCATTAAAGTTAAACAGAAATTCTTGCCACTTACCATATTGTCAGATAATAATACACCCTGTCATATCATGGTGATCATCATCAAAATCAGGAGCACAACAGAGGGTAGCTAGGGCAGACTCTGTTGCTTGGCCCAGGGTTCTGCCCCATCGCTATTATTTATAAAAATTTGGCATTTTTCATAAAAATCTAAATACTTTCTATAAATAACAACCCATTTCGTCTGAATAGTACACTTATGTGTGTGACCCTCTAGGCCCAAATATCAATCCGATTTTCAGACCCACTAAACCAAGAGCCCATTCTTGTACTTATTTAAATTAATTAATTACATATCATCACATGATATACAATTAATCTAATTTTAACTTGTGAAAAATCATTTAATTAATGATTATTCCACTTCGCCTTTAGACCATGAACAACACCAAGCACTACCTCATGATCCCAGAAGATATAAGTGGAGCTAATCCCAATAGGACTTTTGTAGCACCCCTGGAATTTATCTAGATTTTTTTTATTTTTTAGAATCAATTAAGTATTTAAATAGGCTTAAAAAGGGATTAATAGGCTAATTAACTATTTTATAGGTTAAGACCTTTAATAAATAGGCCCAATTAAGAACCAAGTGGTTAAGCCCACTTAAAATGGGCCTTAAACCCTAAAACCTAAGCTTTTGGCCAAAGCCCAAACCCTGGAGACGTATTAGGGTTAGTTCCCTGATTAAAGTAGATAAATAGGGAAATTAGGGGATAATTAGAAAGGGAATTTGAATTAAATTCAAATTTTGGCGGCCCAGCCAGGTCACGGTCAGTCGCGCGACTGCGTTCTGTAAGGTCGCGGTCCAGCCCTAACCGTGTTCAAGTTCCGTAAACGGAAGTTGATAAACCATGGAAAGTCTAGATTTTTATCCTCTCAATCGCCAAGGATCGATGTGATCTGGCATGGGAACTTGCCTAGGACTCTTAGGGGACCGGATTGACGTCCCATAGGACTCCTAATTCGACCTAAAACCCCAGCCCTAGGTCAATCCCTATAAATAGGGCCCAGACTCGTCCTATACGAACCCTAATTTTGGATCACGTGGTACGAAGGTATAGTATCCTTATTTCAAGTTCTTCCTTTAGAAGTTTTTATTCCCTCCAGTGTTTTCTAACCCTCTGTAAACTTTCGTGTTAGGGGATCAAGAGGTTAAGGAGCTAGAGTACTCGGAAGCAGCAGTTTCTACGCAGGATGCGTAGGAACCAGCACCCTCTTCCAGCGACAAATTCGAAGTTTAGGGATCATACCAGAGATAGGTTATCTCATGATTGGCTCAAATAACATGTTAGGAACGAAAGTCCTCTTCTATCTTTTGATTTCATGCTTTGTACACAGAGAATTTTGTGTTTTTCCCATGATTGCGTAGTAGGGCTCTATTCTTATGCTGTTAATACAATGTTAAATCAAAAAGATGGTAACTTTAGTAGAAATCATGCTTTCACATGCATTAGTTCGGTTCTATCCTGCTTTACCTTTCAGTTTCACATAGTTTTCATCCTTATTTGCCTTAGAATAGGCTCTGTACATCAGATTCTAGCTTCTATCTGATGCAGACAGATAGCGATCCTGCAAGACTGCTACCTTCAAGTAGCGGTCTTCGACCAACAACGATCTGGTTCCTATAATCTGATTAAACCCTGTTAATTTTCTTGATATAAATGCTATTATGCATGCCTTAGCATATTAGTTGTATATCCTGATCATGACATGATTTATATTTCATGTTGGCATGTTTTAAAAGCTTATTTTCAGGCATGTTAATTTCATGCCAAAATCTTATTACTTTGTACTTGTTGTGCATCCCTTGTTTTGATGATGACAAGTTGTATCTCATTGTCTTTACCATATGCACATGCCAAATGTTTAATATCTAAATGATCAATGCAAGTATATTGATGATTAAAATAGGCCAGCCAAAGGTCAAGGATGAACCAAACTCAATTCAGAAGCTCAGCCCTTCAAGATCTCCAAAACAGGTTCTGGACTGGCTCAGAAGCCGACACCTGAGGGCTCCGAAGCCGACACTTGAAGGAAGACAGAAACCAGGGAATTCTGGTTCTTTTCAGAAGCCGACCACGGAGGTCTTGAAAGTCGACACTTGAAGGCAGACAGAAACCAGGGAATTCTGGTTCTGTTCAGAAGCCGACCACGGAGGCCCTGGAAGCCGACCACGGGCGGAGTTGCGAACTTTAAACCCTAAAATGGACTATGTTCTTGCAAGATCCGATACCCAAAGCTAAGATCCATTATGGCATACACCTAGAAGGTCCAGATAAGCCAGGAAACATGGATCTTTACCAGAGTTTGATTCTTTTCATGGATCTGACTTGGTCTTCAACTTCCTTGTTGAAAAATAGGAGATTCCCCATCGTTTCTCCAACTGAACCAGCAGATGTTGTAGAGTTACTCAATAACAAGAAAATAAATGGTGGGAAGAGAAAAAGAAAAAAGAGAATAGCCAACCCTAAGGGGCGCAGGGGCTGAAGAAGGCTGAAGCAGACGTGGGCTGGAGATAGCTGCTGCGAAGCTTGGCTGCAGAAGATGAAGCGCTGCATCTAGGGAGAAAGCCACTGCACCACAAGGGCTGAAGAGGACCTGCTGCAGACCGTAGCTGCTGGAAGACTGACTGCTGCATCTAGAGAGGAAGCAGAAAAGAAAAGAGAGGGCTATGCAACCTAGATCAAGAAGAAGAAGGAGAAGAAGAAAACAAGGGCAACAGCAGAAGAAGCACCAGTAGGAGAAGAGCAGCAGTAGGAGAAGCACCGACAGCAGCACAAGATCAGCCAAGATCTGAAATCAGAGAAGAAGCTCGGTGAACTCCATCTACAGATCGAGATACCCAATCATCAGGAGAATTCTACACTCGATCTGTATTTATATCTCTATTCGATCTTTCATTTCATTCTTCTATTCTGTTAATCAAGCTATTCGTCAGCGGAATATTCAGATTGAGCTGAGCTGCTCAGATCTGAAGTTGTTCAAGCTGTGAGTCAGCGGAGTGTTCAAGCTGTGAGTCAGCGGAAGGAAGCCTCACCGGGTTTGGTGAGGGGTGGATGTAAGCAGACTGGATGTCTGGCCGAACCACCTAAAAATCCCTGTCTCCTTTGTGTGATTGTTTGTGATCTCCGCTAGATGCATGCCTAGGTTCATCTTTGTTATGCATAGAGTATACGCTTTAATTTCCGCTTAAGCCGCATAGTTTAAATTGTTTACATAAGTCTGCAATAGTTTTTGAATTTGGGGGCGGATCTATTCACCCCCCCTCTAGACCGCCATTCCACCTGCACAACAGTACTTAAAGGAAATTTCCTATGACTTGGTTACACTTTGATTTATGCTTTGGCACGTTCCCTTCTCACCTTATTTCTGTTTTGTTACTTAACATATAGTGCGTACCCCGGTACGGTTGCTATTAGATTACTTGCACTTGATAGGAACACCTCTTGGACTTGAGAGCCTCTCCATCGGATATTCCTTCTGCCAGACTAGGTGATCTTATTTCAAGGCCTCCGTAAGACTCCGTGAGTCTGGGATTCTCACTAGGACGTCGAGCTGGTTGTACCCTAAAAACTCAAAGTCTAGAGAGCACTTCGTGTTTTCTGCGTTTTCTGTGAACTGTCATGATCGCGGCCATCAGGCGACCGCTACCTGATGATAGCGGTTTGCCAATGATCGCTACCTTGTTCAGTCAGCAGACTTCTAACTGAGTTGACCTGTTTCTTCTTTTGTGTCGACTCCACTTGATCGCGGCTTGCACTCGACCGTGAGTTCATGATAGTGGCCCTTATTGAACCGCGTTCCTTCATCTTTCAGTCCAACCCATGGTCTGACCCAAGGGTTGATTGTGCTCGATCTGTTCTCAGATGGTCTTCTGATTATCTGGAACCCAAACCTTATTCATTAAAGCCATTAATGAACTATGAAACTATGGAAATGTACTGTTATGCTGTCAGAATTCCTCCATAGCGTAATATCTAATTAATTCATCCTTGATCTCATGATTTCATCTTGGTACGTTCGTACCTTGGTTTTTGGTTGCCATGAAACTATTGTTGAACTTGATAATTGTTGGCCTACTTTATTCTCGTGGAAGTAGCTTGATTTATAACTTGAAGATGCAAGGACGGGCACGGACGGTGTCCAACGGCTCCACGCTAGCCTCCTCGATAGATGGCCGAAAACATACTGTAAATCATGGGGTTTGATGATTACTGGCATCGCATTGCGATATGAGTACTTTTTTTATAAATGGGTGAAATCCACGAGACAATCTCATGAAATTATACTTGCTTGTTACATGACTTTCTAGTGTATAGATTTTCCAAGGTTATGAAAGTACATTCTCATTACATGAGAGTACATTCTCATTATTGAAAGGCCATATTATAATCTTGCTTGATCATGCTCTCATATTTACTTGAAATCTCATATGTCTACACTTATCTTGTTACTTTGGTGTTATCGCATGTTTTATTACATCTTATTTCATTATCATACCCTCTAGAGTTAAAATGTTAATTATTTTTACATTACCATCATGTTGATACAAAGATACCTATTGTGGGAGTGCGCTCATTCCCTACTTTTTTAATCTTTTCAGGAGACTCTAGCAGGTCGAAATCGGACTACTCTAGTGACGGGTCCGAGAGCGAATGAATGGTGTACAAGAAAAGCCCTAGAATGTTAGAATGTCTTTAGTCATATTGTAATTTAAGTTCCTTCACTGTAATAGGTGGTGAAGCTGATCATGTTATATACTCTTTTATTTTCTTGAGTCTAGTTAGGTCAAGAGAGTCAAAGTCAAGTATCATTTTGTAACATTTGGTTATTATTCAATAAAAATTGAATTTTTAGTATATAATATTATGTTCACTCTTTTATGTGTGAATGTTACGCTCTGATCATCTCGCTTGCTTGAGGCTTTAGTTGCTGGCTATTCACGTTCCTGACTTAATTTCGCTACATATCTCGGGACATGACAGTTAGAATGGTATCAGAGCCTAGGCTTAAGTAAGTCCTAGGGAAATGTCAAGTCATAGGTTAAGTCCAAGTTTTAAGGATTTCCAACCTATGAACTAAGAAAGAAACTTCCGAACCCATGAGAGATTGGGTAGAGCCAGGGATAAGATAGTTTATTAGAAAATTAACCCTTAGGTTAATCTCTATAATTTCAAAGAAATTGACAAACTGTTTATTCTCAGGAACCTTACTTTCAAAATTGCCGCTAACCGTGCAAATTGGGAAGCCATGCAACAAACCGTTCAGGGTCTCACCCAGGCCCTGCAAATGGTAGCTCGAGCTGGCGCGCTATGGGCGCCGGTGATCTACACATGAACTTCCAGAGTATCAACCCTCCTCGGTTCTCGAGATCATCCAACCCTGATGAGGCCGAGAACTTGATCGATGAGATGGATCGTATCTTTAATGTCATGCAATACTCGGACTAGGAGAAGGTCCTGTTAGCCACATTCCAACTTAACAAAGATGTCCATACATGATGGAAGGCCACCTCGGCTCATCTGCATAATGCACAATTTACCTGGGAGGAGTTCCTCAAGCTCTTCCATGAAAGGTATTTCTCGGAGCACGTCCGAGAGAGAAAGGCGGCTGAATTTGCCTCTTTAAGGCAAGTCATGATGACGGTGGCGGAGTATGAATTATAATTCTCAAGGCTGGCGCCATATGCTCCACATCTTGTTGCCACGGAGCTTCTCAAAGTCAATCGCTTTATGGACGATTTAAGGCCCATTTTTGTTAAGCAACTTGGGCCTCAAAATATCCGCACATACACGGAGATGGTCCATAGAGCCCAGTTATGTGAAAGGACCCTTGAGAAGGTTGAGAAATTCAAGGGCAAGGGGGAAGAATCTAGCCGGAAGCATGATAAGCGAGGAATGAAAGAAGAAAGATTCAGCATCACGAGGACTTACAAATCCCGTGACAACAAGAAGCGGTTCCATTATGGTAACATGAATAGCAAAAATAAGAAGGTGAAAGAAGAAGAGAAGCAAGTCATGACGGCTTGCTCATTTTGCGAGAAGTTCGGTCATTCGACCGAAGAATGTTAGAAACGCCTTGACACTTGTCTTCACTGTGGCAGCCGGGAGCACCACATGCCGGATTCTCCACTTATGAAAGAGAAACCCTCCAAAAATCATGGTGGA
Organism: Amorphophallus konjac; assembly: GCA_022559845.1. NCBI lineage: Eukaryota > Viridiplantae > Streptophyta > Magnoliopsida > Alismatales > Araceae > Amorphophallus > Amorphophallus konjac. The sequence goes on along the minus strand of CM040128.1, from coordinate 236,708,374 downwards.
CACAGGCGGTAGGCTCTTTTAAATGCCGTGATAGATGATGAAGCCCCAAAAGATAATGGTCTAATGGAAGCCACTATCCAAATTTATTCACATCCTACCTTTGTATTATTCAATACTGGTGCTTCTCATTCTTTTATATCTACCACTTTTGCTTAAACTTTACTAGTTCCACCTGTTCCCTTACCTTCGGACCTAGCTATTACCACACCTTTAGGTTCTGGAACTGAACTCAAAACCCCACTACCCTAATAGTGAGGTAACCATAGAAGGCCATAATCTCCATGCCAATCTCGTATGCCTTGACATGGAAGGCTACGATGACATCTTAGGTGTAGATTGGCTATGTGAACACTATGCCGACATTAATTGTCGCAATTGGTGAAATTCCTTCCATAAACTCGATCTTCCAATGTTCTCTTTCCTTGGCATCAAATATATGAAGCATCATATCCGTATTTCTTCTCTTCACGTCTGCAAACTTATCTCGCAAGGTTGTGAAGCTTTCCTTATTTCTGTAATCATCACCAAGTCCAAGGAAATTATTCTTGAAGAAATCCTTGTTGTAAGGGAGTTCTCTTATGTCTTCCCTTCCGAATTACTTGGTTTACCATCCGTAAGAGAAGTGAACTTCTCCATTGAACTTATCCCTGGAGCATCACCTGTTTCAAAAACTCCTTACAGGATGTCCCTCATGGAACTTAAGGAGTTGAAGAAGCAACTTCAAGAGTTGTTGGAGAAAGGCTTTATTCGACCAAGCACGTCCCCTGGGGATGCGCCGGTCCAATTTGTCAGGAAGAAGGATGGATCTCTCAGACTATCTATCGATTACCGGCAGTTAAATCAACTCACAATCAAGAACAAATATCCATTGCCGCGTATTGATGAGCTATTTGACCAGATTTTTGGTGTGGAATATTTATCAAAGATAGACCTCAGGTCTGGTTACCATCAATTGAGTATTAAAGATGAAGACATTCATAAGACTACTTTCTGTAACAGATACGGGCACTATGAGTTCGTGGTTATGCCGTTTGGGTTAACCAACGCCCCTGCAACTTTTATGCAACTCATGAACAATGTCTTCAAGCCTTACCTTGATCGGTTTGTGGTCGTCTTCATTGATGACATTCTCATATATTCTAAGACCCGAGAAGAGCATGAAGAACATTTGAGAATAGCTTTGTAAATATTAAGAGAGCACCAACTCTATGCGAAGCTCAAAAAATGTGAATTCTGGCTAAAGGAAGTCTCATTCCTTGGCCACATTATTCTATATTGACCACGGTGTAACATTGCACCGAAGTGCATGACTTTCTAGATTTATTCTATGGCATTTCACTCTCTCTCGTGACATGAAAATACATGATGGTACTTGACGTGCTTGACTCGACATGGTACTTGCTAGAACTTTAAATAGCCAATTCTCATGACATGACTTGATATTACACGCTTGTTAACTTGTTAGTTCCACCCTATTAATTATATCAATCCTTGTTCCGTACGTATTATCTTGAGATCATTCATGCATAGTCATAATGTATTTCATATAACATGTAATTTACTTAAAGCAAGCTTGCTATTGAGAAGCAATTCCTACTGAGTTTTTCGCTCATCCAGTCTATTTTAATATTTTTCAGGTAATCAGGTGGCTAGCGAGGCCATAACTCTGATGGAAAGGGAAAGTGTGCAAGAGAGCTCCAAAAGATAGATGACCCGTGTCTTTTATCTTTCTTGAGTCTAGATTCAAATTTTGTATTAAGTCTCGCTAGTGTGTCTTTTATTTTCTTTTGGAATTTGTAATTGAGTCAATAAGTTGTAATAAGGAGTGCTTCATCGATTCTCTCTCTAGAATTCTAGTGTGAGAAGCTCCCATTCGAGTTTCTTCTGTTCTTCCCGCCGGAATCATGGAGGTGGCGATGGGGGATCCTCCACCGCCCACAGCTCCCGCGTCTTCTTCCTCGACGGCTCTGGCCTCTCTTCTGAACCCTCCTCCGCCTGGCCCTGCTATTCCCCGTCGCTCCTACGCCCAAACTCTCATGGAGGCTCGACTGGAACCGAGAATGTCCATTCCGGTTAAAGCTCCTGGATTCACAGATCTTGGTGAGCCAGCGGTCTTCTTCTCCAAGGTGGACATCGAAGCATCGCTGCAACCCCTCAAGTATGCTATTATTGCGAAATGCTCATATGGAAGACCGGCTATACCAGATATCAAGAACTTTCTGGCCCCGCGATTATCTTTAGTGTCCGATTTCATCATTAGTCGGCTGAATTCAAGGCATCTGTTACTGAGATTTGATAGTGAAGCAGATTTTGTCAAGCTTTCATCCAGAAGAACCTGTACATCAAAGGATTTCTATTTCGATTCTTTCGCTGGACGCACGACTTCAACTTCAACGCTGATCCTGCTACTGCTCCAGTCTGGATTGGTTTTCCCTCTTTACCTACAAATTTGTATCATGAGGACTGTTTGAGATCTTTAGCAGGGAATTTTGGCCTTGTGCTTAGAATACATGATAAATCTTTGACTATGTCTGATACATCTGAAGCCTTGGTTTGTATTGAAATGGACCTCACTTTGGCCTGAAAAGAACGGCTATGGATTGATATGGACGGTATTGAATTTTGGCAACAGATTAACTATCACAGGATTCCTCACCTCTGCTCTTCTTGTTACAAGATTGGACATGTTGCAGATGATTGCAAGAAGAAGGTTAGCAAAGATAAGTTTAGTCGCCCTGCTCTTAACCCAGCCCCGAGGAACCTTATTCAATTTTTTAGACCCCGGAAGCCAGGTATTCCCACTGTTCAACCCAATCCTGCTGAAATCAATAGATTTGAAATTCTGCATCAAATTACTGAAGACGGGGAACTGGATCATGTTGCCAAAGCAGGTCCACCAATTGATAATTCCGCTGGGATTACCTTCGAGGTCACAGCCCATGAGCTTCAGAAATCCTCATCTCCTACTATGGATATCATTAATTCCACTCACTTGGAACAGCTCTCTGCTAATGTATCAGAATTACATTCCTCTGAACAAAAAAATGTGACTGAGGTCCGGACCACTCCCTCTTCTTCCTCCCAGGACAATTCAATAATCAGTAAGACTATGCCAATGAACTATTCTATTACTGTTGGCCATGAGGATAACCCAATGCCATTCAGAGGTGACAATTCAGTTAATCATTTTGGTGATGTTATAAAGCAAGCTATTCAGGACTTTGCAGTGCTCCCTTCACTCCAAAATGTCCCCATTTCTTTCCCTGGCATTTTTTCTGATGGTCAGTGTTCAGCCAAGAGTACTATTCCATATAGTGTTGGAGAACCTCCTACCTTGAAGCAGCACTCTTCTAAAAATACTCAAGAAGATCTTCACCAGCAATGCAAGGAAATTGCTATGCAGGTAGAGATTAACAATATCACTGCAGTATACAAAGAACACACTGGAGTTATTACCAGAGGCATGAAAAGGACTGGTTCCGCAAGTCATATTTATCTCAAACCAAAGGATTCATGACTTTCATCATTTGGAACATAAGAGGGATTGGAAATGACCTTTCCCTTGGTCGTGTTAAATTTTTAGTCAAGGAACATAATGTGGACTGCATTGTTATCTTAGAACCCAAGATAAAGACCTCCTTGTTGAATATAACCTGCAAGAAGATTGGAATGCATAAATGTCTGGCTAATCAGGATGATAATGCCCACATCTGGATTATGTGGAAAGAGCCTCTAGATTTCTCAATCTTATGCCAGGATGATCAGTATATTTCCTTGATGCAGATTAATCCATCTCTACCTGCATTTTCTGCTTCTTTTATCTATGCTAAGTGTTGTGCCATTGAAAGACGTGCTATGTGGGCATCTTTAAATCACATTCATTCACTGGTTCAAGGTCCCTGGATTGTGGCTGGGGACTTTAATTGCATCCTTGATGTGGATGAGAAGATTGGTGGTATTAACCCCTGTCTGAATTCTATATCTGACTTTAAGGATTGCATTAATGATTGTGGTCTTTTTGATGTGGGTTTTGTGGGGTCCAAATACACTTGGCACAACAATCAAAAGGGTGAAAAGGGCATCTGGGCCAGGCTTGACAGAGTTCTCATTAACTCCAATTGGCTGAATAGTTTTCCTATTACTGTGGATCACCTTTCAAGATAGGCATCCGACCATGCTCCCCTTCTTGTCAAACTGGCTTTGCCTAGTAAATATAAGAGCAGATTTTTCTTTCAACAAATGTGGACTACTCATGAACACTTTCTTCAATCGATTGATATGAATTGGAAAACCAATCCTCTTTCTTCTTCTGCTATCACTACCTTATGCATTAAACTTAAAGCTTTGAGAAACATGCTTCGGATATGGAATAAACAGGTTTTTGGTGATGTTCACAATAATCTTCTTGCTGCTGAGGATGAAGTTCTAAAGGCTGAACACTTATTTGATTCTATTCCCAACCCTGCAAACCTGGTTGCCTTAAATGCTGCTAAGTGCTCTCTTGCAGACCGAATTCTCCAATAAGAAATATTTTGGAGGCAGAAGTCAAGGATCCGATGGCTCAAGGAAGGTGATAGGAATACCAGATTTTTTCACCAGACTGTTGTGGCTAACAGGAGGCGCAATGTCATCCATCATCTTAGGAATGGGGCTGGTGTTCTCACCTCTGATCAAAAGGAAATGAAGGCCATTGCTGTGGACCACTTTAAAAAAGCCTTTACTTCTCAGCAACATTTTATTGATAATGAAATTACTAACTGTATTCCTCAATTGATTTCAGCAGTTGATAATGACTTCCTTTGTGCAATTCCAGATTCTAATGAAATCAAAGAGGTTGTATTTTCTATTTCTCCTGACAGTGTGCCAGGCCCTGATGGCTTTACTGGAAGTTTTTTCCAGAAAGCTTGGGCTATCATTAAGCAAGATGTAATTGCTGCTATACAAGAATTCTTTACTAAACGCAGACCCCTCCCTAGGGAGTTCACTGCCACCCTCATTGCTCTTGTACCCAAGACTCACAATGCCTCTGATATTGTTGATTATAGACTAATTAGTTTGTGCAACTTTCCCTATAAAATCATTTCAAAGATCTTATGCAACAGACTTAGCAAATTCCTGCCATCTTTGATATCCAGGGAACAATCTGCTTTTGTAAAGGGCAGGCACATAGTAGACAACATTGCCCTTGCTCAGGAAATGTCTCAGAATTTGGGAAGGAAGATCAAAGGGGGCAATGTTATGTTCAAATTAGACATGGCCAAGACTTATGATAGAATTGAATGGGACTTTCTCTTTGTGGTGCTGAAGCGATTTGGTTTTAGTAATATCTTCATTGAGTTTATTGAACTGTTGGTTAATAATTGCTGGTTTTCAGTTTCCATTAATGGGGAATCAGCTGGTTTCTTTAAATCTACCAGGGGCCTCCGACAGGGTGATCCTATAGCCCCCTATCTGTTTATTCTTGCTCAGGATTCACTTAGTAGATCTCTTCATAAAGCATTCATGGAGGGGATGATTGGATGGTTCTCTGGGCCTTGAAGATGCCCTACCATCTCTCACCTTCTATTTACAGATGACACACTCATTTTTGCTAACGCCTCTGCTGCCTCTATCAGGAAGCTTATGGATATTCTACACACTTATGAAAGAGCCTCTGGTCAGCTTATTAATGTGCACAAGAGTGGTTATTTCATTCATCCAAAAAATTCTCCGCTTCTTTCTAGCAGAATAAAGAGCATTACTGGTTTTGCCAGACAGAACTTTCCACATAAATATTTGGGCTTTCCTCTAGCTTTGGGCAGGATCAAGAAGGTTCACTTTGTGGGTACTATAACTGCTATTCAAAGGAAGATTGAAGGATGGCAAGTGAGATTCCTTTCTCAAGGTGCTCGCCTCATTCTCATCAAACATGTGCTATCTTCAATTCCTATACATATTTTAGCTTCCACTCCAATCCACAAAGGGGTGCATCACATTCTTGATCAATCCTTTGCCAATTTTTTCTGGGGCTCTTCTAAACATGGCAACCGAAAGCACTGGAAATCTTGGCTTGATATCTGCAAACCAATTCCTCAAGGAGGTTTGGGTATTATATCCTTAAGACACATGGAAATAGCTCTTCGGACCAAAATGTTATGGCATGCTTTATTTTCTGATTCTTTTTGGGCTGTGTTCTTTAGAGCTAAATACATTAGAGGCAATCATATTCGTCTTGTTAACTTTAATGAAATGCAAGGCTTTAATAGGACTAGTTGGCTGCGGGCCAAGAACCTCATTGTCTAGAATCTTATAGTTATCATTGGTGATGGTCAATCTACTAAATTCTGGAAGGATAATTGGATTGGGGACATGAGTTTGGACTCCTTTATTTCTGATAATTCTATTCCTGATTGCAATGCCTCTGTTCGAGACATTCTGTCCTCTCCTACCCCGGAGGTTATCAGCTGTTTGAATGGTTTTCTACCCAGAGATTTAACAAGAGCTGTGCTTCTCACTACTTTATCCCAGATTCCAGACAAAGCAGTTTGGTCTCTCTCTTCTAGTGGAAATTGTACAGTGTCTTCAACATACAGTAATTTGTTTAGTATCCAGCAGTTGGAAACTCATTCTTTTTGGAGGCTATTTTGGTCCCCATGGATTCCTACTAGAATCTCAGTTTTATTGTGGAAGATCATACATAATTGTCTACCTCTAGACTGTAATATCAAATGTTCAGGAATCCCTTTGTGTTCTAAGTGCAGGTGCTGCAAGGACAGTAAAGAGGAAGACATTAACCACCTTTTTGCAAACAGTGAGCTAGCTAATCACATATGGTCATACTTTAACTCAAGAGGCCTTCATATTTCTGGTATCACAGCTAGAAGAATAATTATATGCACTATCCTTAATGTGAAGAGTAATACATCCTTCGGACTGTTTGCTATTGGCGTAATGGCTTACGGATTGTGGGAAATGTGGGCTGCCAGAAATGCCTTTATCCATGAAAATACAATCATTAATCCAAATAAGTTGATTCAGAAAATCATTGTTCAGGTCCAACAGGTTGTACACAGTTCTAGATATCAGGAACCGAACAACTCCAGGAGGAATATACTATCTTCCTTCAACATCTCTGCCTGCTCCAATAAGAACCAGTCTATCATGTTGGTGAAATGGCTGTGTCCTCCATGGCCATATCTGAAACTTAACACTGATGGTGCATTTAAAGGTGATGGAGTTTCAGGAGGTGGGGGTGTTATCCGAGATGGCCATGGTTCTTCTTTATTAGCTTTCTCTCACTATTATGCATAGGGCAGCAGTTTAATTGCTGAAACCAGAGCTCTTATGGAGGGCTTAAGGTACCTGAAGGCCTTGACTTCTCAACCAGCTCATATTGAATGTGATTCCCTAACTCTTGTGCATATAGTAACCCGAAAGTCACCTTGCCCGTGGAGGATTGTTGTCTATATTAGGGAAATTTGGAATTTACTATCCAACACGGACTCTATTTCACACATTTTTTGTGAAGCTAACCAGGTGGCTGATTCTTTGGCTAACCTAGCATGTTCCATGCAATGTAATTCTTTCTTTCTTTCGCAGCAACAACTTCCCATGTATATAAAAGGGGTTGCTCGCATGGATAAGTTGGGTATGCCCAACATCCGACGGATGTAATATGTTTTACTCCTTTTGATATATGAATAAAATTCTCCCCCTAGTGAGTAATGGTGGAGTGGCTTTCTCTCTACCTCTGGTAGAGGGTGCACTCTCCTATTGCAGCTAGGTAGGGTTTTTCCAAAAAAAAAAAGTTGTAATAACAAGTTTATATCAATAAAAATTTATTTTTGTCAAATTTTTGGTCTCCTTTAAGTTATTGCTCTGATTGACACGACTGTATCACTGCCACGTTCCGAGCAATGTGTTCCGCTGCTATCAGTTCGGTGCGTGACAGAAGTGGTATCAGAGCCTAGGTCTTCTTTGTAACGACCCAAGATCCAGATACCGAGAAGGACCTGATACCATTCGAATTCTGGTCCCCCGTCCACGAGCCGGAGGGCTCGGAAGGGCTAAAGGATGTGTGTGAGTGGAGGTATATAGGAATAAGAAACAAAGATGGAACAACAATAATATAACAATTAAATAACTAACTATAGAGTCTAGTCTAAAAAGTACAATCGACAGAAATAAAACGTACCCAATGTCGAGTGAACACTCGGCCCGATGAGCTGGCAACTACGAACCTCCGCATTGCACCTTCGAACCTCGAGGAGGGACCGCCACACCTGAAAAGTAGGGGGTGAGCCTCGTCTCACTGGCTCAGTAGGGGTCCCACAAAACCCCAACCGTAAACAACGGCGGTAATGCAAAGTAGCAACAACAATAGGAATGGCAAACACGGTGGACGATAAAACCTCGGCGCTACAGCTACTCCTACTGTACTAGGACACACACCCCGATCTCACAATCGGGGGACCATCAGACTAACGAGAAAATCCTGGCTACACAGCCAGGAGAAACACCACGGCAACGCTGTCGCAGAGGCCTATCCTCGCTGTCTAAGGCCTAGCCCAAGACCACGCAGTCTGGGAACACGGTCACTACAAGAAAAAGTGGTATTTCACACGAAAATTTTAGACGGATTAATTTCCGTCGCACATCCATCTATAAATTCAGATGGATATATTTCGTCTCAAATTCCATCTGTATTTGGGATAGAATCATTCCGTCTGAATATCCGTCTAAATTTACAGATGGTTATTTAAACGATAATTTTTAAGTCTGAAATGGGAGATGAATATTCAGATGAATAAAATTACGTCTGAAATTTGAGACGGAAAGTTTATCCGTCCGAAGTTCCATCTCAAAATTCCCGCTCCCGCCACATTCGACACCCCCATTTCCCCATTTCCCCCACCCTCCCTCTCACTCTTACTCTTTCTCCTCCGTCGTCCCCGTCGGAGCCACCGCCGCCCTCCTCCCTCTCGTCGTGAACCCGGAGCCGTCTAGGGAAAATCCTCGATAATGCTACTGGAAACCCTAGACCTCGATTTCAGAAGGACACTCAGAAACTACCAAAAAACATGGAAAGACGACAGGAGTACTGCCCACTAGAAGCAAGGCCAGATGTGTCCACTAACATCTTAGTCCGCGTCTCAGGTGTCTCCCTCACCTCAGGCGAAAACCTGAGACACCGTACTAGTAACCACAAAACAAGGGTCTAGTCGGGGTCGTTCTCGTCAGCACGCGTTCGAAGTCCCCGACTATGTGTGCACACACTGACTGACTGCATGTGTCAGGCCCTCTAGCAGATTTTCCTCCCGGCCTGGACTCGAGCTGCTATAGGGGAGGCCCTATGGTAACCAGCCTAGAAACCATCTCACAGTCGGGTGTAGCTCTCCACCTACTCCCTAGTGGGTATACACACGCGTGCAAAGGCAAGCTACGACTAGTGGGGGCTCACTGAGTAGCAAATGACTCTCGGAAGAACCCACGGAATACGGACAGGCTATACACGAGCCCGTCGTAAATTAGCTCAGAAAATAGGTGGCACGATGCCACCAGACTCTGGGAAGTCTACTAAACCTATTAAACCCAATGGCCCTTGAGAAACAAGACTTGGGTCAAGGCCGTTGCACAGGACAGCCTTAGGTCGTCAATCTGGCCTACCCCTAGGTCAGAAGCCTCGATAAAATAATCCTCAAGGCAGCCCACGACCACCGAGCTTAATCGAAGCTAAGAAACCCTCCAGCCCCAGGCTGGGTAATTAGTCTCGTAGTCCACAGGCCATATGCATGACTCACACAGAAACTACTTTCCGGAGAAGCTCACGACATGCTGGAATAGCCCTCCGCACTTATGCCGATATACGACGACTCGATTAAGCGTAACACGGAATCCCGGAACATGAAAGGGTCACCCAGACCCCTAAAAACCCATGGGCATGCTAATCGAGATAAAATTGTACCTCCGAACACCCAAAAACACGGTCACAGTACCCACGGGGTGTTCGGGACAGCCACGTGGCCATAGGTCAGTCATTGGGTTTCAATCGGACCAACCGGAGGCTGAAACGGGCTGGTCTAAAGCATTTCGGTCGACCAGAGCCCCTTGGTCGGGCTACCAAAGGGGTTCGGTCGACCGCCGACCGGCGGTCGGTCGACAACCCTCGCTGCGTCGACCTTGCACAGCAGTGCGTTGACGCACCCACAGGGGTTCAGTCGACCGCTGACCTGCGGTCGGTCGATCGAACCCGTCTAGGTTCAGCCCCGCATGCTGGGCCGTTCGGTCTCCCAACGCCATGCATTTGGTCGACCGAATACGGCCGGAAACCGTCCGAGCTCGACCCTAGAGCCCAGTTTCCACGCCCACTCGATCCCAATCGAGGGGGAAAACAACGGGGATCATTCCTCGGGTCCCAAAAACCCTAAATGGAGGGAAGAAAGCGTGAAAACCATGCTCGATCGGAAGAAAATGTCACACGCCCTAAAAACATGATTTTAAACCCCCAGCGTGAAGTAAACCCCACTCGGCTCGCCTGGGCCTATGAAACTCGCGGGGAATGAAATACATGAGCTAAGGAACCACCCCCCTACCTCCACCGAAGATTCCGCGCACCGTGGACGCCGTTCCACACGAAAACATATGCGAAACCCTCGCCGATTCACGAACGCGCGAGCGAGCTTCGTCATGCCACCACGCCTCGATCCTCGACCCACCCTCACATTCTTCTCCCTCACGCCGTCTCCACCTTGCCCGCCATCGCCTACGTCGGCCGCCCGAAGGAGAGGGGGAGAGAAAGAGAAGAGAGAGAGTGAGAAAGGGAGAATGAGATAAAGAGAGAGGGTGGGGGTTTAAATAGAAAAACACAGTGGGAAACTTTGCGATCCGAAAAATACAAAAATGGAAAAAAAATGCTCCCCATGATCCTTAAAAAATGCATAATGCGCCTGTAACATCCCAGAGTCCGAAAACACATCGGTTTACCCTGCACAGGGTTCCGAAGGCTCGTCGGGCATAAACCCGCGTAAAGCCCAAAACACATTCCGGGACTCACAACAACGCTCCGAACTCACAGATTCTGATTCGAAAAAATGAAAAAAAATTCGAGGTGTTACAGTTCTACCCTCCTTACTAAAAGTTCATCCTCAAAATTTGAAACAACCACCAAGGCACATGGGAAGAACAACACACCCAACTGGCAACACTCCCAGAGCTCCAACACAACTTGATACTTGCAGAAACACTTCTCTTGAGGGATACAGCCAGACCTTGATCACGATCAACATGCCTCGCTCTGCTCACAACTGATAAGTGTCCATTTGCTATGATAATTCATTGCATATGCACCATTTTATGAGCATATAATTAGGTAATTATACATGTCCCATTGTTAATCTCAACTTCGCATGTAAATTGGGTATTTCACGTAAATTGATTAATTCGGTGATATCATTTAATAAAGTAAAGTTGAGGGCCATGAGCATTAATTCTCTATTACATAATCATGAGCATTTGTGCACATTGTAATAATTTTGATGGATTAAATTACAATTATGTGTGTGCAGGACACTTAAGGTAATTGTAAGAGAAGCCGGGGGTAAAACTGTCATCACCACTTTGACCAAGTCAAACAAAGAAGCACATATTTTGGTTGGAGGGAAAATAGAATTCAAAATATTTTGGTTGGAGGGAAAATAAAATTTAAAGTTTGAAATAGAGGAGAAGAAGCACATATTTTGGTTGGAGGGAAAAGAGAATTCAAAGTTTGAAATAAAGGAGAGAAATGGTGAGTCTTGGGAAGGGGGTTGCCCAAAGCCCAAGAAGGGGGTATCCACCTCCTTTTCCTTTTCCCCATGCATCATCTTCTAACTAAATCCCAGCCATCCATCTCCTTTCGATACGATCTCCACCCTTCATTGACCCAATATTTCCCATAAATAGCCCATGTCAAGGAGGAGAAGGGGAGTTCTTCTTTTGGTAATTTTTCACTCTTTCTCCCCTAACCTTAGGCTGCCATTTTCTGCCCCTTCTCCTCCTCTTCTCCTCTTGTTTTCTTCACAAATGTTCTTTGTTTTTAAATGCTCTACAACATCTTCTTCTGCATCATCTTCTAATTCCTTTTGATTTTCAAGTTACTTTGTGTTTTTCGCTGTTCTGTCCTTTGCAATAGTGGATAGAATTCTTCTATGTTCTTCCCTATTTTTCTCCTTCCTCCGTCCCTCTTCTCATCTTACTTTCTTCACGAAAGTTCTTTGTTTTTAAATGATCTACAACTTCTGCTCTTGCATTATCTTCTATATATTTTTAGTTTTCAAGTTATGTTGGACTTTCTAATGCTCTATCTCTGATTTTTACTATTCACGTTTTAAAGCCTTCTTCTTCTTCTTCTTCTTCCATCTCACCTAGGTAGCCTTAGTTACTATCTCCTTCATCACCATCACCTTCTCTTCTAAACCATTGCCATCTCCCTTAACTTCACCTTGACTTCTCCCATCCTCTCCTTAGATCTCTCCTCACCCCATACATTCTCCTCCAAGAGCGGCTTCAACGACGAAGGTGACTTCCTCCCGGCATAGACGACATCTTCTGCGAGGTGATTTGTGATCCAAGGCCAAGAGAGGACGGCGCCATCATCACCATTGCTGCTACCATCTCCAAACTTCAAACTCCAGGCTTTTATTATTTTTGTTGCTTTTGTGTTATTTCACTTCATTGTAATCTCGTTGCGTTGTTAGTGCAATTTTATTTCACATTTCATATACTCTTCTTTTAAGTTAATGAAAGGAATTGTTCTTTTGATCTAGTTCTTACTCTTCTTCTCTCTCTACCTCCTTCTTCTATCTCTTCTTTTCACTTCATACAATTATTTTATACAGCATATGTGCATAGTCATAGGCATTTTTAATTAATTGTTAGAATCGTTCTATGTTGCATCACTTTTCTTCAAGCAATCAAATCGCAAATATTTTCCAAAGGAGTCCAAGGTTTTAAACTTTAAAAATCTCTTCATCCCTTTGGATTCGACCCGTGCTTGCCATAGTACTACGTTATCTTTTGATCATTTTGTGCGAGTTTAGTTTTAAGATTGTTAGTGCGCGTGTAGTAACAACATACGCTTCTGCGTTATCAACAACACACATCGATCATCAGAGCAGGCATAACACAAAAAGGGCACAAGTCTGGCATCGCCTCAGCCACAACGAAAATCCCACCGTGGCATTGCTGCCACGAACTCACTCACCGAGGAAACGCAATCCTTGTTACGAGAAACAACCACCAATCAAATCCCATGCTCGACAGACCAATCACACGTCAGTTCCGCTACTAGCTGACTGATCTCACGCCCTCCACAAGGGACGACCATCACTAAGCTTCGCCAGCTCACACAGTCATTCCAACTGACTGCGACAAATCCGTTGGCTCTGTGCCATGAACCATCTCACACCTGGCAAGCCGAACGCCAATAACCGCACTGGACCAGCTCTGTCAGAACTCAAACTTTGACAAAGCCTAGATCCCATCCGGTAAAAGGCACATCACGGAAATGGACACCAAAGGCCTCGCTTGCACACAGCTCTCGCCATTCTCGACTCGCTACAACCAGCATCTTCTATCTGTGAAAGACCATACACCGGTCAACAGACGCCCGTCAACGGGAAGCCTTCACTTGCTCGACTTCTTCCTTCCTTCCTGGTCCATCACCAGATCCAATAAGCACATTGCAAAACTGGACGGACCGTCCGCTGACTGTTGCACAGACCATTACCGCTTCACAAGCCGATCCTCACTCGAACACCACATCTGATCTTGATCCTCATGCCAACTCTACCCCCTCAAGGGAGCACGACGAAACCAAATGACAAGATTCTGAAATCCTAGATCCTCACCTCACTTGACTCAGGCATACAGGGAAATCCTCCCATGCTGGTCACACGACCAAGGTTCACCATCCAACGTCAACGTCCTCAAGGGATCTTCCCACGCAGGCATCGTCCATTGCACTATCTCATCAAATCCTCTGTCTCAATCTGTCCAAATGGACCCCTACCAATTCCGCTGTCGCCACAGAGCCACAGGACAACACCTGAACGATCCACGGCACACGTCTTTAGAACAAATAAGTGTCGCCTGCCACCACAGCATCCTGGCCGACACCGCCGCGACCAATGCACACGAGTCCCCAAAACCTTGCAGATTCTTATCACCGCTGAGTCCTCTTCCACATCATTCCGAAACTCTCGGACTCAACTGGGCCTCTTGATAATACAGACCTTGCCATGGTCGACTACTCGACTAGCCTTACTAGCTGTTCACAGCTACCAACTGGGACCCATAATCTCTCATATATCACTCATGGGGAACCATGATCTCATCCGAGGACCTCTGCCAGGCTACCATCTTATAACCTCTATCCAAGTCCAACACTCAACGACGGGCACAGCTTCCAACACAAGTCGGGCACCAAGCCACCGACTATGACCATCACATCCTTGTCATCCTTATGAAAATTCCTCAGTAACCTCATCTGGGTTCAGAACCAGACGTCTGACATGGCTTCCAACAAAGGAATAGGGTACTCATGGGACAACCTTGCTGACATATTTCCCCGATTCTCCATCCTGCCAATGCCATGAGCCACAATGCCTCCAACAATGGCACGACAACCAACATAGCTCAGATAGCCAGAGACAACCTCACACTGAGGAAGCAATCCTCCGACACTCTACACAAATCCTCGAAAATCCACCTATAGCAACCAACACTACGATCCTGTGCCTACGGGGTTATAAGCCCACTAGTGCTTCCGCTGTGGACTCTGATCTACGCGCGTAAAAACCATAGCAATGACTCAGGATCCGCCATCCGACAATCCTCAACTTGACGGGCTAACTCCGGAGAACAGGGTGAGGAAAGACCCAATTACCTCGAACCCAAGCACAGATTCTCTCTCCTAATCTGGCAATCCTCTGCAACTCCATAGGCTCCGATCCAACACATCGGGAACCACAACACCAGCTACGAGTCTTCACAATCACCGCCCAACTGGCACACATCCTTTCGAAATAATGCCAACACCCTTACGCATCAAGGGGAAAAGGGCAACGCTTCTCACGGGCAACCTCATGGCCGCAACACAGGACGCATCTCGCACGGACTTCATGGCACACAAGAGAGGCCAACCAATCCATACACATAGTGCAAGACGATGAACTTGGCAAAATGCGATCTCTCCAACTAAGGAGAAACCAACATACTTCCTACAAATCGGGAGATCTCCACACTCGACCTAACCTCGAACCTTGCACACGTTGGGAATAACACCTTCCAGCACTTGGAGAATACCATTGCCTCTCGTCAGGTCAGCTTGTCCGACAACACTCGCCAAGTGTTCCGTCGGACCACGATCATAGCATCTCGAGATACACCACTGCTGTAATTCCGTGAACTGCAACTCGCCACTCCTCGAGCACTAACTCTGCTGATTGCCAGCCACACACTGCCATAGTAGTTGAGCTAGCCGCTGCCACACGCTCCTTACCTACGCCTGCCTCGGATCTCGAACCCATTAACACGCCAAAACACTTACCGAGGAGCGAAGAAACCAAGGACGATGCCAGGCTGAAAGGCTACTACATCTCTAGCAACCGGACATTATTCCCTTGATTATGTCCATGCTAACACCAATCCATCCTCTCAATACTCAGATCCTCAAAATATCCATCTTCTGAGCTACCACCACGTGGACCACCATGCCAAGAGCCACGACACAAACAACAATCGGCACCTGCCAATGCTCATCCTCTGTCCTAAATCTGCCGCAGAACCTTCACATCTCGCTTGCAATCTCGCACAGCGCATCCAAGATAGTGCATAATGGCCCCAAATTTCACAATCTGGGCCAAAACCAAGCCACCGCCAAACAATCTCGGACCCAATCCAAGACTAAGATAGTCCATTCATGCACAGAAACGTAGGGCTTAGAGCTTCTTGGGACATCTCTACCCAATCCTGCCTCGAAATCCACAAAATAATCGGGACTAGCACGTCATTTCTGACGCCATAAAGTATAACAAGAACATCGGGCTCGATAATCAGCAGCTCATCCGGAAGATCCTCCGCACTCCGAGCACATTTCTTGACCAGAGCACCAGCTCTGCCACCTCAAACCATGATCTCGGCACCTCAGGGGCTGGATAAACCTCAAATTGGGGTAGCCAAAACCACAATAACACCTCAGGAGCACACTGATGGCCACCTAACCACGGACAATCCTCGCCAGCCACCTGACCTCGCTGCAACTTCCTTGAACGCAGCACCACAGCAACGTACTTGCTGGCAACCTCTGCCCAACGCAGCACAACTGGGGCCACCACCCATCGGGAACAAATCTCTCTATCTCACTCCTCAGGCCCCACTCTGGCACTCCAACGAAATAGCAGCCACCTTCACAGCGCCAACGCAGTGCACGCAAGCTTTCAAGCGAGAAACAAAATAGAAAATAAGCACAAAACCCTATTCTAGATGTCGACTGTACTGGACCTTATGGACTCTGGTCACTGCAATTACCTCGAATTCCCATGTACACTCCACAAACACACTTGCTCCGATACCATCTATAATGACCCAAGATCCGGATACCAGGAAGGACCTGATACCATTCGAATCATGGTCCGCCGCCCACGAGTCGGAGGGCTCGGAAGGGCTAAAGGATGTGTGTGAGTGGAGGTATACAAGAATAAGAAACAAAGCAGGAACAAGAATAATATAACAATTAAATAACTAACTACAGAGTCCAGTCCAAAATGTATAGTCTACAAAAATAAAATGTACCTAATGCCGAGTGAACACTCGGCCCGACGAGCTGACAACTACGAACCTCCACACTGCACCTTCGAACCTCGAGGAGGGACCGCCACACCTGAAAAGCAGGGGTGAGCCTTGTCTCACTGGCTCAGTAGGGGTCGCGCGGAACCCCAACCGTAAACAATGATGGTAACGAAAAGCAGCAACAAGACCAGGAAACCTAAGACACCATCCTAGTAACCACAAAACAAGGGTCAAGTCGGGGTCATGCTCATCAGCGCGGGTCCGAAGTCCCCGACTATGTGTGCACACACTGACTGACTACACGTGTCGGGCCCTCTAGCTGATTTTCCTCCCGGCCCTGACTCGAGCCGCTACAGGGGAGGCCCTTTGGTAACCAGCCTAGAAACCGTCTCACACTCGGGTGTAGCTCTCCACCTACTCCCTGGTGGGTATGCACACGCGTGAAAAGGCAAGCTACGACTAGTGGGGGCTCACTGAGTAGCAAACAACTCTCGAAAGAACCCACGGAATACAGACAGGCTACGTACGAGCCTGTCGTAAATTAACTCAAAAAATAGGTGGCACGATGCCACCAGACTCTGGGCAGTCTACTAAACCTATTAAACCCAACGGCCCTCGAGTCACAAGACTCGAGTCAAGGCCGTTGCACAGGACAGCCCTAGGCCGTCAATCTGGCCAACCCCTAGGTCAAAAGTCACGGTAAAATAATCATCAAGGCAGCCCACGACCACCGAGCTTAATCATTTCCAAAGGGAAGCTAAGAAACCCTCCAGCCCCAGGCTAGGTAATTGGACACGCAGTCCACAGGCCATACACATGGCCCATACAGAAACCGCTTTTCGGAGAAGCTCATGACATGCGAGAATAGCGCTCTGCACTCATGCCGATATACGGCGACTCGATCAAGCGTAACACGGAAGCTCGGAACACGAAAGGGTCACCCGGGCCCCTAAAAACCTATGGGCACATTAATCGAGATAAAATGGTACCTCCAGACACCCAAAAGTACGGTCACGGTACCCACGAGGTGTCCGAGACAACCACGGGGTCATAAGTCGGTCATTGGGTCTCAACCGGACCGACCGGAGGCTGAAATGGGCTCGTCTGAAGTATTTTGGTCGACCAGAGCCCCTTGGTCGGGCTACCAAAGGGGTTCGGTCGATCGCCGACCGGTGGTTGATCGACCGCCCCCGCTGCGTCGACCCTGCACAGTAGTGCATCGACGCACCCACAGGGGTTCGGTCGACCGCCGACCTACGGTCGATCGACCGAACCCATCTGGGTTCAGCCCCGCGTGCTGGGCCGTTCGGTCGACCAACGCCAGGCGTTTGGTCGACCGAATATGGGGGGAAACCATCCGAGCTCGACCCTAGAGTCCGATTTCTACACCCACTCGATCCCAATCAAGGGGGAAAACAACGGGGATCATTCCCCGGGTCCCAAAAACCCAAAATGGAGGGAAGAAAGCGAGAAAACCACGCTCAATCAGAAGAAACTGTCACACGCCCTAAAAACATGATTTTAAACCCCCGGCGTGAAGAAAACCCCACTCGGCTCGCCTCGGCCTATGAAACTCACGGAGAATGAAATACACGTGCTAAGGAACCATCGCCCTACCTCCACCAAAGATTCCACGCACCGTGGACGCCGTTCCACGTGACAATGTCCGCGAAACTCTCGCCGGTTCACGAACGCGCGAACGAGCTTTGTCGTGCCACCACGCCTCGATCCTCGACCCATCCTCACGTTCTTCGCCCTCACGCCGTCTCCACCTCACCCGCCATCACCTCCATCATTCGCCCGGAGGAGAGGGGGAGAGAAAGAGAAGAGAGAGAGAGTGAGAAAGAGAGAGAAAGGGAGAGGGTGTGGGGTTTAAATAGAAAAACCCACGCGGAAACTCCGTGATCCGAAAAATACAAAAATGGAGAAAAATGCTCCCCATAATCCTTGAAAAATGCACAACACGCCGGTAACATCCCGAAGTTCGACAACGCATCGGTTCACCCTGCACAAGGTTCCAAAGGCTCGTCAGGCAAACCCGCGTAAAGCCCAAAACACATTCCGGGACTCACAACGACCCTCCGAACTCACAGATCCTGATCCGGAAAAACAAAAAAAAATTCAGGGTGTTACATTCTTAAACCCTAGGTTTGGCCGTGAGTATGTGTCATTAGGTCCTTTTCCTTATTGTCACCGGTGAGAATGGGTAGAGCTTGGGGTTAAATAGTAAAAGAAGGATAAGATAATTAATATTATAATTCTTGAATAAGATAATTAACCTTCATAATTCTTCTTACAGGAACCTAGATTCTATGGAGGCGACTAGGTCTGGCTTTGTTCCCCAAGTAGCACTCGTAGATATACAAGCTTATGCGGACTTAGTTAGGAGAGTCCAACTATTAGAAACAGTCGCGGAAGAAAGAGTGAGAATTGAAGAGAAGAACCAAGCCACTAATTCTAGAAAATTTATCCCGGCTAAGAAGAGACCTAGTAAGGGTTGTAGCTCGCAAAAGGGTAAGAAGCTTAAAAGAGAGATTGGTCGGGTAGCTCCCATAGATTCATCCCAAGAAAGGTGTAAGTTTTGTGGTAAGTTTAATCATCAATCGGAGGTTTATTATCGGAAGACGAGGGCATGTCTCTGTTATGGGAGTTTTTATCATAAGATAGCCCGATGCCCTATTCAAAACCCGAAGCACCAAGGAGAGACTCAAGCTTTAGTAGAAGTCGAGCCTGCTAAAGAAGGAGTTGTGGAAGGTACCCCTTATCCTTAAGCTTGAATTAGTTCTTTTCCATTTCGTACATCTTAGATTCCTTTATCTGCATAGTATTTTTAGAAATTTGTAGTTTTCAACATTGTAGAGTGGAAGGTGGTGTGAATTTGAGGACCAAATTATCTTTAGTGGGGGAGGGTGTAACGCTCGACAAATTATAAAGGCTAAAATAGAAGTAATTATCTACATTTTAGCAATAGAAATGATATTGCGAATCTTGTAAATTTTCATAAGGAATAAAATAAAAATCTTCTTGTTAAAAAATAAAATTAGATCATCATTTTAAATAAATAATGAGGACTAAAAGACAAGTGGATAATGAGTTATGTCATCTCTATTTTTTCAGAAATCATTAGATAAAACTCAGGTATTCATCTTTAAAATAAAATGTGGCTAGCTAATGAATGTTTCCTTAAATGATAAAATAAAAACTTCCCAAGATCGAAACCTGTCTCTGATATCCGAAACAGCGATAACATTAATAAAATAGATAAATAAATGAGAGTAATAATAACAGGATATATAAATATATCTAAAGTTCGACTTAAATCTAAAATTTCGTAAATGATTAAAAATGGGCTTAAGACCATTTTATTATTAAGACTAGCCCAATTATTTAATAGACTAAAAATCACACAAATAAAAGCCTAACCCAACAAGCCTATTAAGACCCAAAGCCATAAACCCAATAGATAAGTGGGCTTTGAAGTAAAAGAAAACCCGTAGCTTCTTTAATAATCCTATATGTATGTATTGGAAGGCTAGTAAGCCCAACAGACATCGGACCTTACAAACAATAAATAAGCCTTAAATATAAAGGGCCTTCTCCTTCTAGCCCGTGTTAAGACTTTTAGTTAGATAATGGGCATTTTGAGGACATATGCATATATCTACAATTATAGTGGGGCTTCTAAAAATGCTAAACCCCTATCACGTTCGAAGAGGTATATATCGACTATGCCTTAGGGTTTGGATCGAACAAGGAAAGCGGCTTCGACGTGGGAAGTTGAGACCCGTTAGGATTATAATTAGGGAATTTAAAACCCATTAGGATACCTTGCACGTATTAGACTCGGAAGGCTTAAACCCCTATAAATAGGACCCCTACGAGCGATGCAGAAGCCTGCTGCTGCTGCTGCTGTTTGTGAGTTCCTCGCGTGAGGTCGACGTCTTCTTCTTCTGACTTCTTCCTCCTAATGACCGTACGTGAACAAGGGTCTTCTTCCTATGTGCTACTTCTTCCTCCGTCCGCTTCTTCTTTCCCTTGCTGCGGTTGTAGAAGTGGCGTGCAGCGTCTTCCTCTCCCTCTGCTTCGTCTCTCTCTCTGTTTAAAACCCAATCAAGGTAGGTTATCTCAATAACTAAGCACAAGACGATAGTAAAAAGTACCGCATGCAAAAAATCTCTGTTACCGTCTCTATATCATGTCTCTATGATCCCCGTTCTTAAGTTTTACGTAGAGATATAGCTTACTGTTTCATGTAAAAATAGCGACCAGGGCAGTAGCCGCTATTTAATTAACGTCCATTTAGAAGGGCGCTGATTTCTGAATTGGCGTCAGTCTTCTGGACGTTATTTAATGAGCGACCATCACGCTAACGCTATTTTCTGTAGAATGATTAATAAATAACATATGTTCAAAATTTAATAACTATGGAACCTAATTGTAATACTTCTGCGTGAGCATGTTTTTAGAGTCTCCATATTTTTCTCTACATCTCCATGTATTTAGTTTCTTGAAAGTCCCCATAAATAGTAAAAGGCTACTATTCATGCAAATCTTAAGCAAATGAGCAGTAAATTGTGCCTAAGCACGTGCCTGGCCGATGCATGTTGATTTACAATTGGAGAAGTATGAATTAGCGCCTGTATAAATAGACGTCAAATCTTGTGAATTGATAAATATGAACAAAAACTAGAAAATCATGAATTGACGTTCATTACTTGGACGCTATTTATGGATATGGCGCCTTCTTGCACGTAATATTATTTGAAATTCAATAAATTATTGATTTGGTGCCTCTCTAAAGAGACGCTAATTTATAATATAGCGCCTTCCTGCTTGGACGCTATTTTCTTATCTCACAGTTTTATCGGGTTTTGACCCATACTGCGGGTCCTTTGGCACTCCTATCTCATGGCCGAGGTAGAGTCCCTATTTTCACGAGTTTCACGATGATGCCTCAATTCTTGGAGATTTAAAAAGCCTCCGCCGAATATTCCTTTAGCCGGATTGGAATTTCTCTCTCTAAGGCCTACGTAAGTCTTCACTAGCCTTGGAATCCCTCAAGGTAACCAAGCAAGTTGTACCCTCAAAACCCTGGAAACCATGATTTGTCATGTCACTCTGAAGAAACATGACGCCCTAGCCTTCATAGAGCATTGTTTTAGTGTTCTGTGAGAGTCTGTCACTGACTGGAATTAGCAACTAGGGCAGTTGATGCCATATTGAATTAGCGATCGTCACAGTGGACGGTATTTCTTCATGCCTACACTGTTCACAGAATTGGCGACCACCACAGTGGGCGCGGATTCTGTAATTGGCGGCGGCCTTAGTGGACACCATTTATCCCAGATTTTATGAATGTCTCGATTTTATATGAGATTCATCGCAAAGTCATCCTTACACAAAGTTCTATCCTTGAACTTCCTATTCCGTGAATCTACTTTTAATGTTCCTACAATGACATACTCTCTTGGAATTTTATTAGCTATAAACTATAGGGGATGTCCAAATATTTACATGACTCAATGCCTGGCGTTAATGGGACCCGATCTGGTCTTGGGAGAAGCACCCGAAAGTACTTGTGCCCATGGGAGCTATATTGATCACGGTGTGGCATTGCACTGAAGTGCATGACTTTCTATATTTATTGTATGACATTCCACTCTCTCTCGTGACATGAAAATATATGATATTACTTGATGTGCTTGACTCGACATGGTACTTGCTAGAACTTCAAATAGCCAATTCTCATGACATGACTTGATATTATACGCTTGTTAACTTGTTAATTTCACCCTATTAATTATATCAATCCTTGTTCCATATTATCTTGAGATCATTCATGCATAATCATAATGCATTTCATATAACATGTAATTTACTTAAAGCAAACTTGCTATTGAGATGTAATTCTTACTGAGCTTTTCGCTCATCTAGCCTATTTTAATATTTTTCAGGTAATCAGGTGACTAGCGAGGCTGTGACTCTAATGGAAAGGGAAAGTGTGCAAGAGAGCTCCTAAAGATAGATGACCCGTGTCTTTTATCTTTCTTGGGTCTAGATTCAAATTTTGTATTAAGTCTGGCTAGTGTGTCTTTTATTTTCTTTTGAAATTTGTAATTGAGTCAATAAGTTATAATAACAAGTTTATATAAATAAAAAATTATTTTTGTCAAATTTCTGGTCTCCTTTAGGTTATTGCTCCGATTGACACGAATGTATCGTTGCCACGTTCCAAGCAATATATTTCGCTACTATCGGTTCGGGGCGTGACAACTCCTGGGCACAACGCCCTACACTTCTGACTCAGAGGTAGGGCCCCCATCTCACATTCACACTTCTTGGGATGCTCATATCGAGGAATTGGGTGTTCCACCCCACAGCCGATGATTCACACCTACCATTTCTCAGTTCCTCTTTACTACCGACCAACCCCATTCGATCATCTGCACCTACGTGCAACACCAAATCCTCTCGGATAGCGCAACCTAACACCTCATACATGACTCCCTTGAATAGCTTCTCCCGAGCAGGGAACGCCTCATCTTGCCACAATAATTAGGGCAGTGGCCCCACAATATGCACCAAATTCCAGAACATCCCTGAGTCTTGCCATTGCCAAGTT
Organism: Amorphophallus konjac; assembly: GCA_022559845.1. Taxonomy (NCBI): domain Eukaryota; kingdom Viridiplantae; phylum Streptophyta; class Magnoliopsida; order Alismatales; family Araceae; genus Amorphophallus; species Amorphophallus konjac. The sequence goes on along the minus strand of CM040128.1, from coordinate 236,684,946 downwards.
CTCTATCCATAATCATCGCATCACTCAATCTGATCCTGCATGTCACACCCGCCGAACCATCGGCGTACCAAACTCACATTTCCAAAGTGCCTAGACAACTCTAGTAGCTCCATTAACCACCCACAGGAGTCCTATGGAACCTCATCCGCAACAACATCATCCTCGGCCCTACATCTAGATCATTCACCCTGACCAGGGCCGTTCAAATCATCATCTCTACTCTGAGCAACATATATCGGCGCCTCACTCCCAATGGAAGACCGCTTAAATCCGAGGACAACGCCTTGCCCCACATCAACTCATAAGCACACCAGATCGTGGTCACAATCCATGCCCTTTTTCCAACAATCTTCACCTAAGCTCCCATCGGGTCCCCAACTAACATTACTACCGCGTACTCGGGACACGAATCCACAAAATTATTGGGGTACCAGAGGTCCAATCCACCACTCTGATATTTGCAATGTTCCTACTGGGACCCAGAAGTGATTTTCTCAATCATCTTCAACACCGAACCTCGAACCAACCTGGGAAACACCACCTCAATCAAAGTCGATCAAACAACTCCTCACTCCTGAGCAACACTTCCTCGCTCCCAAGATGACGAACTCAATGGCCCACACCTTACACATAGCATCAATTACACCCTGGCTCCTCCAAGCCATTCACGACGATTCAAGGGAAGAAACTAGGGCAACCATAGTCCTCACTTAATAGCCCTAGACTCAAAAACCTCTAGCTCTTAGTCACATTGATGCCGCTTAGCACGATGCCTCAAACAACAACACGCCACTCGATGCCAATCTCAAGGCCAACACCACCTAATACCGAAGGCCAACCCCTCTAGATTAGCCAATCGACCTCAATAACTTTACTCACCACCAGAGTATCCTCAGATATCTCCTTGTATTGATCCTGGGCCTGTGGGCCATGGGCCCACCACGCTTCCGCTGCGCAACTTTGTACACGACACCTCACCAAAAGAAGAAGATTATGGCACTTGCCATGAAACAACCTCCAACTCCACTAATTAAATCCATAAAATAGGGTGAGGAACTCAAACACCTAGGATCTGGAGCACAGACACACACACTTAGTTTGGCAGTTCACACACTGAAGCAACGATCCATGCCTAATTCATACCGCAAAATTAGGACACCAGCCACATGACATAGTACAAGCACTCGGCTGGCAACTCCACTCCTCTTAATACTACGCCAACACGTCACACCAAAATGGGGAAATGGGCACCCAACACCTGCAGGTAGCACCACAACCGCCATGCAAGACACCGCTCCTAACTCTCGCTACACTCACGAGGACTCACGAACGCAGGTTTACATGAAATAGAAAACAACAAAATTTAAGAAACACACACCTACAATAGAATTTGAACAATTTGAGATTATACCTACCACAAGGTGGGACACCTCCTCACCAGCCCGGCTGCACATCTCGCAGTCCCGAGAACCCAACCTCGCCAAATCGAAAGTCGTTGCGGTTGTTGGGACAGCCCCTCCGAGTTGCCACGTGCCAAAAGTCCCACCTAATTGTACCTGCGGCACATCCCAGCATTAGAAACAACCTCCAGAGTCTAAGGTAGACCCTAGACACACGCCCCAATACACGTAACCTATGAGGAAATCACAAAGAACATCGAAAACAAGCAAAAAGCCAACCAAAAACCATCACCGTACCTTCTATACACAGGCGCCTCAGCCAGGGTCAAAATACGATCATCCGCCTCCCATGCCTCACTGAGGCCACAAAAGAATGATCATGGCTGAGGTGGTGGCTAGGGGCACTCACGGAACACGTGCCTAACCCGGCTGCACCTATAACAGCTCCTCCTCTCAGGGCAGTCACGGATCAGGTGCCCCGTTCGGTCGCACTTGAAGCAGCTCAGCTCCGCCACATCCACCTGGCAAGGATGGCTAACATGAAATCCGCCACACCTCCGAGACTGCCCCAGTTGCTCCGTCAGGCCATATCACGGTCACCTAGCAGCTGGCTACTGTACACTCTCCTCTGAGGCCTGCGCCTACTCTTGAAGAGCCCCCGGTTGTGCCTGCCACTGACGCCTTAGCTTCTGGCGTCGCCCGACACCTCTACGAACAGCCTACCTACGCCTCCTCCCGTCCTATCAACGACGTCCATGAATAGGGATAGGGGACACAGCTGGTTGCTCTTGAAACTGTTGAGGAAGACCCAGCTGGAATTACATTGCCCTTGCCTGCTCCCGGGCACGCAAAAGGTCCACCTCTAAAATTATCGCCGTAAGGAAAGCCACCTCCACGTCGGCCACCCCAGATGCCATAAGGGTTTGACGAATCTCTGGCCTCAAGTTGGCGATAAAATGTTGGGCTAGAAACCTTCAATCTGCCATAGCCAGTGGCGCATACCGACTCAACTTCACGAACCTTGCCCAATACAGGGCAACCGGCAACTCGCCTTGAGCCAATGCCAAAAACTGGGTGGATAAGTCAAGAAACCCTGCTAGTCCCGGTACACCCAGAGCCACAACCACCAGAGGGGGTGGTGCTCCACCCTGTACTTCTTGGGGCCCCGCAGCTAGCTCCGCCTGGGCCTCCCCCCTCTTGGCCATCGCGAGTCCTTAAACACGCAAGGAAATAACACGGTAAGGAAACAAAACATTCTAGGCCAGCTGTTGACTGTATCAGACTCTCTGGACTGTTAAACCCTACATTTATTCAACATTATTGTACACTCTCTGATACCAACTATAACGACCCAAGATCCGGATACCAGGTCAAACCCGATACTATTCGGATCCTACGCCACCACCCATGAGCTGGGAAGCTTGGAATGGTGAAGTAGGTGTCACGGGAGTGTACAAAAATCTAAAATAAATATAGTAATTAAAAGGCAAAAATTAAAGTTTACATTAATAAACATATTTATACAATCTATACAAATTCCACTCCAGATATATAGGTCCCAAAGGTACAACTCAACAAAAAGGAAAGTAAAACTTTATGTTGACTCCCCCTAAACTTGGGTTAACTTTTTTGGACCTCCGTTTCCCATTTCCCCCCGTTCCCGCTCCTGGTGCGTTCCCTTTCCCGCCCACCTGTGGGGTGGCCTCCGGCCTTGGCCGATGCCAGGGGAGGCCATGCGCCGCCACGCAGGCCCAGTCCTGGTGCTCCTCCGCCTCCGCTGACCTCTGTATAGGTTGGTGCCCTAGCACCTTTCGTCGCGCCTTCCTCTCCCGCTGCTGAGGGCACTTGTACGAACGTCCTTCTTTCGGAGGCTATCACGGGCGGTCCTGTGACAGTGCCCTTCTACCCTGGGTCATCCTCCGGCCCTCCTACCTCTTCTTGCCCTCCTGCCTCTTCTGGCACTCCTGCCTCTTTGGTGTCCGTCGCTGCGCCCTCCTCCTCCGCTGTTAGGGGTGCCTGCGTGGGCACTGTTTCCCCTCGTCCGCAAGCTGCTGCGGGGAGCTCTGCGGCCGTGTCCTACCCTGGGTCATCTTCTGCCATTCCTCCTCCGCAGGCTGCTGTGGGAGGCTCTATGGCTGTGCCTTACCCTGGGTTGTCTCTTGCATCTGCTGGCGGTCCGTACGCTAGGGCTGGTGCGCCATCGCCCTCAACTTGAGTTCTGCCTTGGCCCGCCCCTGCTGTTGGTGGAGCTGGTCTTGCCTCTGGCCTTCTTGTGCGCCCTGGGACTACTGCTCCCTCCCCTGCGTATGTGGTTGCTGCTGGGCTCGTGCCGGCTGCGGTTGGTGGTCGTACTGTTCCGCCCCTTCCCATTGTTACTGGCCCTGCTATCACCCCTGCTATTGGATCTGCGTTGTCCTTTGCATTGTTGCCTGGTGCTGTTGGGATGCGAGCAGGGGCTTCCCCCCTGTCTTCATCTGTGGTTGGTGCTGCTACGCCGGCCAAGTCCCCTTGGACTGGTGGCGCATGCTCGACTGTTGTGGGTGCGCTAGCTACTCTTCCTACTGTGGCGGCTGGTCCTTCCATCGCACAGGTAGTCCTTCAGTCTGTTGCCCCCCCCGACTCGTCCTCTATCTGCTCATGACCCAACCTCCACCGACTCCGAAGAACCTGCGGCATTCTTCTCCCTAGAAGAGGTCAAGGTGTCGTGCCAGCAGCTGGAGTACGATGTCATTGCCAGGACCCCTCAGGGTCGACCACCATTCCAAGACATCAGAGCTCACATGGCTCAGCAGTTCCAGTTCCACCAGGGCTTCCTCATCAGCTATATGGACAGATGCTATATGTTGCTCAAGTTCCAAAATAAGGAAGACTACATGTAGGTTTTGCTAAAGGAATCCCTTTTTGTTAGAGGTAGGCCATTATGGTTCTTCAAATGGACGTTGGATTTCTCCCCTGATGAAGACTCCCCGCTCGTTCCTGTCTAGCTTGAGATGCCTGGGCTCCCTGTAAATTTATTTAATGAAGCTATAATTCTATCCAAAGCAGGGAGCATTGGCCAGACATTGGAGGTGGATCGGAACACCCTCTTTTTAACCCGCTCGCATGCTACTCGGGTTTATGTGTAGCTGGACATCTCTAAGAAGCTCCCTCCCAGGGTGTGGGTTGGCATTGGAGCTAGGGGCTTCTGGCAACAGCTAGTCTACCCAGACCCTCCCTTGTTCTGCACCACCTGTAGACGTCTTGGCCACCTTGCTCCCAAGTTCAAGAAAGCTTCAGTTGGGTAGCCTGCAGATGGCCCGCCTAGGCCTGCTCTGGATCCATCTGGCGGCATTCGCAAGTGGCGTCCAGCTACCGATCCTGTGGTGGCTCTTGTTCAACCTAGCCAACCTGCCACCACTCCTGTGGAGCATGCCAGTGCAGTTGCGCCTCTTGGGGTCGACACACGCCTCCCTCTTCCAACCACTTCTGGTTCTCATGGGGTCGACCCCTCTTCTCTGGGGGTCGACGCAGGCACCTCTGGTTTTGTTGGTGGTCCCTGCCTGCTAGGGGCTCCCATGTCTGATGGTGAAGAGGCTTCCTTGCCCGGTGCTGTTACAGCTACAGGGGCTGGCCAGGCGGTCAACCTGGGCAGATCCTATGATAAGGTCTTGTCTCCCCCTCCTGGGGTTGACCCTTGCCCCTCTGGTCATGCCATTTCTACTCCTCAGGGGGTCGACCTTTCCTCTTTGGGGGTCGACCTATGCAGCTCAAAAATTGTCCTTGGGCTTTGTCAGCTAGGGGCTGAAGTTCCTGTTGGTGTTTGGGGCTCCTTGCCCGGTACTCTGGCTGCTGTAGGGATTCAAGGTGAGCCCACTACTTTGGCCGTGGGCCAGGGTTCCAATTCTGCTCTAGCTGATGGTTCTTGTATTATTGGTGACAAGGGGGCCGAGTGCTCCTCCTATGGGCCTACCCCCTCTCTTGTGTTGCCTTGTCCTGCTGATCCTGGTGCCCATCTGGCCGTGGGTGGTTCTTCACCTTCCTGCTCAAGCGGCACTTCTCTATCCTTATCACTTCTTATCCAGGTCCTTGCTGTCCCAGGGATGGAACCGGTGTCTCATGTGAAGAACCTCACTGCTGCACATACCAGCTTCATGGGCAAGGGCCAACTGGCCCCTATGGAGGACCCAGGTGTGAGAACCCGTCGTGGTATGTGCAGGAGCGCCTCAGCTAGCCTCACCAACCTCCACGTTCTATGAAGGCTCTTCTCTAGAATATTCGAGGCGTGGGCAATGCCCAATCATTGAGCAGGCTGAAACTCCTCATTCGTAAATATAAACTTGGTATTATTGTTGTTCTTGAGCCCAAGCTTCCTACCTCCATGCTGGAAAGATACATGCTTAAGCTTCGTATGACACATTGCATTGCTAATTCCTCCTCCAAGGGCCGCATCTGGGTTTTTTTGCAGGCGCCATTTGATATTTCCTTGGTTTCTAATTCGGACCAACATATTACTCTTTATGTTTGCTCGGTGTTGGGTTGCAGCTTCTACTCCTCTTTCGTCCATGCTAGTTGCTCGCTGCCTGAGCGCCGTGTCTTGTGGGATCACCTTGTGGACTTCTCCGCTACTTGTGACAGGCCGTGGCTCGTAGGCGGGGACTTCAATGGCATTCTTCAACCTTCCGAGAAATGGGGGGGGGGGGGAAGCGGGCATTTCCCTTTCCATGGCAGATTTCCAAGCTTGTGTCTCAGCTTTGGGGCTCGAGGATGCCGGCTACCTTGGTAATCATTTTACTTGGTATAATGGGCAGCGGGCTAATGGCATTTGGGCTAGGCTGGACAGGGTGTTGTTAAATGGTGAATGGACTCTCTCTTGCCCGAGGATTTCTATGCAGCATCTATCCTGGGCCTGCAGTGACCACTGCCCTCTATTATTGTCTGTGCACTTTGATCCCCAATGGCAACCTTCAAGGTTTTGTTTTCAGCAAATGTGGAAGACTCATGCTCAATTTTTTAGTGACTCTCATGCGGCCTGGGATGCTGCTCCATCTTCCTTATTCCCACTTCTTGCTATGGCCCTCAAGCTTACACATGAAAGCTTTCTACTGGGAATGGAACCATAGTATCTTCAAAAATGTCTTTGCCAACGTGCAGGCTGCTGAAGACTCCTTCTCCTTGGCGCAAGAGGCCTTTGATAACAACCCTTCTGAGGTGCATCAAATGGCTTTTTTGGCTGCTAAGGATGTGTTGGACCAGGTCCACATCCAGGAAGAAATGCTCTGGAGATAAAAATCAAGGATCAAGTGACTTAAGGAAGGTGATAGGAATACCAAATTCTTCCATGCTTATGCCTTATCTCATCGGAGGCGTGCCACTATAACGGAGCTGCGTGGTGATGATGGATCCACTGTGGACCGGGAGGACGCTTTGGCCAACTTTGTGGTGTCTCATTTTTCTGCGGCCTTCACCTCCTCACCGCACCTTATTCACCTAGAGGTAATGGCTTCTATCCCGTCAATTCTGGATGAACATCATAATGCCATGCTTTGTGTTGTACCCCCATGTGAGGGGATTAAAAAGGTCATCTTCCGCATGTCTCCCGATAGCGCCCCCGGCCCGGACGGGTTCATAGGCACTTCTTTCAGGCTTGTTGGGACTTCATTGAAAGGGATGTTGTGGCGACTGTCCAAGCTTTCTTATGTGGGCATTTACTCCCGCGTAGCTTCACTACCTCCCTTATTGCTTTAATTCCCAAGGTGGATATTCCAAGGACTTGTGCTGACTTCCATCCTATTAGCCTATGCAACTTCAATTACATGGTCATCTCTCATGTTCTAAGTGACCGGCTGGCACGTGTCCTCCCTATCTTGATATCGGAGGAACAAGGTGCCTTTGTGAAGGGCCGTGTCATTACTGAGAATATTTCTTTGGCCAGGGAGATGGTCCAGCATCTTGGCAACAAATGCAGAGGCAGGAATGTTATATTCAAGCTTGATATGGCTAAGGCATATGACCGTATGGAATGGGACTTCCTCTTTGTGGTTCTTCACAAGTTTGGGTTTGATCTTTCCGTGATATCTCTTATTGAACCTCTTCTCACTAACTGTTGGTTTTCAGTCCTCATTAATAAGAGATCTCATGGGTTCTTTAAGTTTAGCAGGGGCCTTCGTCAAGGTGATCCTATTGCCCACGCCCTCTTCATTTTGGCAGAAGAAGCTCTCAGTCGCGGTCTGTCCACCTTGTTTCATAGCAGCCATGGGGGCTGGTTCCAAACACCCAGGAGGTACCCCTCTGTTTCTCACTTGCTCTTCGCCGATGATACTTTAATATTCTCTAATGGTTCTGTCCACCACTTGCGGGGTCTTATGAGGTTTCTTAAGAAGTATGAGGTTGCCACTGGCCAACTCATTAATACCTCCAAGAGCTCCTTTGTTGTCACTCATGATGCACCGATCTCTCTCGGCCGGTCCATTGGTGAGGTCACGGGATTCAGGAAGGGTGCCCTTCCATTCACTTATTTGGGCACTCCTCTTTATTCAGGGCGCCATAAGCTGGTCCACTTCTCCTACATTATCTCTAAAGCTGCGGCCAAGCTTCAAGCATGGAAAGTAGGGTTCTTGTCCATGGGAGGTCGCCTCATTCTCATCCGTCATGTGCTCTCAGCTTTGCCAATTTATACCTTATTGTCCACTGCTATTCCTAAATTTATCTTCAAAGCATTTCACAGGCTTTTGGCTAACTTCTTCTGGGGCTCTTATGAGGGCTCTCCCAAGAAGCACTAGAAGTCATGGAACGTCATCTCCCGCATAACTGAATGTGGCGGACTGGGGGTTCTCAACCTTCACTCTATGCAGATTGCTGTGAGGACCAACTTGCTCTGGAAGGCTATCACTGCCAACTCGCTTTGGGCTACCTTCTTCCGAGCCAAGCATCTCCATTGGAAGCACTTCTATGCTGCATCATTTTGCCACTCTCTTGCGGCCGATAGAGCCCTTTGGTGGCTGGCCGCCGGCCTCATTTAGGCCAACCACAGAGTCTTGTTGGGTTCGCTGCACTCCCTCTTTGTCTTTGACAATGGTTTTGATGATAACAAAATATTGTGTGCATTGTGTGTGTGTAGAAGTGACAATCATGGGTGCAAGTGTTGTAGAAAACGTCCATTGATGCTAAAGGAGCTTATATTTTGATTATCTTATTTTGCAGGATAAATATCCATGATGGACATCATTTACAAGTCAAACCAGGTTTGCATGAGTATTTTAATGTCCATGATTCAAAATAGGTGGTAAATCACATTTTCATCCCAAGAACCATTGGTAAGGTTTTAGTCTCTCAAATCCATCATTTGGTGACTTTTGGGTAAGATGGTGTGATAACCCATTTGTGTTCTGTGCATTCCATTCATGGGTTTTTGACGTTTTTAAATGTGTTGAAGAGTTCATGTTGATCATGGTAAAATATGGAAGAATGATATTCTCATATTGCTGAATGCTTGTTGATTTCATTCTAATCTTTAGATATGAAATTTGGAGTCTTAGAAAGTGTTTAAAGCATTCTTCAAAAGCTTTTAACTATACTCCATTTGAAAGGGTTGACCCCCCCACTACATGGGTCGACCCCTGCTCTTAGAAGGTTTCTTAAATAGTTTTCTGTTTGTCTTTCAAGGTTCATATATGATTAAGTCATTTAAATCAATTTTGAGGAGTTTGGGTCTTAACTTGCTTCACATGAGTGTTGACATGTTCCCCCCCCTACACCTTTTTGTGTCCTTCTAACCCTTCTACTATATTAATATGAGAAACCAACGAAGTGCAAGTAGCAAGGGGGGAAGAGATGTGAACGTGTGTGTGATCGCCACCAAGGTGCCAAGTGCAAACAAGTACACCGTACCTTGGAAAAGGGAGACACTCGCCTGAATCAGCACTGCGGAGATACGCAGCTCTGGTAGAACCGCCCTGAGGATGCGCGGCCTCTCGACAGACTGCTCCACAGCGCTGGGACGAATGCGGGACGAAGAGCGATGGACGATCGAACGGTTGAGGATCAACTGCTGGAAGAAGATGAACGGCCCAGATGAAGCCGCCCTATTCTCCAAACGGACAGAATGCAACCGCTTAATGGCACCACCTTCCAAGATGTAGGATCTCAACCTCTACTCTTTCCGACCGGTCAGAAAGGATGGGCCTCGTGTTAGGATGCTGCTGACCTGCGAAACAAAGTGTAGAACACACAAAGAAACCCAAGATCAATACTGCAAGGTGTAGAAACTATAAAGGAATATAAGAAATGAACTAACCAGCATGAAATGGGGGATACCTGGGAGTTTTTAAACCCCTAGAGGCGTCAAAAGATGGGAGGATGTGTGTAATGGAATGTGATGATGAAAAACGTGGACAAAGAACGAGGAAAATGAAGCATGCAATGACAAGAGGACGTTGGGACTATGAGAACAAAGACTCAAAACACCATGTACTCCCTGAACCGGAGGCCTGAACGGACATAGAAGGCCCCCCCTGACTGTAAGTCACTTAAAAATTTGGCAGAGCTTCGCTGTGACCTTAAAATCTTCCCCCCTTCAAAGTTTAGCATTAGGGTCTATTTATAGAGCCTTAAAAGCCAGCCCGGAAATTAAGGTTTCTAGTGAAAATCAGCTCAATATATCAGCATAAAATCCGTAGATAATAGAATTATCTTCCAATCAGTTCAAACGGCACCCCATTTGGTGGAGTATCCGCGGAGAAATGGGTGAAAGAAGTTGAGGATAAAACCACGGATAGAGAGAGAAAAGGCCTTAGTTTTTCAGCAATCGGACCATTGCGCGGTCTCTCGATAGACCGCCCGGTCCATTGAGCGGCCTATTACCAGACCGTTCAAACCTGTCGGTGGAAATTAAATAAATAGGAAATATTATCCAAATATCCATTGAACTGACCGACCATTTCACCGCTGGACTCTCATGGATTGGACGGTCTACTTCAGACCACTCAATTCCTGGGGAGGTCCAATACGGACCGCGCATAGCTTGTCGGCGATAAATCCAATAAGACTAGATAAATAGATAATTATCTGAGAAACTAACTAACCTGGGACTCTGGGTATTGGACGGCCAATTTCATACCGTTCAGTTACATTGGACGGCTACAAACGGACTGTTCAAAAGCTTGTCGGTGGAAATTTAGAAAATCTCCTAAATATCAGATAAATAGACAAACGGTTCACCATCAACCGCTTATTTACTGAACGGTCAAGCGATAGACCGTGCAAAGGTTGGATGCTTGAAAATTCATGAAATGTGATAAATCAAGTAAAATCAAGGCCCATTAAGCCCTGAATTGAAGCAGACCGAGTCAGGGAGGGAGGTACCCATAAAATAGGCTCAATAAGCTTCCTGGAAATAGCCCGATGAGCAACAGACAACTCGAGGCATCAATAAATGGTGGTAAGAGAAATGATTCAACTTATCGGCAAGAAACGGGTGTCAACAGATGCCCCTCAACGTCGTCTTTGCAGGGGAGTGAGCGGAGGTGAAGCGAAAGTGAAATGGAACATGGAGATGAAGCGAAAATGAAGCGGAGCGGACTAAAAAGCGGGCGTTAAGGTAAAACGACACCCGTTTTACCAACGAGCGATATGAATCTTTCGAAAAACTCTGAATCAACCACAAGGAATAATCAGACTAAAAGCGACACCGATCTGGAGGAACTAACTAAATAAAAGGAAACACACGATCATCCTCATGGGGGACACAATCCCTCGGACCAATGAGGAGACTAAAATAAGCAGCAAAAGTAAAGAACTGGACTAAAACTCCAGACGGGAACCTGTTAATCAACCAAACCGAGCGAATCGACCAGAGAAAACCTTCTAACTCAGAGTGGAATTATTCCTCTTACTCAAACACTGAACGCATAGCCATCCATTACTGGTGGGATATTAACAGGCAAATCATTGGTCATGAATGCTCAAAATATGCGTATAATGCGTACTGGGCTAAAATAAAAGAAATCGTAAAACGAATGCAAAGAAAGGATAAAATATAAAATACTCGAGAATAGTATTACTAGACTGGGAGAATCAGAGTCAAGACACTATCCGCAACCACAGCGTGTAGGATAGAACCATCCTCCCTAGGTTTTGCCAACCTAACGGCCTATCGGATGATTAAACACATGAACCTGGATCATCATTGTTTTTGTTAAAGGGGAACATCAGATCCTGGAATATGTAGATAACCAACTGGTTCTCGAGATAATATAGCATAGTACCATCTAGTAATGCAGTAAGGGATATAGGGATAGAAAGCCATACCTGACTTACCTGTGCAGGTGAAACGGCAACTTGAAGTGATGCTGCAAAGAAAATCATGAACAGGATTTGCAATATCTATCGTTAAATTAAATTTATCAATGAGTCACATAATGTAGCATAAAAGGGGCTCAACATCATCATTTAGGCACGTGAACGGTCCATAGTAGGCCGCTCAAATCATGGAACGGCTCATTTAGGGTCGTGTAAGCATAAGTGATTTGAACATGAATGCGTGGCTACGCGGTCCATATGTCAGCCGTGCAATATGATGAACGGCCAGACTCTAGCCGCTCAATGCAAAGTACTGTTAGTGGTTAAACGGTCCAAAGATAACCGTCTAGCCACTGAACGGTCCATCGATAGACCGCGCCATACCTGCGACGTTTAAAAAAAATAAAACCTTTCATCTCGCTCCCTTCCCACCGTAACCAACGGCGGGAGGGAAGGAGAACACCATCATTCCCCCATTCCCCCCCTCTCAAGCTCTCTCAACCCCTCTCATTCCCTCTCTCAATCTCCCACTACACATGCGCCACAAGCACCAAGCTCGCCGCCCACCGATGACCGGAGAAGGAGAGGACGTGCCGCCACTGCCGCCGCTGACGACCGCCGCGGCTGTGGGAGAAGCACCCCCGACGAAGGAGATGACGGCACCGCCAAGGGCCGAAGGAGGAGCACCCCCGACGCCGTCCGAGGTCGGAGAAGCACCCGGAGCAATCGTGACCGGGGAAGGGGACGCCGGGGAGGAAGCACCGGAGACAGCCACCACGGCGGCCAAACCCCCAAAGAGCGACGAGGTAGGCCCCTTAAAAAACCCTCCCTATTTCCATTTTTAGAATCTGCATGCTAGTTCTGGGGGTAGAATAGGGGCATTGGACCCCTCAGGAGCCGGTTTGGTGGCCATGGCGACCCCTTACCGCCGGCGGGGAGGGCTTTCACGTTGTTGGGAACAACGGTAATGGCGCGGTCTAATAGTGACCGCACAAACGAACGACACGGTTCCTATAGAACCGTTCAACAAAACACGGCCCATGGGTGGCCGTTTAAAAAAAGCCAAACCGACATCATAACACGGTCCTAAGAGGGCCGTGCACTAGAAGGGCGGTCCACATTGGACCGCTCAGAAGGTGAAACGCTCGAAATGGAACGGTCTCCACCAGACCGTGGAACTTAGGACGGACGACCTGATCCGTTCAAAAATTGAAATACTTAGGAATAGAACGGTTGGGATCAGATCATGGAAAAGTAGGATGGCCTTCCTTGGTCTGTTTAGAACATGACACCGTTAAGGATAGAACGGTTAATAATGGCCCGTTTGAAAACAACACGGTCTGTCGACAGACCGTGCAAACCCAGATGATTAGGCACCTGAAAGGGAAGGAACACGGTTATGTAGGAACCGTGTGATTACTGAACGGCCGGAAATGGCCCGTTCCAGGGCAAACCTCAGATAGGGGAACGGTCCTCAAAGGGCCGCCCAGATAGTAGAACGGTTCAGGGTAAACCGTGGGACTTTTGAGATGGTTGGAATCTAACCGTTGGATGGGGGGAACGGCCCAGGGGGGACCGTTTAGTGGGCAGGGAGTGAACTTATTAAATAAAATGCAAAATTCTAAACTAAGAATGCAATTATCCTAAATGTATGCAGGGAAAGCGTAGGACCCGGATCTCATGGCTGCAGGTTCGGGTAGTGTACCTCGCACTGCCCGACTTCCAGCGTGAGCGGCTGAGAGTCATGGGATTCTCAGAGTTTCTGAGCATGGAGGTGAGTTGGTTTGACACACCGCTACTCTATGCTCTGCACGACCGGTGGGACCAAGTGAGTCACGCGTTTCTCTTCCCATGGGGGCACATGGTCCCTACGCTCGAGGACGTGGCCCGACTTACTGGCCTACGCGTGCATGGGTCACCGGTCAGTGGGAGCACATACCCCGACTATCGGGAGATGGCCCAGGAGCTCCCGAGATTGGACCTGCTGCACCTCGAGCGGTAGTCCACCACCCTGACTCGGGCAGCAATTCAGGATAGCCTGGGACTTCGGCGAGTAGGGATTGCGATAGGGGAGCTGCCCGAGCAGCACCTTGAGAGACTCGTGGACCGAGCCAGACCACGAGTTGCAGCGGAGGCGGGACCGGAGGCAGACCGAGTACTGCGGAGGTTCTTGACGCTGCTATTCAGCCGACTTCTATTCGTGACGAGAGGGGACGTCATCAGCTACCATTTTCTGCCGCTGCTTAGGGACCTAGACCACGTCGGCGACTACGCGTGGGGAGCCGTGGTTCTTGCATTTCTTTTCGACACCTTGAGCTCGACGTCCCGACGGACGATGCTTGGGGGCTTCTCCCCTCTACTCCAGGTACGACTCTGACTTCTAGATTATGATTATGCAACACTCATATGCGTCCTATATGCTGATGCGCAATGCAATGCAGGTGTGGGACTACGTGCACTTACATGGGCCTGTGCTTGGGCGAGGAGACTCACCCAGACCGACTATCGATTTCCAGGAGGTGGACTGCACCTCGGGAGACTGGAGGCCTTCGGAGACAGGTCCGAGAGCTCCATGACGACATGGACACTCTACCATACACCTCGGTACGACTCTAAACCTAAACCTTTTAATTAGATGCAATGCTATATGCTTGTGATACTGATGTGACTCTTTTACTTGACAGGTACGGTGGACACACTATGCAGAGGAGGGGAACGAGGGCCAGCCCTGGGCAGCAGGGGCCCTTGCCTTCTCAGGATGTGATGTGTGGCTTCACTGCATGAATGTAGTGGAGCCACTCTACTTCAGACTGGTGATGAAGACGATCAGCGTCCCTCAGCCAGTCGTAGAGTTCCCGGCGTCGGGAGAGCGCGTGGGGCGACACCCACGGAGCGCAACGACCGTGCTCAACTATAGAGAGCGAGCTGCTGAGCAGATCGCCGATTGGGCAGTACGCGGGCGGGTGGTGACCGCCCGGGCAGAGAGCAACGCGGCGTACTACACGGCATACGCCAGGCACTACCGGGACCAGGTGTTTCGCGGTGCCCGCCGACCGGTACGACTTCTAAACCTTAATGCCTTTCTATTATGCTTTCTATATGATTATGCACTAATGCTTGAACTTTCTAAATGCAGATCGACCCTGAGGGATGGATCGCGGAGCTGTAGGGGCTCGTCCACGAGACGATCCGCGAGCGTGACGAGGCCCGCCAGGCCCTGACCCTACTGGTGAGTCTTCTATCCCTAAACATTTAATTATGCGATGCTTATGATTATGATTATGCATGTGACTGACCTAGGGTTTTGGGTGCAGCGCGCCGAGGGGGCCCAACGACAGGCGGCCGACGCTCCTTCCTCTTCCTCTCAGACCCCAGTTGACCGAGCCGAGCGAGATGCTGAGTTTACACGGATGGTGGCTCAAGCTGAGGCAGCCGAGGCCGCACTCGCCGAGAGGGTATGCAACCACTGCACTTTCCTTTAATGCTTATGCTTATGATTATGAAATGCAATTGACTGACCATGAACTGTGTACGCAGACGACCGAGCTGACCGCGTCACTGGGCGAGACCACCCGACAGAGGGAGGATGCAGAGCGGTTCCGTGCGGAGGCCGTAGCTCTACGTGCAGACGTAGTAGAGGCTTCACGCCTCTATGTAGAGATGGAGAGCTCCCGTGCCGGGACAGTGGAGATGGAGCTTCTTAGAGCGCGGGCGGTAGAGGCAGATCTTTACCGAGCTGAGGTTTCTCATCTCCGGGAGGAGATGACGCGGAGCCGACCGACAGATACTGTCGAGACGGCGCTCCTTCACGTAGAGTTAGAGCGTCTCTGAGCTGGAGTCGTGGAGGCGGAGCGTTACCGGGCGGAGGCGTTAGAGCTGAGGGGGGAGCTGCGGGCATACAAGGAGATGAGCCAGCGATCAGCGTGCATCGGGACTCCGAGCGGCAGCACTCACGGCACCCACGGCTCGGTGAAGAGTTACTTTGCGGGTTCCTCTGATCACCGGAGGAATGAAGAGGACGAGCGACGCCGGCGACGTCGCGACCTCAGAGACGCCTCCACCAAAGAGGCACGAGGGCGTTGACGACAGTGACGGGGGCCAGGGAGAGGGACAGGCCTGACTTGTACTACGACATGACTTTTGTACATGATATGATATGATAGTGATATGATATGCTTTTGTTTGAGTAAACCTATGAATGTATGAATGAATGCAAATGTTTGACACTGACCTGCTAACTACGACTACTAACTCGACACGAGTGAGACGGACACGTGCGAGAGAGAGAGGACACGAGTGAGCGAGTGAGGAGGTGAGAGAGAGGGACGCCGAACTTGACTGAGAGAGAGAGACGCCAAATAAATTGAGTGAGAATGAGAAATGCCAAACAAATGAGTGAGAAAGAGAGACGCCAAACAAATGAGTGAGAACGAGAAATGCCAAAATGAGTGAGAAGGAGAGACGCCAAACAAATGAGTAAGAACGAGAAACACCAAACAGATGAGTGAGAAAGAGAGACGCCAAACAAATGAGTGAGAACGAAAAATGCCAAAATGAGTGAGAAAGAGAAATGCCAAACAAATGTGTGAGAACGAGAAACGCCAAACAGATGAGTGAGAAAGAGAGATGCCAAACAAATGAGTGAGAACAAGAGATGCCAAAATGAGTGAGAAAGAGAGATACGACCACAGTTTGAGCGATACAGGTGCAAACAAGTAGGGCTTCAGATATCTAAACGATCGTAAGGGGACTACTCAATCACATTGCACGGTCTTGCCGTAGACCGTTGAAAGCCACTCGGCCAAAACTCACAGATATGATTAAACAATCCATTATCGGCCGTTCAAAGAATGGAACGGTTCCTATGTGGCCGTGTGACGAATAGGACGGTCGCTTCCCCACCGTTCCACTTCCAGCATTCGAATCGTGTAGATGCATCCTGAGCGGTCTCAAGTAGACCGTTCAATGATTAGAGCGGTCTATCGATAGACCGCGTAAACGCACGACCTGAGAGTTCGAACGGGACTCTCTCGGAGAGTCCCAACTCGAAGATAGACGTTCTAAACCGACCCGAGCTCTATCCCAACCCGATCTAGGCCTATCCTACCTCACTTCCAGTGGGTTTAGGCCTCTAGCCAAGCCCTATAAGTAGGAGGGGGCTCTAAATTCGCAACTCACACCACACCTCTCTTTCTAGGCTTCAAACTTAGGTTATTCTTCAACAAACCATCATGAAAAGGTCCTTTGAGGGAAGTTCCATGGAGGGGGTGACTTTTGAAGGGCCAAAGTCGGCCAGGAAGGAGCGTGAAGTGCTCCAACGGATGACTACGATCCCTCGTCATCTCAGCTCGAGTCCTTTGAGAGAGATATGTTAGCATGATTTCATTCAAGTCAACTTATTCATTCACTTACACGTTCTTCCTCTCTTCTTCCTTTCCTTGTTCTTTTCCCTCCATCTCAGCTTCTCCCTGGCTCCAGGCGCTATTCCACTTTGAAGTGGATGGCCCCCATGATTCATGCATTGCCCCTTAGAGTGACATCCATCTTGAAGTCCTGGCACCTACACCCACTCTTGGTATTAGGCCAAAACTACCCGAAGTTGTCTTTAGATTGACATAGCATCTCAGTCCTGGTAGAAATCTGGCACCCTCAGACCCATACGTTCATATTTCCATCTTTTGAGGCCACTATCCTACTGGAGGAGGTAGAGACCTATTTCTCCTTTCCTAGGTCCAAGGTGAGTGAGGAGGACCTAGTGTGTCACACTGTTGCCCCTATAGACCCTAGGCTTATCTTGGGAGGGTTCATACCAGATAGCAAGGACATCCATACCTTCATAGGCCCACGCCAGATCCACCTTCTTCCTCTTAGCTAGTGGGTAGTTGAACATTGCAGGAATAGGTGTGGGTGGGATGAGGCCATAGCCAAGGCCACGTCTATTTGCCTGTGCGGGGCTATCTTGTTCCCCTCTGTTTACCATGTGCTAGAGACTCCGATCCTTAGTACCATCAGTGGCCTGTGGCAGGGTCTTTCTATCTCCCAGGCCGTCCTTGCCTACTTGTACGAGGGCCTTACCTCAGCAGCTCTAGGAGGTCCTCTCTTTGGCTCCATGATACTTTTAGAGTGCTGGATGGGTGTCAGGATGAAATTCATTCATAAGGAGGATGTCACTTCAGCCAGTCGGATCTTCGGGAGCCACCCCCTCTTCTTCATAGGTGGCGCCTTTGGGTTTTCTCCTCAGGTAGAGTGCAGGACAGCAGAAAAGAAGACCAGGGATGAGTGGCGACTGCACATCAATAGGTTTCCCCTGGATTGGTTCGTGATGCGCCCTGACTTACTCCACGACACCACTGTCAGGGTACCTAAGAGGCCAGGCTTGGAACTGAGGCTTGTGAGCGACACTGCATTGGCGATGTACAGCCCGCACCGGTGCTACCTACAGGTTGGCCTACCTAGGACCGTTCTTCTAGTACTACCCCACCTTCCCGCACTACAGGCGAGGAGGATTGGGACGGAGGAGGACGAGCAGGCGGTCAGGAGTGCCCAGATCATGTGGGAGGTGAGCAGGGTGCTTACCCTTCCAGCGGAGGTTGCAGAGATTCCAGCGACGCGCCAGGCTTATGTTAGAGAGCTGAGAGAGATACGTCACCGCGGGGATGCCCAGCAGAGGACTGAGTGATTTTTTCGTTTCTTTCATGATGCTTGATATATATATTTTTGCTTAGAAAGTTTGGTATATGAATGAAATAAAATTGCTGACTTGGTTGATTTTGAGTTTGGCTTTTCTTGTATGTGATTGAATGAGTTGGGATATGATCTCAGAATGCACACGGTCACTCACAGACCACTTGGTTGAATAAACGGTTAGACGCTAACCGTGCAAGGAATAGAACGGCTCTATTAAGGCCGTGCTTTAGATCAACGGCAGAGTTGAGAACAGAGAATTGAACGGCCTGCAACAGATCGTGATCATGGTAAAATGGTCAAGAATCTATCGTTCATATCCTTGAATGGTCTAGTGAAGACCGTAGATCTTTGAGGGAGTTTGAGATTAGAACGGTCTGAATGAATCCGTGTGAATGATTGGACGGTCTGACCATGGCCGTTGAAAGGAATAGGACGGTTGCAAGATGACCGTTTACTGACTGAGCTTTTAACTTCAACATGCCCCTGCCTGCATACACAAACAAAGAAAATAGATTAAATCTGTTTTAGGCTTAACCCCTTTCCTGTAGTAAGTTAGGAAATGACCAGTTCTTGATTTTTGGTCAAGGGGGTAAGCCTTATTAAATAGACGAATAACAAACGAAAATGAATGCAATGCATGCTGTGAAATGCAAATGATGAAAATCTTTTTTGTGATTTTAAAAATATTTGTTTTTTTTGGTTTTGAAGTATTTGATTTTTTTTGTTTTTGTGGATTTTGGAATATTTGATTTCTTTGGATTTTTAAATATTTAATTTTTTTTATTTTTAGAGTATTTGATTTTTTTAGATTTTTGAAGCCAGCTCAAACCTGACGATGGGGAACCTTATATCTCACTAGGGGTCTCCTGGGTTCAACGTGCATTATAAATAACCGCCCACGGCCGGGGCCCAATTTCGCTTAACGGTGCCTCTACCGAGGCCATACCCAGGGTAGGATCCATTCCTTAGAAAAATAAAAGAGAATTTGATAAAAAAGCTGGCAACAGGTATAGAGATTTTTAGGGTTTGAGTTCTTCTCGCGACACCCATTTTCAAAGAATTTTTGGTCTGTTGCACCGGGGCTTTGCGTCAGTCATCGAACCTACATCCGCTCTAGGCACACATACGACCGGGCTCATAACGTCCCACAGGGAAACTGTACCGCCACTCTTGCCATGCCTAGTTCCATTCTTTTGGGGTATTTAGACTTTTGAGCTTCGAGCTTTTTGATGAGCTTTTAGCTTTGTCTTCGATTTTGCCCCTTTTCTCTATTTCTTTTCTTTCCTTTTATTTTTTATAACTACGGAATAAGGTCATAACGGACTGCCCCTATTTGAGACCTCTTTTATCTGGGGGTCTAGATCGGTTCTCACCCCCTTATTCACTTCTTGCCCCTATCTTCAGTCGAGAGGAGAAAAATAAGGATTTTCACTTTCCCCTAAGCATGGCCAAGGGAGAAACGGTGTTGCGTAAAAAAGGAAAACCGAACCACAAGGGGTCGTGTAGTGTGTGAATGTTGTACCAAGGATCTCCCTTCGTGATCAAGTAGAAGCACACCCCGCCGCCGGGCAGTTGCTGGCTTGACTTTTTGGATAAAAATATTTTAAATACAACACATTCTACGGATTTGGCAATTCTTCACCCTCCGCATTAACTAAACGGTGCGCGTTACTAGGATAGGCTTCTTTAACTACAAACGGCCCTTCCCAATTAGGTTGCAGCTTAGACCCAGGACCTGCTGTTCTGATAAATTTGCGCTTCAAAATCATGGTACCCACTTGGAATTTTCTTTCAATAACCTTCTTTTGAAAATACCGCGAGACACGTTTTTTATAAACCGAGACGTGATTGGCCGCATTAAATCTCTTCTCATCTAAGAGTTCCAGTTGGACTAGCAACGCCTCTCGACGCTCGTCGAGATTAAGTTCTTTGTCTAGCTGCACTCTTAGGGAAGGGATCAAGATCTCGTACAGGAGTACCGCCTCCATCCCATAGGTGAGAGCAAAAGGAGTTTTCCCCGTGGGAGTACGGACGGAGGTGCGATAAGCCCATAGAGCTTCTATCAGTTTGTCGGCCTAATCAGCAAATTTGTATGACTTGCATGTTTTCTTAATAATCTTAAGAAGGGTTTTTTTTGTGTCCTCGGCTTGGCCATTACCTTGAGGGTAGTATGGTGATGAATGATGTAATGAAGTATTAAATCTCTTACAGAGGTCCCGAAGTTCCTGAGAAGCAAATTGAGGCCCGTTGTCGGTGACGATATCACTTGGCACTCCAAACCGCGATATGATATTCTTGAGGATGAAGAGACATACCGTGGTGGCTTTGATTTCTACATAAGCTTCAGCTTTCGCCCACTTGGTGAAGTATTCCCTAGCAGTCAAAATGAAGGATTTCTGTTTAACCTGAGCATTAGGGTCACCAAGTGGTCCAACGATATCAAAGGCCCACATCGAGAATGGCCAAGGAGCAGAATGAGGATGGAGAGAGGAAGCCGGAGCATGGATTTTGTCGGCATGAAGCTGGCATTGAAGACACCTACGGGCATAGGTGGAACAGTCTTCTTCTAGGGTTGGCGAGTAGTAGCCCTGCCTAAGAATCTTCTTCGCCAACGCTTGTCCATTAACGTGCCCTCCACACTCACTAGAGTGAGCGGCTTCCACTACCTTCCAAGTCTCATTGTCATCCAAACACCTCATTAGAACTCCATTGAGAGCCCGCTTGTACAATTCTCCAGCAACAATCGTGTATCTGGCAGCGACTCTCCTAATGGCCTTGCGCTGCTCAGCATTTGTCGTCTCAGGAAAGGAACCATCCCTACAATACTGCTCTATCTCGTGATACCACGGCAATTCCTCTTCTTCTATAATCTTCTCAAGCTCAGTTAATAAAACTTCTTTCAAATCTTCCTTCTCAGCTTTCTTCTCTACAGCCTTCCTAAGGTTATCAAACCAAGGATCCTGAAGAGAGGGAGCGTCCATCAGCTGAACCACAATGGTCTCAATGGAATGACTAAGCGGGAAGGAAAGAGAAGAAGCAAGTGATGCCAATGCATCAGCAAGGATGTTCTGGGAGCGAGGAGTATGAATGTAGATGAGCTTCCAGAACTGCCTAGCCAAAAGAGTGACCAAATCTTGATAAGGCTTGAGTTTGGGGTCACGGGTGCAGTAAGTTGACAGAACTTGACGCAGCACCAGCTGAGAATCTCCTATGATGTTTAGGTATCGCGCGCCCATGAGGTAGGTGTGCTTCAGACCAGCAAGAAGAGCCTCATACTCAGCTGTGTTATTAGTGGCAGGAAAAGAAAGCTGATAAGCGATGGGGATGGTTACTCCTTCCAGAGTGAGGAGAACGGTGCCGATTCCACGGCCCTGAGAATTGAGAGCACCGTGAAAATGAAGAGACCAAAAGAGAAGATGAGTGATTACAGCCAAGTGTTCATCAGGAAACTCGTCCTGGATTGAATCAGTGCGAGGGATAGAAGAATGAGCAAGATGTTCAGCAATTGCGTATCCCTTGATCATTTTTTGAACAATGAAGGTGATATCAAATTGGGAAAGAAAGCTCCGCCAGCGAGCTAACCTACTAGAAAGGACAGGTTTTTCTAAGAGATAACGAATTGGATCTATTCTAGAGATCAACCTAACCTCATGGGCAAGAAAGTAGTGTTTGAATTTCTGAGCTACCCATACTAGTGCTGAGCAAGTCTTCTCCATGGCAGTATTCTTGGATTCAACGGGATTAAACAACCTCGAAAGGTAGTGTGCTGCCCTTTCCCTTCCTTTATCATCCACCTGTGCCAGGACAGCTCCTAGGGAGTCCTCAATAACAGAAATGTACAAGATCAGGGGTTTCCCAGGGACGGGTGGTTGTAGAACCGGGGGATTAGAAAGGTAAACCTTAAGATCCTCATAGGCCTTCTGACATTGTTCATTTCATTCGAACTTAGCTCCCGCCTTCAACAATTCATAGAATGGGTGGCATCCTTGCGAATGTTGAGATATAAATCTTCGAATGAATTGTAAGCGCCCAATCAGACCTCTCAGTTCAGTGATGTTCTTAGGCGGCGACATCTCCATAATGGCCTTTACTTTATTCGGATCAATATGAATCCCCCGTTTACTAACTATAAACCCAAGCAATTTCCTTGATGCAACTCCGAACACACATTTCTTTGGATTCATCTTCAATCTATACTCCCTAGCTCTTTGTAACACCTTGGCTAAAATGGCGGGGTGCTCTTCCTTAGACCTCGACTTCGCCAGGATATCATCCACATAGGCTTCCATGTACACATGCATCATGTCATGGAAGATGGCCATCATTGCCCGCTGATACGTGGCACCTGCATTCTTTAATCCAAATGGCATAACGACATAGCAGTATGTGCCCCAGGGCGTGGTGAAGGAGGTCTTCTCTTGGTCCTCGGGAACAAGACGGATCTGGTTATAACCAGAATAGCCATCCATAAATGAGGGGGCCTCATACCCAGCTGTGTTGTCCACCAACACATCAATGTGAGGAAGCGGAAAATCATCTTTCGGACATGCCTTATTTAAGTCCCTGAAATCGATACAAATCTGAATTTTTCCATCCTTTTTCATTACTGGGACTCTGTTTGCCACCCATTACGGATATAATACAACTCTAATAAACCTGGCCTTATGCAATTTATCGACTTCCTCTTTTATCCTTAAGGCCATTTGGGGGTGGAACCTTCTCGCCTTTTACTTAATGGGTGTTGCCCCTGGTTTAAGAATAAGTCGGTGTTCAACCAAAGTGGGGTCAAGACCCGACATGTCCTCATAGGACCAGGCAAAAGAATCACTGTACTCCCTCAAAACCTTGATCAACTCTTCTTCTACCTGAGGAGAGAGATTAGCAGAAATAATTATGGGCCTGGGGTCCTCTTCCATTCCAAGATTAATCTCTTTAGTGGGTTCATCCACTGCCAACGACGGTTCATCAAACCTCTTCAAACCTTGCACGTACAGATCGGCAACATCCTCCACATCGCTTTCCTCATCATTGGCTGGGTCCTTCTCATCAATGATTTCATATACACCTAACCCGTCATTGCTCCATACCCCTTCTACTTCCTCATCACCTTCTAAGACTATGGCGGTCTCTACAAACTCAGGGTATTTGAGAAGGGCATGACATCTCTGAGCTAAATCTTGCAGAAACCTATCTGGAATAGATTTAGAATGACGCATCACAGGGTGTGCCACAGACGTGGACGGGCTGACAACACTAGAGCTAGACTCTACCCCAATTGACTCAACCAACCTAGGAGACTCTGCAGAATGTACATCTAACCTAGGAGACAAGAGATCTACTGGGAAAGAAGCAGGGGTCTCATCCCCCTGGGAAGATGGGTAGAACATTGCGTAATCCTCCATTGAAACCTCCGTTTTAAAATTGGCATTTTTTTTGGAAGTCGGAGGAGATCACGCAACAGGAAGAGGAGGACGGGGGAGGAGGAAGTTGCATGGGAAACAGAGAGGGGAAGATGTAATCAAAGAATGGGTCAGAAGATGAAAACAACATCTCGTGGAGTTTGGCAGTGGGGGAGGAAGGAGTAAATAGAGTTGATAAGTCAACGGGTGGGCATCGCCCACATGCACAAGGAACAAACAGAACCTCAAGTGGTCTTTCCGTAAAGTACGGGTTGACCATAATCGAAGGGGAACGGGGAACAAACCCCAATTGCTGAAACAAGGAGGCAAGATGGGATGGGGACAAAGAAAAGGTAGTGATGGAGCTCCCCACTTCCCGCAGCCTCCGGTGAACTAGCTCTGTCAGAGAATGCTTCACCAACTGCATCTCCATCTCTTTCGAACAAGCTTCCTCTTCATGGAACACCTTTTCAAAACAACTGCATAAATCATCCATGTCACCTACCAACCCCTTCACTGGCGGCGGTGGGTCATCAGCAACACAAGTGGCATTAGTCTTCTCGTCAGAACAGGGCGGCGGCTTCTTCAAAGTACCAGGTTGCAACGGGCCTTTTACGAAGTGTTGACGGTAGTCCCATGTCAGTGGCCCGGAATCTCCCAGTATAGACAATGCCGATTCTCGGTCGCCAAGGCCCCTTTAGCTCATCTTCCTGCCTTTGGGGATGGGATTAGTTCGCCCTTGCAATTGTACGCCGAGGCCCAAGCCCGGCTGATAGCCTAACTTCAAAATCATGTGCCACCCTTTTGAATCTCGAATCTTGGAGTTAATTTTGACATTCACTGGTGCGATGGTGGGCTTGCGTGACGCATATGCCCATGAGTAGTTTAAGTCCATAACGGAAAGGACTGGTCTGTTACTCGGCCACAAAGTAGGAAGAATCTTGTCTGCAATCGCATCGACGGATTGGACTGTGGAGATACTCTTTACCTTAACCACCTGGCCTTGAAATGAGAACTTAAGGCATTGGTGGGCAGTTGAGGGCACAACATTTAGACTATCTATCCATGGACGACTCAGGATTGCCTTGAACATCAGGACTATGTCCAACACGTAAAACTCCACGTCCATTACCAAAGGCCCTAGCTCGGCCTGAACTGTCACGACCCCGTGACAAGCTCGTCTGGAGTTATCATAAGCTGCAATTGTGGTTGGTGTTGGCCTAAGCATATCTTCTGAGATATTGCAGGCACGCAGTGTACTCAGTGGACACACATTTATTGAGGCTCCCGTGTCCACAAGGGCTGACTCAACTGCCACCTTGTTTAAGAAAATAGTAATGCAGAGTGACATCTGCCGTGCCTCTCGGGGTGCCAATTCTGACTCAGAGAATGAAATGGAAGGCCCCTTCGTGATTGTGGCCAACACTGATGGCAAACTATCCACTGCTACGTCTTCGTTAACCATCACTTTCTGTAGAAAAGCCCTTAGGGCATCCTGATGTAGCGTGGACCTTTTAATTAACTCCAGGACCGATATTTTGGCCGGCATCCGGTCCAAATGCTGTAGCAAATCATACTCCGTGCCAAGCATGGGGTCTACTTCTTCTGCTTCAACTGTTGAGGAAGGAACTTGAGGGTTGGGTGCAGATGCACCGGGGAAAGGGTAACTTCTGTGGAATGGACGCCCGCTCCAGAGGGCGCATTGTCGTGCCGGCACGGCATCAAATGGACTCCCGATTGGCCTGGTGGGGTAAGCGATAGGGATAGAAACGGGGGTGAGGATGGCGGAAGCTGGCCTGATGGGCCCTAGTGGAGTGGTGATTGGTGAAGGTTTAAGTGGAGGGGTGATGATGGAAGGTATGGAGGGTGATGGTGGAAGGATTGGCGGAATGGTGGGGAATGTGGCGGGTGCAATAGGTGATCGAGAGAGGATAGTGGGTGGAGAGGTAGTGAAAGTGGTGGGCCGGAGGATGGAAGGAACAGAAGGTGCGGGGAAGTTGGTGTGGTGAAAGGCCAAGAGATGAGCGGGTGTCTCATCGTCAAAAGACCACCCAGCATTAGGGGCTGGGTGGTGAACTGCATTAACCTGTGCCGGTGTCGGCGGTTGCTGTTGCTGCTGAGGAGCGGGCAGATGTTCTGGCATGGGATTCTGATGAATCCCGAGGTCTTGCTGTTGCTACTGCTGCTGTGGAGGTTGTTGTTGGGGAGGTTGCTGGAACTGCTGTTGCTGAGGCGCCGCTTGCTGCGGCCTTGCTTGTCTTCTTCTTTCTTTTATATCTTAATTAATTTGTGCATTTGGGCCCAATCAATCCTCTGACCCTCATGCAAATCATAAACTAGATCTCTGAACTGATAACACCTTTCTATCGTGTGCCCGGGTTGCCGATGGTATATGCAATACCTTGACTGATCGGCTGCCGGATTCCAGTTCTGACATTCCGGAGGCAACTGAATGTCACCAGTGTACATTAAGGCTGAAAAGATGTCAGGGAGTGTTTTTGGAAGTGGTGGATAGTTGACTCTCTTGGGTCCCGGCCGATCAGGCCCATAACCAGCGGGAGGAGGAACGTTATGGTACTGGGGTGGCTGTTGTGGCTATTGTGGTGGTGGCGGTGGTTGTTGTGGGTGTTGAGGAGCTTGGAAAGTGGGTCGGGGAACTTGTGGAGCGGAGAACTGGGGGTTGCGTGGAGGTTGCTGGAAACGGGGTGGAGCGGACTAGCTAGGGAATTGAACAGCTTGAACCTGCTCATTGATTTGGACTCCCTCGGTAACTGGGCCTTGGAATTTTCTAGTGGTTTTAGATTTCTGGGCCTCGAACAAGGAATGGATGGGAGAATCTTTAAATTGGGTCTGGATGAACTGGGCCCGACTATACAACTGGTGCATATTTGAAATGTCGTTCATTGCCAATGTGTTTTAGAATGTCGGGGTGGCATTAGAAATCAACAACTTAACTTTTTCTTCTTCCAGGATCTGCCCGGGCACACGCGAGGCCATCTGCATCCATCGATCTGCATACGCAGCAAAGTCCTCATCTGCTTTCATCTTTTTTGCAACTAGGTCTATAAAAGAATACTCGGGACCGACCCGATCTTGGAATCTCTGGATAAACTTTACCTTCACGGTCTTTAAACTTTCTGCGTCCTCCAGAGGCAAGGTATAGAACCATTCAAGAGCGACCCCATCCAAGGATCGGTGGAACAAATACGCCATGAGGCGGTCGTCGTGTTGAAACTGCGCCGATTCATAGAGGAACTCCCTGACATGAATAAACGGGTTGCCATTCCCGTCATATTTTCGCGATACGGGGAGCTCAGACTGGGGAGGAAATCGAATGTCCTTGAAATTAGGAATGGGGACATCGGCTAGAGATTGTGGGCCGACCCGCTTGTGGAGGAGGTCAATCTGCTACTGCATGGTAGCCCATTTGTCGAGAAGTTCCCGTTCCCGGGAAGGAGGAGAAATAGCAGGAA
Source organism: Amorphophallus konjac (assembly GCA_022559845.1). Classification (NCBI taxonomy): domain Eukaryota; kingdom Viridiplantae; phylum Streptophyta; class Magnoliopsida; order Alismatales; family Araceae; genus Amorphophallus; species Amorphophallus konjac. The sequence continues at coordinate 236,657,712 of CM040128.1, read as the reverse complement.
AAATAGAACCAAAGTATGGAGCTGAAGGATAAACTGACTGAGAGGGCAGCACATAAGATGGATAATGGGTCAGGGAAGGGCCCATATCCGCATGAGCCAACTGGGCAGCCCCTGGTTGCAAACGAACGAAATCAGCCGAGGCCACGAGGGCCTGCGGCGCTGGAGAGATAGTGGTGTAAGGATCAACATAAGAACTAGAGGGGATCTGGGTGTTCCCCTTGTCAAGTGGCTGATGGGCCGAGGTGGAAGCCTGGCCCGCTTTCATGGTGGGGAATCAAAGAACCTGAAGACGGATGGGAGTAAGATCGATGGGGGCTGCAGAAGTGGCCACTAATCCAGCAATCAGAGGTGTAGAAGTGGCGGCAGCAGTCACGCCAGAAGGGAGCATTGAAGGCGGGGCATCTACCCCTTGCAGAGCCTGTTTCATAAGATGAAGTTGAGTAGGGTCCAACAGGGCCATCATCTGGAGAACCTGACTGGCCGAGTTGTGAGTGGACGAATCAGAGAGAGAGGGTTGGGAGCCCTCAACAACAACGATCGGGAGGGGAGAGGCAGTCCCCTCTCCCCCTTGCACATGAGCGACCCTGGACGGGTCCTCCAGAAGTCCCCGAGGGAGAGAATCCTCATGGGAATGGGAGAAGTTGTAGGATGACATAGCTGGAGGTGAATCGAACAGAGGATTGAAATAAGAATGCAAATGCGAACCGCCCCTAGGAGATGATCCTAAGGGTGTGAAGCAGCTCCACATACACTAGAGCACCTAGGGAGAAGAAGCAAACAATCCTAACCTAACCAAGATCTAAACAAACAATTCAAACCAAAAGGCATACAATAGAGGGGAGAGATAAGAGAAGAATCAACCAATTAAGCGACCAAGTTTCTTTAAATGATGCGCGGAAATTTTTATAAATCCCTCTCTAGGACCTTAGGGGATTAATTAAAGTGTAAATTCACTCAACCACAAGGTGCCTAGCCGGGGTAGGAAATGGGGAACTGGCTGACTCTAAGGAACTCTCTCTCCCACGGATGCAAACCCTAGACTGGGGTGGGTACGATACAACCTGCTCGGCGTCCATGTGAGAATCCACAGCTCACGGGGACTTACGAAGGCCCTCAGTAAGGTCACCTAGTCGGCTCCAAGGAATATGGAGACGAGAGGTAACCCTACCTCGGTAGGAATGCAACTACTATGAAGAGTATGTATGCCCCTATGCGCACCGGAGTGCATGCAAAGTATAGCCTAGATCTAGCAAACAATGATCAAGCAAATATGAGGAAAAAATGAACACAATCATGCGACAATATACTGACGGCAAGGGGAGATTAGAACAGCACCAAATATCTATGCAATGATATGGAACAATGACCAAAATGCTAGCCTCGGGTGCACTGTAGCAGTAAAGCACGGTCTGAGGAAGACCGCTCAAGGTGTGTAGACGGTCTGGAATGGACCGTTCAGGGAGGGTAGACAGTCTGGAATGGACCGTGCAGGAGCAGGGAGTAATGACAGAATTAACGAAAATCACAGAATACTGGAATGAACTAAGTAGTAGGGAATAGAGGCGTACATGGATGGACGGTCTCTCTACAGACCGTGCAGACTGGAACGGTTCTGCAAAGACCGCCGAATGCCAGTAAAACCAGCAGCGTATGGCCAGAAGTGTACCTGAGCGAGCGGCGCCGGACGGTCTATATCCGACCGCTTGGGAAATGAGCGGCCAAAATAAGACCGCTGAAGGTAGCTGACTCGCAGAATGATCAACACTGCAAATAGTTCAAAACGGTCGATTGTCTGCCGCTCAGGCTCTTGGACGGCTCTGAGGAGACCGCGCGAACTCCAGAGGATAGAAACGAGAGATGGCAAACTAATGACCTGAAACCACTCAAACGTGAACTCTAAAGAAGAACAGAAGCTGGTCAGCACATCAATAACACGACGAGCACTAGGAGTCCCACCGTGATCGCCATAAAAGAGGGTGTTGACATGTTTTCCCCCGCCCCCACACCTTTTTGTGTCCTTCTAACCCTTCTACCATATCAATATGGGAAACCAACGAAGTGCAAGTAGCAAGGGGGGAAGAGATGTGAACGTGTGTGTGATCGCCACCAAGGTGCCAAGTGCAAACAAGTACACCGTACCTTGGAAAAGGAAGACACTCGCCTGAATCAGCACTGCGGAGATACGCGACTCTGGTAGAACCGCCTTGAGGATGCGCGGCCTCTTGACAGATCGCTCCACAGCGTTGGGACGAATGCGGGACGAAGAGCGATGGACGACCGAACGGTTGAGGATCAGCCGCTGGAAGAAGATGAACGGCCCAGATGAAGCCGCCCTATTCTCCAAACGGACAGAATGCAACCGCTTCATGGCACCACCTTCCAAGACGTAGGATCTCAACCTCTACTCTTTCCAGCCGGTCAGAAAGGATGGGCCTCGTGTTAGGATATTGCTGACCTATGAAACAAAGTGTAGAACACACAAAGAAACCCAAGATCAATACTGCGAGGTGTAGAAACTATAAAGGAATATAAGAAATAAACTAACCAACATGAAATAGGGAATACTTGGGAGTTTTTAAACCCCTAGGGGCGTCAAAAGATGGGAGGATGTGTGTAATGGAATGTGATGATGAAAAACGTGGACAAAGAACGAGGAAAATGATGCATGCAATGACAAGAGGACAGTGGGACTATGAGAACAAAGACTCAAAACACCATGTACTCCCTGAACCGGAGGCCTGAATGGACGTAGAAGCCCCCCCCCTTACTGTAGGTCTCTTAAAAATTTGGCAGAGCTTCGCCGTGACCTTAAAATCTTCCCCCTTTCAAAGCTTAGCCTTAAGGTCTATTTATAGAGCCTCAAAAGTCAGTCCCGAAAGTAGGGTTTCTAATGAAAATCAGCTCGAGATATCAACATAAAATCTGTAGATAATAGAATTATCTTCCAATCAGTTTAAACGGCACCCCATTTGGTGGAGTATCCGCGGAGAAATGGGTGAAAGAAGTTGAGTATAAAACTACGGATAGAGAGAGAAAAAGCCTTAGTTTTTCAGCAATCGGACCATTGCGCGGTCTCTCGATAGACCGCCCGGTCCATTGAGCGGCCTATTACCAGACCGTTCAAACCTGTCGGTGGAAATTAAATAAATAAGAAATATTATCCAAATATCCATCGAACTGACCGACCATTTCACCGTTGGACTCTCATGGATTGGACGGTCTACTTCAGACCACTCAATTCATGGGGAGGTCCAATACGGACCGCGCATAGCTTGTCGGTGATAAATCCAATAAGACTAGATAAATAGATAATTATCTGAGAAACTAACGACCTGGGACTCTGGGAATGGACGGTCATATGCATACCGTTCAGTTACATTGGACGGCTACAAACGGACCGTTCAAAAGCTTGTCGGTGGAAATTCAAAAAATCTCCTAAATATCAGATAAATAGACAAATGGTTCACCATCAACCGCTTATTTACTAAACGGTCAAGCGATCGATCACCCAAAGGCTGGATGCTTGAAAATTCATGAAATGTGATAAATCAAGCAAAATCAAGACCCATTAAGCCCTGAATTGAAGCAGACCGAGTCAGGGAGGGAGGTACCCATAAAATAGGCCCAATAAGCTGCCTGGAAATAGCCCGATGAGCAACGGATAACTCGAGGCATCAATAAATGGTGGTAAGAGAAATGACTCAACTTATCGGCAAGAAACGGGTGTCAACAATGAGTTTTGATGTATTTGGGTTGAATGAGTTTCATGTATAGAAAATACATGTCTTCATGACTGCATTCTTACTTGAGGATTTGGTGTTTGAAAATGCCTTCATGCATATACTTCTTGGAGTATTGATGCTTTAAAAGAGTTTCATGCATTGTCAAAATGAATCTTCTTTTGGGCTTGCAATTTACTTAACCCATTCAAATTGCCATTTGTTGAATTTGGTCTAAATTGTGCCAACACCTTATTTCAATGCATAATCATTTGAGTTTAATGGTGGAATGAAGAAAACCGGGTTTAGCTTGTGCCTTCTTGTATCATCTTCTTGGTGTTTGATTTTCATGCAAACCAGTTGGATCAACTTGTTTTTCATCATAGAAATTCATTTATGGATGTTTAAATTCATTGGGTTGCATGTTTAGGTCATTGGATCTTCATCAAATATCATTTTATATTGTCCCAAGCTGTATGGGTCAACCCCTCACCTGTCTGGGTCGACCCCTGGGCATGAAAATGCCCAATCAGAACACCTTCTGAAAGTGGGACGAACCACTTCTAAAAGTGAGTCAACCCCTGTAAGTTTGCAGTAGCAGACAGATTGCAGAACTGCAAGTGGGTCGACCCACTTGCTAGATGGGTCGACCCATCTAGTTTCACAGTTTCGCGCGAGTTATCCGTGGGCCACCAGAACCCAATCAAATGGCCACCTTTTAAGCTGATCTTTTACCCCTTTGCCCTTAGGTTAATGATGGACATCTTAGAGGGTTTTTGCTAGGGTTTTTCATGGGCTTTATGGTCTTTTGAACCTCTCTTTTGTGATGATATAAATGGGCTGCGATTTCAGGTTTTAAACAAGAAGAAGAAAAAGGGGAAAACGTCTTAGGCCGCAGGTGGGAGAGGAAGAGAGGGTTTTGAGTGTTGATGCTATTCCTTCCCCTTGCAGGGGTGATCCAGATTCGAATCATTCACATCTTCATCCGTCTTTAAGTTTTCAAGGCTCGTCGTGGGCGAATCTCTGAGAAAGAGCTTCGTCGGCTTCGCATTGTTCAAGATCTATCCCCCCACCATCAAAGCTTCAAGGAAAACATATTTGGCCGGCCTCCGCTCATCAAGGATATATTTCTACATCTTCTCCAAGTCCTTTTTAGTGTTGTTCTTTGATCAATCTTTATGTGGAGCATGTATTGAACATTCATTTTTATTTTTCTGATCTCTAAAATATTTTGTGGATGGACCGTCTTCGTATGGTCGCGTGTTGAGTGATGCATTTATGCAGCGTGTGTGTAGTTTGATCGCCAGTGTGTGATCATTTTTGTGTGTGTGGATTGCTGCACAACTCAGGACTCCCAGCAACCCATCGCATCATGCACCACCATCGTGCGCTCTCGCAGCGCCCCTTGCGGGGGTTTACGGGGGCGGAGCCCCCAGAAGAAAATCTCTATTTTATAACAGGTCAAACCCTCAGTCAAACCACAGTCTAACCCTCAGTCAACCCCTGTCAAACCTGTGGTCAAACCCACGGTAAACCCTCAGTCAAACCCGGGTAGAACCCTCGGTCAAACCAGCGTAAACCCCTCCGGGGAGGGGTTTAGGCGACCAGCCTCACCCCCAAGGCTGGTCCGCCAAAACCCCAATTACAATAAAAAAAGTATTTTTTAATTAAAAAACACCCAACCCAGTCCGCCTAAACCCCCTGGGGGAGGGGGTTTAGGCGGACCAGCCTACTCAGGCTGGTCCGCCTAAACCCCCATAAAATTAAAAAAAAAAGCTTTTTTAATCAAAAAAAAGGCCCCAGTCCACCCAAACCCAGGGGTTTAGGCGGACCAACCCAGCCCCTTGGGCTGGTCCGCCTAAACCCCCTCTCCCCACTCCGTTACAAACACAAAACACACACAAAAAAATACAAAAATAAAATAAAAATGACACTATTTAGGGGGTTTACCCGGACCAAGTTGAACCCTCAACTTGGTCCGCCTAAACCCCCCATGACCCTTCATCTTCCCCTATAGAATCCCCCAAGGGGCTCAATGGAAGAACATGCAATGGAACATGCAATAGGAAATGGAATGAAGGATGCAATGCAACACCCTCCGACCTAACTGCCGCGCCCTCGGACTCCCGAGGCCTTCGGAAAGGGTCGGGGACGCGAGGAACTAAGTATGCGCGTGGTTGGCTATTGCTTATAGGTCTGGGATTGCCATCCCGGAATCTTAAGCCATCACAGTTCTAGTCAATAATGCAACTCCTCAGCTCCGTGCTATCTTGATGCTTAGCAAATTTCACACATTCACTCAACTCTACAAAAGAGCTCATGTTGTCCAAGCTCAACTCAAGAATTCCTCTTTTCCATTATATCTAGATGATTATGATGTCCCAACATCAGAAGGGGCAAGTTCCTATGATCATATCAATCCCTTTAACCAGCCTCTCAATTCCACCAACCATAAGGTTGCTGCTGCAAACCGCGGGGCATCCATGAGAAGTGTGGAGATCATCCAAAACTCATTTCCTATCCATCAATCACCTCACATTCCATCCTACACCCAGGAAAGGTTAGCCATGGTTAGGGGCAGAATCTAGGCTAATGGAAAAAGGACAACATTGGCAATGTGATGAGGAAGAAGTGGTGAATGACCAACCCATAGTGTGCTCGGACACAGCAAACATGATTGGCCATGGACAAGGGGCAAGACCTTTGGTCTTGATCCGACCCAAGAGTGAATCACCCCGACAAAGCCAAGACATCCCTCCTTCCACTCCAACTCCACCTGAAGGGGCAAGGCTCTTGGTCCTCATCTTCCCTAAGGGCACATCTACTCGGCATCAAAATCAATGTGTCTCTCCTCCACTCATGGTGGAGGATCACTCAACTTCATCCTGTTTTCAGCAAGACACCTCACGGGAAGAGATACTATCATCTCTTGATTTAATCAAACCAACTCCTACCCCAACTATGTTGCCAACTCAATTCGAATCAAACCTTGTTGTTGATGAGTCTTTTGCGACCCCTACCCCAATTGATCTCGCTCCGATTCAGCTTCCCCAATATGAATCCATTCCTTTTGATGAATCAGATGCTGGATTTGCTCACCCAAATCAAGATGTCATTCCAATTATCCAATCAAGCTCTCCACATATCCCTAACCCTTAGGTTGCTCCTCCTTTCAAAATTCTGGCCGACATCTCCACGGTGTTGGACTCGGCCACGATGATGTCATCAAAGGACGAGGAGCCCATTATCTCCACTCTGGATGTCCATCAGTCTACTCCATCCTCCGAATCCTTAGAGTCACCCATACCTAAGGAGAAACCCCAAGATATAGGATGGCACGTAATGTCGAAGATGGGTTGTTCATCTGGCACAGGGTTAGGAAAGGAAGAATAAGGAATTAAAGAGTCGATTGAGGAAAATAGAATAGTTGAGAGATTTGGATTAGGGTGTCAACCAACCAAGGTTAGCAAAGACAAACCAACCAGGTGGAATGTGCATGATCATTTTATAAAGGAGTCTTGTCCAATGGAAGAGAGAATTGCCAATGTAGAAACATGCCATGAAGATGAGTATGTGGATCCAAATGAAAAGTCCCATGATGTAGACATAGAGGATTTGGGTTTATAAAAACTATTCTCTAAAGAATCATTGTCCCACTCCATGACCCAAGAAGAAATCCAAGTAACAAAAGGAGAATCAACTCTGTTAGTCCTCCTCTCTTTTCTATTCCTCTTTGTCACGTCATTCAAATGTGGTTCCATCTTCAAAGCTGATCAATCCCAAAAAGTAAAGCCTCAAGCTGTCGTTGAAAAGCCCATGCTAGGGGCAAAACTCTTGGATCTTGATTCCCCAGCTCAGGAACCTTCATCTCCCATCTTTAATCACACACCTCCGATCAACATCCCTGTCAGGGGCATTTGCCTTGTACATAATAGGTCAGATTTAGAAGAGTCCAAACCTGTGGCTACACCCCACAAGAAGGATAGGGGCACCCGAATTCCCTACCAACTTTGGTTAGGTCTAGTCGAAAGTTATAACTTGTTAACTCAAATCTTAATGTTTAGTTTAATGAATTCAATAAATTTACTCCAAGATGAAGGATGATCTAACCCGCCTCCCATGGTCAAACAAATGCAAGTCAAAGAACCTATTAATCCTAGTAGGTATAGGGGTCGTGTCCACGGCTGCGTACTTGCTTCCCATTCACTTGAACCTTGTTTCTGGCCTACCAAGGAGGTGGATTGCTCTTCTTTCTCCATCCAGCAGTCCACAGAGTGCCCTGACAATTTCGTCCACTCTATAGGAACCCTTGTACATAGCTAATAACCCAAAATCCAAAAAAATAGAAAATTCAAACCCAAAACCCCCCAAAAAATCAGAAATCAAACAAAACCAATAGTCTGGCAACTGCCATGCATTTCACTTTCCATCCCATCATGTATGTTAAGGTTAGGTTGCATTAAAGCCTCGGTGGGTTAAGACTTTGATCTATCGGAACCGAGGGGAATTCTATCAAGCTAAGTCGCTAATGCTCCAAGGGGCAGGTAATATGCACACACTCACATGCTTTCAAAATTTGGCAACGGCCTAAAACGGGTGACTATCCCGAAGATTTATTGAAGACTCCAAAATCCTCCTTTTCCTCTCTTCTCGACCGATCAAGATAGTCGGCGCTCTTAAGGCATTGAGCTCAGCATGCTAGAACACAATACCCTCAAGTGAGAGTAGGACTCACCTTCTCTTTCAAAAATGAAACCAGAGCACGTAAAGAGGGCAGTGTCCCCGTAGGCAAACAAAAAAAAAAGAAATTCAAAGTCAAAAGGGAGCAAAATTCCCAAAAATTCTTAAAATCTCAAGAAAAAGAATGAAAAGAAAGAAAAATCCCAAAAGGGAATAAATGAAAAAAGCCTGGTCGTAACCGTGCCTGGTCAAGATAAGAAAGCCCTACAACTCAATTCCAAATTCAAGGGGCAACACACAAGCATAACATTCCGAAGGTGGTCCGAAATCACTGAAAGGGTGAAGTGAACTAAACTCGCTCATAGCTCATCGTTTTAACGGCTTTGCCGATCCTCTTATGAAGTTTATCCCCCACATTCTTTTTTCTTTTGAGGACTCAGAATCCGATAGAAACTCCGAGGGATATAACTCTGTTAGCGGCTTGCAGCCATTTTTTGAAAACACACCATATGGTTGTCTACCCTAAAAGAACAAAAGCCTTTGCTACAAAGAAATCTCCATGATTCTGGTATGTCAATGTTCTCGTCACCTTTAGTGTCTTCTTTCATCAGCCTCGGGCTTAGGTCAATGCATGCACGTCACCTGTCGGTGCGACGACGTCTGATTCCGGGTCAGCGCCGCGCGGTTGGCCATTAGGGTTCCAAGGCATTCCATCATATATCGCCTATGGTTGTGAGGAAATAGACCCGGGTCGTGCAAATCATTTACCTCGAACACTTTTGGGTGTATCTCCGTGGTCGGAAGTAACTGGGAGCCTAAGCTTGGCATGACGGCATTGTCATTAGGATAAGTCTTAACCGGCGAGACTATCATTCGAGGAGTCTAGAGGCCCAAATCAACCTAGATGTGCGCTCAGGATACCTGGGAGGTTGTAGGAAGAGCCTATCCTTTCATCATTGTTGTGATGTCTCATGGGCAGTTGCCAAATGTTGTCCAAAAAAAATTCTAAATATGGCAAAATCCCAAAAAATCTAAATATGCAAAAAAAATCCTAAAAAAATGGAGGGGCATCTCCCCAAAGCATGCATTCTTATACACCACGACACCACCTCATTTCCCTCATCACTACCCTATAACTGCGAACCCCAAAGGCTACTCCCCTTACTTCATCCCATCCCACCATGGGATTTATACTTGCGTTGCTACCAACACCCAAACTAGGGACAAATTGCACGCCCATCCGCCCATCCAAGCTAGTCAAATCCCTGGCTATCTTGTCAGGAGGAAGAGCATTCCTTGTCCTTCACTTTCCATGAGTCTTAATGGCAATTCGGATTTCGCCAGCTCGGCGCTTCAACTTGAGTCCTAAGCAAATGAAAGTTTCATGTCACTTGATTCTCAGTAGATGCCTGGTTGCATTACGAATACCCTTTTCCTTACTCTATCTACTCCATATTTCCCTGATTGGACAAACATCCTACTTATATCAGCGGGTCCAAGACGGACTTCGGCTATGAAGCTTGAATGATCCTTTTGATCAGTCTTTCCCCAACCAGACACCTCAATGAAGTCAATTGATGTGCTAGGTGAAGTTAGCATAGGCTCCCATATTATCGGGAATGACCACCTCCGGAGACGTACTTACGCCCTGGTGACCATCCCCGCGGAATTCAATTATGTCCACTAGACCCACTGTAAAGATAAAGGACAATGTTTGCTTTCCCATACACATTACCTTAGTGAATGCTTCCTCTTTAAATGCTTATTCACTTATGAACTTCACTAATGTGTGTTTATGCAGCTGCAGGTCATATAGCATCGGGATTCGCTCTTCATCACCTTCTCCTACTATATATTATACTATATTATATAGATTTCGGAGGCTAATAACTTCAGGCGCATAAACTCTGAGTTCCTCTCTAATAAAAACAACGAGGAGTTTATGTTCCCTAAGTTATTCAATGACCGTTTGGTGTCATGATTGACCTCGGCATGACAAACTCGTTGAACTCTCGACCGACGTCTTTCCTGGAGCCAGACAATAATACCTATGGATATGCATTAGATAGGATTTCCCCTTTTAATCCCAGCATGCATCATATAGGTCCCTTTTAGTCCCACCGTCGATCATACAAACCAAACCAAAAAAAAAATGCATTTAAAGAAGCATGGCATGCATTCATGCAGCATGACAGAGACAAGGGTCGAGAGAAGGGTATGCCATTAATCTACCCTGGATTTTATCTCTCTTTTGTCAATCATCCAAGTTCCTCAATTCCATCACTCTTTGTTGTCTACCTTATTCCACTCCGATTCGACAAGTCGAGAGTGTGTTTTGCATGCGATTGTCATGAGCATCTTGAGATTTGAAGGTCGTTTTCCCCTTATCCTGATTTTGTTACTCACTCCTATTTTAGGTCTTGTATCTCCTTGAGCTGGATTGTGTTCATCCCCTCAAGTCCCGCAGCGCTATGCTAGGGGGTCCCACTGGACTGTAGATACAAGCCCTCTTAGATTATTTTTCCTTCCTTCATCCCCTTTGAATGACCTCTCTTGTCCCATTATGCTTGTCCGTTCATATGTGAATCTCAATCTCAGCTCGAGAATCTCCTTGAGCGGGATGTCCTTATTAGGCTTATTTTTTTACCGAAACACCCATTTATCAGTCCGACGGGCTCCCTTGCAAAACGGGCATTCCGGAGGGGCATTTGTAGACGCCTGATTTTGGACATCCCGCAGAACTTGTCTAGCCATCATAGAAGTGATACCTTTTCTGGGCAGATTACTAGTGTGGGCCCTCGTCCTTGTTTAGGTAGGCTCCATCTTGTCCCTTCGTGGATCCAACTTTGTGGTAAGTTGGCAGGGGGTTGCACGGGGGCAGCACCCCCTGCTCGAAAGGTCGGGGGTGTAAGCCCCCGAGGTGATTTTTTTTTAGGCTTTATATGCATTCTCTACCTTGATCTCTAGGCGGCCACATAGTTGGCCACCCAGAACCCAGGGCGGCCAGGCTGCTAGCCGCTCAACCCATTCCAGGGTGGCCAGAGAGCTGGTCGCCCACATCCTAAGGCGGCCACACAGTTGGCCGCCCACCTCTTCTGGACGGCCATCGACCTGCCCGCCCAGACCCTCAAGAAGGCCACTGCCTTGGCCGCCCATCTCCTTTGGATGGCCAGAACCTTGGCTGCCTTCTGTAAACCGCTCGTCAACTCCACGATCCACCCACTCCAGGCACGTCCTCCGAAACTACTTTCACTCGGGGGAGTTCGAGACTCACGTAGCTTACACGTAATCCATTTTCAAATGGTTTTCATGGAGAGAATTCCCCCACATACAAAACTCCATTCCAAACCACCTCACGGGGGGGGGGGGGGGTTGGACATTTTTTGGTAGGGGGTTGGACACTTTGGGGGAGGAGAGAGTTCGAGAGGTTTTGCAACTCAGAGACCCCTCCTCACCTCCGTCTCTGCAAAGAGCTTCATCCAGGGGAGAGTCTGGTCTGCCTGCGGAGGATTTTCACTCATGTTGAGGGTGGCCATCGACATGGCTGCCCACCCTCTTGAAGGCCACATAGTTGGCCGCCCTCTATTGGTCGACCGGCAAACCCCATCCTCTCTTCCATGTTCTCTATCTTGCTATGTTTTACTTCATTTTGCTGCATTGCATGCATAATAGACTTCCCTAAATCCCTGTTTAAAGAGATTTTTCAATCCAAAACATAGGGAAGGTGGATGGTCGAAAGTCTCGGCCATCCCCCTTTCCGCCCCCCTTCCCGGTATGATTAACTCCATTTGCATGTTTTCTTTACTCCTATGAGCATTTACTACACTTTCTTAGTCTAATGATTTTTCTATTTGCTGTTTAACTTGCAGGAACTTCGTCATTGACTTGCAGAGCTCCGCGTTCTTGGCCCGCCGAGAGCGAGGATAGAAGAACCCACTACCTCCCCACTCCTAAGGCATCCACGATCATCACTCCTCTGAGGCCCAAGTATAGGTCTCTGGCGATCACTATTTATTTATATCTAATCTGTGCACTGTAGGTAGCAGCATCATAGTTCGGAGGGAGAGGGAGGATGCACGCTTATCGCCATCGCGTCGTGCACCTACCTACCCTTTCCGACGCCTACACCCACCACAACGAAATGTAACAACAGAGCAACAAGTAATAAAATATAAAAAACAATAAAGTAGGGAAAGACTGGAAGGCAGAAGGAACAACATCGAAAAAACAAAGTAACAACCCTAAGCCACTCACTATCGAAAGCCTGCAAAATGATGGGACATCTCGAGTATCCAACATAAACCATGCCAAATATAATCCTCGCAGCATGGGACATCAAAGGTCAGACTACACTAACCTGTCTCTAGGGACCTCTCCCAGAGTACACAAGGGCTAGGACTAAACTACCAGAAAAACCCTCAATCGGAGACGAGGGAACATGGCTATGCTGTCGAGACAGGACGCTCAAGGACAACAAAGAAATCTCATCTCGATCACGAGTAACTAGGACAACAAGCCGCCAAAACACTGAACCACGCCAGGCAGGAACCAGCGCCAAAACCTCTCAAGTGATATGAGTACTACCCCACTAGAAGCGAGGCCGGAAGCGTCCTCCAATGACTTATACTACAGCCTCAGGTGTCTCCCTACTCACCCCATGCGGAAACTGAGACACCGTACATAGTACAACAGAACAAGGACTAGTCGGGGTCACACTTATCAACGCACATCCACCGCCCCCAACTACATGTGCACACACTGACCATATGCTCAAGGTCGGGTCTGTTAAGTATAATAAGACGGATATAGAGGGGGGGGGGTGAATACATCAGTCCCTCAAATAGACCAATTAAAATTGACGCTCAAGGTAACACTTGACAGATCGATGACATACGCAGTTAAAGAACTGAGTAAGTGTAACACTCCAGATTTTTCGGATCAGAATCTATGGGTTTTGGAGCGCTTTTCTGGGTCCCGGATCGTGTTTTATGATTTAATCAGATTTTTGGCTGTTGAGCCTTCGGACCCCTGTGTAGGGTGAACCGACTCATTTTCGGGCTTCGGGACGTTGCAGGCGCGTTGTGCATTTTTTGAGGATCCTGGGGATAATTTTCCCCATTTTTGTATTTTTTAGATTTTTAAAACCCCAAATTATTTTCTATTTAAACAACCCTCACCCCCTCTCTCTCCCCATCTCTCATTTCTCTCCCTCCCCTCTTACGTTTCTCTCTTTCTCTCCCCCTCTTCTCCGAGCGGCCGACGGAGGAGGAGGCGGGCGAGACGGAGGTGGCACACGGGTGGAGAGCAGCCGACGATGGAGCAGGGATGGAGGAGGCGGCGCGGTGTGGAGCACGTTCGCCAGTTCGGGACACCGGTGGGGTTTCAAGCAGCGATTTCAGGTGGAAACGGCATCCTCGACGCGGGAAATCTTTTATGGAGGTAGGGGATAGTTCCCTAGCCCGTGTAGTTTATTTCCCCATGTTTTGTAGGCCGAGGCGAGCCGAGGGTGGTTTATTTCACGTTGGGGTGAATTTCGCATGATTTTAGGGTGAGCGCCAGATTCATCATTTTGATTGTGTTTTGGGGGTTTAAATGGTGCCTCTTGGTAGTCCAGAGGTTAGGGAATGGGTTCCCCATATTTTTCCCATCACCCGGGGGTGATTGGTGCGTAGAATCTAATCCATAGGTTGGGTTCGGAGGGCATTCTGTCATTTTTGGTCGATCGACCGGTGAGGCTTGGTCGACCGAATGGCCATTCGCCACGGACAAGGCTGGCCCATGCTCGCAGTCGGTCGACCGACTGCGTCCATGAGGTCACGATCGGTGGGCCGACCACGTGCAGACGGTCGACCGAGCATTCTTGGCTGGCCGACCGACCCACTTAGGTCGACCGACCCCAGGGGTTTGGTCAACCGAAATGGGGATTTTTGGCCCGTTTTGGCCCACGGTCAACCCGGTTGTCAGCCTTTGGTCGACCTATGGCCCTGTGGATGTCCCCGACACCTCGTGGGTATCGAGACCATATTTTGGGGGTGTCTGAAGGTACTGTGTTACCTCGATTAACGTGCCCATGTTATTTTGAGGGTCCATGTGACCCTTTGTGTTCTGGGCTTTCCTGTTTCGCTAGATCGAGTCACCGTGGGTTGATATGAGTGCAGAGGGCTGTCCCCGCACGACCTTAGCTTTCTCGAAAAGTGATTTTTGTGTGGGCCATGAGTATGGCCTATGAATTATGAATTTTGTGAGCCAGCCTGGGACTGGAGGTTTCTTGGTTTCCCTTGGAAAGGGAATGAACTTGGGAGCTATGAGCCGTCTTAAGAATTATTTTTGACTATGGTTTCTGACCCTAGGAGTAGGGTTGATTGACGGCATGATGTCGTGTTGTAAGACGATCTTGACTTGAGTCGTGTGACTCAAGGACTGTTGGATTGGTAGGTCTAGTGGACTGTCCAGAGTCTGGTGGCACCGTGCCACCCCGTGTTCTGAGTTACTTGTGACGGGCCAGTGTGTAGCCTGTCAGTACTCCAGTGGTTTCTTTCGAGAGTCGTACGCTTCGTGATCCCCCACTAGTCGTAGCTTGTCTGGGCACGCGTGTGCCTACCTACCTGAGAGTAGGTGGAGAGCTACACCCGAGAGAGATGGTTATAGGATGGTTGCCATAGGGCCTCCCACTGTGTCGGCTCGAGTCCGAGCCAGGAGGAAAACCAGCTTGAGGGCCTGACGTAGTGCAGTCAGTTAGTGTGTGCACATGTGGTTGGGGACTTCGGACGCGTGTTGACGAGCATGACCCCGACTAGACCCTTATCTGAGTTCTTTGGTTACTTGTATGATGTCTCAGTTTTCACCTGGGGAGAGTAGGGAGACACCCGGGATGCGAACTAAGTCATCAGTGGATACATCCGGCCTTACTTCTGGTGGGCAGGTACTCCCGTCACACGACACTTGACTCTCGTGACTCGAGTTTTGGTTTCCCGTCTGCGAGACGTGGCTTTTCGAGTAGCTTCCTCGTGCTTTCCCGATGTCGAGGTCTAGGGTTTCTAGTAGCGTTACCAAGGTTTTCCCTTAGATGGTGTAGGGTTCACGACTGCGAGGTCGTGACTATTCCCGGACCGCATGGTCTTGGGATAGGCCTTTGTCTGTGAGGACGGGCCTTCACGACAGAGCTATCATGGCATTTCTTCTAGCGGCATAGCCAGGGTTTTCCCGTTAGTCTAGTGGTCCCCCGACTGCAAGATCGGGGTTTATTTTTTGTACCGTTAGGAGTAACTTATAGAGATGTGGTTTCTCGACTACCGTGTTTAGAGATTCATGTACGGTTGTTCTTCCCACTGTTAGTGTTATTATTGCTACTCCCGTTACTATTGTTGTTGTTCTTGTTAGCGCTGTTCATTACCGCCGTTGTTTCGTGGTAAGATTCTGCAGGACCCCTACTAAGCCAATGAGATGAGGCTCACCCCTGCTTTTTCAAGTGCAGCAGTTCCTCCTCGAGGTTCGGAGGTGCAGCACGGAGGTTCGTAGTTGCCAGCTCGCCGGGCCGAGTGTTCACTCGGTGTGAGAGTGTGCTTCTTTCCCTGAAGATTGTACTTTTGTTAGACTAGACTCTGTAGTTAGATTATTTAATTGAAAATATAATTTTATTTTTATTATTTAAATTATTAATTATAATTGTTGCCTACATTATTTTAAATTTTAATATATCTCCACACTCCTTTCTAACCCTTCCGAGCCCACCGACTCGTGGGTGACGGGCTAGGATTCGAATGGTATTGGGTTATTCCCGATATTCGAATCTTAGGTCATTATAGTAAGTAATTGTATGAGTGCAGCACAAACCACAAACACTTGGTTGACGATTTTGAGTATTTGGAAATAAGCCTAAACGAACAAACTACAGGGAAGACTTAGTGAATAGAGGTAGAAGACAAGGATCACAAACCACAATTACTCAGAGATTTTTAAGGTGGTTCGGTTGCTACCCAACAACGTACGTCCACCCCCCACCTAATCAAGATGAGGCTTCACTTGCACAAGCAAAAAACCGTGGAAAATCCGCTACAGACGCTGATTATAGCTCAGTCCGGAGGAACAATCTCCTCCCACACTCTGAGCAATCCGAGTGCAACCATGTACAACTTCTCGTTGTATACAACCCTGATCGTGTAATCTTGCACGATAAGAACCGCTGCTCATAGTAGCAAATAAGGAACACTCCTCAAAGCTCTGAACTATCAGAGCAGACCGTGAACAGCACCCAACTGCTCACACTTCTGAATCATACAACAAAGCACTATCAGAAACACTGAACAAGAAGAGATGAAAAGAAAAACAAGAATCAGAAAATAAAACAAAAAAAGTGTAATGAAGAAATGTAGATCTAAAACAATTCAAGAGCCTGACTGACTGATACGGCTGCTCAACAACCTTCACTTCTCACTCATATCTTCTTCTTTCTCTATTCATTTTTCTTCTCTCTCAGCTTGAGGTGGCTCTCTACAAATTTCTGCAAAACTTCTTCTCTGGATAGCTTCCTACCTTCGATAGCAGCCACACTCGAATCCAGATCTACTATAAAGCTCGTGGTAGAGAATCTTCTCTTGGGGACTATTATACCCAGATATTTTTCCAGCAAAAATAACTAGAAATAAGGGCTCGAAAAGCTAGCCCCTTCTACGCCATACCGGGCCCAACCAAGGGTCATAACCAGTTAGCCGCGACCCACGACGACATTAACAATCGATCGGGGCCACCCCCGATCACCCAGTTTGCGAGTTTACCCGCCTTCAACCAAGCCACCTGGGCCAACCCGGGGGTGCCCTGACCACAAGCCACGACACGGGGCACCCAGTAATGAGGCCGGGCTTCTCCTCAAAATGCCTCCCTCCGGCCTTCAAAAGTCCAAGGAAGACTTTTCCCAGCCAACTACGGGCCATGAGGGCCCTTATAATGCCTCTGTGGCCCGTGCTCGCATATCGAGAATTTTTCTGAGCACCTGGTCGGCGCGTATGTTCCAGCCACTCCACAGCAATCTGGGGGGCCAACCCGCGGCTCAAACACCCTAGCCATATCCTACGGTAAACCTTCAGCAAGTTGGGGCCACCCCCGACCCTCAAACACACGACGTTGAGCCGTTTATATCTTCAACACCCGGGGGCAACCCGGGACCCCCAGCAACCCATCGCGTCACGCGGTGCATGGAGAAAGGTAGAGAACAACTCCCGGCCCACCTTCTTGTTGACACCCATTTTTTGCCGATAAGTTGAGTTATTCCTCTTCCTAATATTTTTGATGCCTCAAGTTGTCCATCACTCGCTGGGCCATTTTCCGGCAACATCTTTGGGCTTATTTTATGGGTAGCATCCCTCCCTGGCTAGGTTTGTTTCAATTCCGATCTTAATGGGCCTTGATTTTGGATAATTGAGCGTTTTTATGAGATTCAAGCGCCCATATACATGTACGGTTCATCCATGGCCGCTCAATCAATGTGCGGTTGATAGTAGGCCGTCCATACATTTTTGGAATATTTTGGTTAATTTTTTGAATTTCTACCGACAAACATTTATGCGGTCTTCTCCTAGCCGTTCAACATGATGGACGGACTGATAGTAGCCGCTCTTCTACCAGAGTCCTACGCTTGGTGGTTTTCTCAGATAATTACCCAATTTATCTATTTATCACCGACAAGGCTAGAACGGCCGGCCTTTGGCCGCTCTTCCTCTTGAACGGACTAATCCTAGCCGTTCATTTGTAAGAGTCCAACGGCGAGATTCTCGGTTGGTTTAATGGATAAATGGTGGATAATTCCTCTATATTTGATTTTTCACCGACGGGGTTGGACGGCCAAGGATGGGCCGCCCATATGGATGTGTGGTCTATCGTAAGACCGTTCATCTGCTCGTTTGCTGAAGATTCAACATATTTTCTCTCTCTCCTCGTGGATTTATCCCAAACTTCCTTCGATGATTTCTCCGCGAATCCTTAACCATCTTGAGTGCCGTTCCTTCCAAATGAAAGATAATTGAATTATCTTCATCTTTTATTTGATAATCTCGACCTAAAAATGCACAGAAACCCTAATTTCGGGGTTAGCATTTGGGGGTTCTATAAATAGACCCTAAAGGCTACCTTTGAAAGGGGGAGATTTTTAGGTCGACGGCGAAGCCCTACTGAAATCTTGAGCGACCTAGCACCAAGGAGGGAGGCCTTCTACATCCACACAGGCCTCCGGTTCAAGGAGTAGTCCTAGTTTTGAGTCTTTTACCTTTGATAGTCCCGCTTCTTCTCACTGCATGCTTATTTTTACACGTCCATTCTCCCACGTTTTCTTTGTTTGCACTGCCATGCACACACCCTCCTACGTTTTCTGATGCCCCCAGGGGTTTAAAACTCCCCAGGTATTCCCCATTCCATTTAGTTATGTTAATTTCTTTCCGTTCGAGCGTATACTACACTTTCTAGTTCTAATTCTGGTTTCTCTTCGTGTTCCACACTCTGTTTTACAGGTCAGCAGCACACTAACACGAGGCCCATCCTTTCTGGCCGGCCGGAAAGGGTGGAGGTTGGACTCTTGCAACTTTGGCGTGGTGGTCTTGCGCGGCTTCTGCCGGACCGTTCAGGGAGACGTGCGGCCAGTCCTCAACCGTTCTTCATCCTCTTGCGGTCACCATCAAGCCGTTCAACCCTCCATCCATCTTCATCCCGCGTTCCACCTTGGCACTGACAAGCGGTCTATCATGAGACCGCGCGTAACTACAAGCGGTCCATAATGAGCCGTTCAACGTGTCAGTGCTGGTTTTAAGGCGAGCACTTCCCTCTTTCCAAGGTA
Organism: Amorphophallus konjac; assembly: GCA_022559845.1. Classification (NCBI taxonomy): domain Eukaryota; kingdom Viridiplantae; phylum Streptophyta; class Magnoliopsida; order Alismatales; family Araceae; genus Amorphophallus; species Amorphophallus konjac. The sequence goes on along the minus strand of CM040128.1, from coordinate 236,638,491 downwards.
CGGTGTGCGTTCATCGCATGTCCGCCATCTTGGTGGCGATCACGATCACAGGTTCACCCCTCTATTCTATCCTACTTTCATTTTGTTTTATTTTCCATATCTGCATAGTAGAGGGATATTTTAACGCTGGTAGGAAAGGAGGAGTCATACTTTCCACATCTACACCCCCTTTTTTGGCGATCACGGTGGGACACCTAGTGCCCATCGTGTTAGTGATTTGCTGACCCTTTCTTTTGCTGTGTTAGTCCTTTTCTTGAAGTGGTTGCAGGTTGGGTCGCGATCTCTGTCCTCTGGAACTTGAACGGCTCTCACAGGGCCGTCCAACGTTTATGCGGCTGAAGATTTACCGTCCTTCTTTGCGAACAGTGCCACTTCTCCTCCAAGCTTGCTGTCGCGAGCGGTCTCCGACCGCCCGTTCATCTTCCCTACGGCCTGCGTTTGGCCGTCCATCTTGCTGGCACAGGTACGCCTCTGTCCCCATACTACTGGTTTGGTTTCTATTACGCGATTTCTGCAGGTCCGTCCCAGCTCTTACACGGTCTATATGGTGACCATTCAACCTGGTACGTTTCTGATTACCATCACCTTTCATTCCATAGTTTTCTGATTTTCGTGATTAGTCTGTCGTTACTCCCTGGATCATACGGTTGTCTCCAGACCGTCTATCTCTATGAGCGGTCTTACAGAGACCGTTCTTCTCATGCTACAGTGCACCCGTGATTCACTTTGATTGCCATGTTGTATGATTGTCATGACATTTGGTGCTGATTATTGATCTCCCCCTGCTCTTATATCATTGTTGCATGCTTGCTCCCATTGTTTACATATTCGATTGATCATTGATTGCTAGTTGCTAGGCTAGACTTTGCATGCACTCCGGTGCACATAGGGGCATACATTCTGTTCATAGTAGTTGCATTCCTACCGAGGTAGGGTTTCCTCTCGTCTCCATACTCCTTGGAGCCGACTAGGGGACCTTGCTGAGGACCTCCGTAAGCCCCCGTGAGCTGTGGATTCCCACACGGACGCCGGGCAGGTTGTACCGTATCCACCCCCAGTTTAGGGTTTGCATCCGTGAGAGAGAGAGTTCCGTAGAGTCACCCAATTCCTCATTTCCTACCCTAATTAGGTACCTTGTGGTTGAGCGAATTTATACATTAATTAATCCACTAAGGTCCTAGAAGAGGAATCTAAAAATTGCCGCGCATCATTTGACAACTTGGTTGCTTAAGTGGTTGATTCTCCCCTCGTCTCTCCCCTCCATTGAATGCTTGGTTGTTTGAGGCTTTGTTTTTTTCTCTGGTAAGGATTGTCTGCCTTAGTATTGGAGTGTTCAGTGTATGTAGAATTGTTTCCTTCCCTCAGGATCACCTCCTAGGGTCAGTTATTATTTCCATTCTTACCTTAATCCTTTGTTTGATTCGTCATCCCCCATGTCGTCATACGACTTCTCCCATTCCCACGAAGATTCTATCCCTCGCGGACTTCTTGAGGACCCGCCCAGGGTCGCCCATATGCAGGGAGGAGAGGGGACTACCCCTCCTCTCCCAACCATTGCCATCGAGGGCTCTCAGCCCTCCCTTCCTGGTTCCTCCACACAGAATTCGGCCAGTCAAATTCTTAATTTGATGGCCCAGCTTGATCCCTCCCAGCTCCACCTTATACGGCAAGCTCTGCAAGGGGCAAACGCCCCGTCCTCAGTTCCTTCCTATGGCGTGACTGCCGCCACCACCACTACGTCTCCTGTTGTTGGGTCAGCGCCCGTCCCCGCTGTCCCCATTGATCTCACTCCCATCCGTTCCCAGGTGCTCCGATACCCCAGTATGGAAGCGGGCCAGGCCTCCACCTCGGCCCATCAGTATCTTGATAAGGGGAAGGCCCAGGTCCCCTCTGGTTCTTATCTTGATCCATACACTATAATCTCTCCATCGCCGCAGGCCCCTCTGGCCCGGGCTGATTTCACTCGTTTACAACCCGGGGCCGCCCAATTGGCTCACGCGGATATGGGCCCTTCCTTGGCCCATTATCCATCCTATGGGCTCCCCTCCCAGCCAGTTCACCCCTCAGTTCCTCATCCGGGCTCCGTCTTTCCTGCTCAGTCCACCCCTTCCCGAGAACGGGACCTCCTCGATAAATGGGCTACTATGTAGCAGCAGATTGACCTCCTCCATAAGTGGGTAGGCCCTTTATCCATCGCGGATGTTCCTATTCCTAACTTCCGGGATATCCGATTGCCTCCTCAGTCCGAGCTCCCCATGTATCGGAAGTATGACGGGAATGACAACCCGTTCATTCATATCAGGGAATTTCTTTACGAGTCGGCGCAGTTCCAGCATGATGACCATCTGATGGCATATTTGTTTCGTCGATCCTTGGAAGGGGTCGCCCTTGAGTAGTTCTACACCTTGCCTCTGGAGGAGGCCTACAGTTTCAAGACCGTGAAGGAGAAGTTCACCACCAGATTCCAAGATCAGGTCGGTCTCAAATATTCTTTCACCGACCTGGTCGCAGAAAAGATGAAGCTGGATGAAGACTTTGCTGTATATGCAGATAGATGGAGGCAGATGGCCTCACGTGTGCCCGGGTAAATCCCGGAAGAAGAAAAAGTAAAATTGTTAATTTCTAATGCCACTCTGACGTTCCGGAATATTTTGGCAATGAACGATATTTCTAACATGCACCAGTTATATAGTCGGGCCCGGTTTATCGAGACCCAATTTAAAGACTCCCCCATCCATTCATTGTTTGAAGCCCCGAAATCCAACACAACCCGAAAATCCCAGGGTCCAGTTATTGAGGGAGTCCAAGTCAACGAGCAGGCCCAGGCTGTTCAATTCCCTAACCAGCCAGCTTCACCCCGTTTCCAGCAACCCCCACGCAACCCCCAGTTCGTCGCCCCACAAGCTCCCTGACCCACCTTCCAAGCTCCTCAGCACCCCCAACAACAACCACCACCACCTCAACAGCCGCAACCGCCACCCCAGTATCGCAATGTTCCTCCTCCCGCTGGTTATGGGCATGCTCGACCGGGACCCAAGAGGGCTAATTCTCCACCACTGCCAGAAACCCTCCCCAACATATTTTCAGCTCTAATGTACACTGGTGACATCCAATTGCCTCCAAAACGTCAGAATTGGAATCCGACAGCCGACCAGTCCAGATATTGTATATACCATCGGCAGCCCGGGCACACCATAGAAAGATGCTTTCAGTTTAGAGATTTGGTGTATGATCTGCATGAGGGCCAGAGGATTGATTGGGCCCAAATGCATAAGATAATTGAAGATATAAAGGAGAGACGAAGACAAGCAAGGCCGCAGCAGGCGGCGCCCCAGCAACAGCAGTTCCAACAACAACCCCTCCAACAACAACAACAACAACAACCCCTACAGCAGTAGCAGCAAGACCTCGGGATTCACCAGAATCCCATGCCAGTACATCCACCCGCTCCTCAGCAGCAACCACAACAACAGCCGCCGGCACCGGCTCAAGTTAATGCAGTCCACCACCCAGCCCCCAACGCTGGATGGTCCTTTGATAATGAGACCCCCGCCCATCTCCTGGCCTTCCACCACACTAGCCCCGCGCCTTCCGTTCCCTCCATCCTCCGACCCACCACCTTCACGACCGCTCCACCCACTATCCCTTCCCGACCACTCATCACACCCACCACATTCTCCACCATGCCGCCAGTCATTCAGCCTTCACCCTCCGTGCCTTCCATCATCACCCCTCCACTTAACCCCTCACCCATCACCCCTCCACCAGGGCCCATCAGGCCAACCCCCGTCACCCTCACTTCCATTTCTACGCCCTCCACATACCCCACTGGGCCAAGCTGGGGCCCGTCCCAAGCCGTGCCGGCATGACATTGCGCCCTTCGGAGTGGGTGTCCATTTATAGAGTTTACCCTTCCTCTGGTGCGTCTGCACCCAACCCCCAAGTTCCTTCCCCTACGGCTGAAGCAGAAGAAGTAGACCCCGTGCCGGCCATGAAGTACGACTTGCTACAGCACTTGGACCGGATGCCGGCCAAGATCTCAGTTTTAGAGTTGATTAAGAGGTCACCGCTACATCAAGACGCCTTGAAGACCTTTTTGCAGAAAGTTATGGTAAATGAAGATGTATTTGCGGATAGTTTACCTACGGTGTTGGTAACTATTACAAGGGGGCCTTCCATTTCATTTTCAGAGACAGAACTGGCACCCCAGAAGCACGGCAGATGCCACTTTGCATCACCATTTCTTTAAATAAAGTGGCCGTTGAGTCTGCCCTAGTGGACATGGGAGCATCAATAAATGTGTGTCCATTGAGTACCCTCCGTGCCTGCAACATCTCAAAAGAAATGTTAAAGACCACACCGACCACCATAGCAGCGTATGATAACTCCAGGCGTGCTTGTCATGGGGTCGTGACTGTACATGCCGAGCTAGGGCCTTTAGTTATGGACGTGGAATTCTACGTATTGGACATAGACCCAATGTTCAAAGCAATTTTGGGTCATCCATGGATAAACAGTCTGAATGCCGTACCATTGACTGCCCACCAGTGTTTGAAGTTTCCATTCCAAGGGCGGGTGGTCAAGGTGAAGAGTATTTCTACTGTCCAGAATGTCGATGCGATAGCAGCTAAGATTATCCCTACTCTGTGACCGAGTAACAGGCCAGTTCTTTCTGTGATGGACTTAAATTATTCATGGGCATATGCGTCATGCAAGCCCGCCACTACAGCAGTCAATGTAAAAATTAAGTCCAAGATTAAGGATTCGAAAGGGTGGCACATGATTCTCAAATTGGGTTATCAGCCGGGATTGGGTCTCGGCGCACAATTACTGTCACGCCCCGAGCGCGGAAGATACCCGGAGATGCGCGACGTGTCTATATCAATCATGTCAATCAGAGTGGTCATGTATTCGACACAAGGACAGAGATGCGCAAAATAGCAAGATAACCCAATCCTTTATTTCATAATGGATAGACTATTACAAATCCAATACTCTGTTAAATAAAAAGGAAAAGAATACATAGTTGACTCAAGAAACTATAGAAAAGACTAGACGACACTTGTAGAAGCTCTATCACTTTCACTCTTGACCATTCCCATCCGATTGACTTCCATCGTCGTCGGACTTACCTGAAAAGTAAAAAGGGACAAACGGAATGAGCGAACGCTCAGTAGGAATTATATCTCAAGTACTAGCAAGTGGTTTAAGTAATTACATTTTCATGGATGCAATAAAGCTATGCATGCTCGCATGAAACGACAAGATAGAGAGAATGTAATATCAAAGGAATAAGATGAACTTTCATGAACAAGATACAAGTTATTCAAGATATTCAAGCAAGTACCATTATCGAGTCATGTCAAGAACTTTGGCTATCATGTATCAAGCAAGTAAATTACCCTTTTTCGGGCCACGCATTTCATTTCATGTCAAGTACGAGTCAAGTACAAGATGTGTGTGGAATGTCCAATCAAGCAAGTCAAGTACTCGGTATAATGCCAGATACCTTATCATTTTAACTCCCATGGGCACAAGTACTTTCGGGTGCTCCTCCCAGGACCAGATCGGGCCCTATATGCGCAGGCATTTATCATGTGTTTTGACATCCACTCTTGTTTATATAGCCAATATAGAATTTCAATAATCAAGCTTGTAGACACGTATGACAACTTTGATAGAATAGAGTCCAAAATATGACACAGGACATAGAATGGCGATAGTAACGGTATAATCACGATGTCGATAAAACTAGGTAGATTATGGTTCCCTTAACTTAGGTACCATGACAAATCAATATGGACATTCTTTATATAGAATTGAGGTCCACATGAACAGTATATCAAGGTAAGATACCCTCATTCTTATCATAGAATTGAGGTTTACAAGAACGACATGATATGGCATGATATCATCATCCCATTAAGAATTTCTTATGATATACTCTTTGTATAATCATAAGGGCCGGTATACCATGTTTCTTTAGATTGACATGGCAAAAACTGTGTAATGGGTTTTTAGGGTACAACCAGCTCAGTCGGCCTTGAGGGAATCCAAGGCTACGAGGAGTCTTACGGAGGTCTCTATGACTAACTTGCTAGTCCAAAGGAACGGAATGTCCAATGGAGAGCTTGTATGTCAATGAGAGTTGAGTGTGATCGATAAATCAACATGAAACGTGGGACTATACTCACGGAGTGGAGAATAGTGCCGATATATATATATATATGTATAATATGAAACCATCGGTAATAGAATCAGGATAAAATCAGTTTACCGTAAAATAACGACTTAGGTCAAGTCGTGTCTCAAGTAATTAACGCCTAGCAGAAGGGCGTTTACATATATTGCCAATTTACAGAATTTCCATTATTTCATTAATTTATCAAAAACACGCCTTTCCTGGGGGCGTTTCTTCAAAGTTGACGACTGCAGGGGCAGGCGTCTCATCATTTACATATTCGACAGGATATAATTATTCTCAGAAATTTATCAAAAACGCGCCCTTGGAAGGGGCGTTACTTTCTAATTCCATTTTACAGAATATGTGAATTTCAGGTTTTTAACATATACACGCCCTAGGAAGGGGCGTTACTTTTCAGATTCACGCCTTGTACTGGGGCGTTAGAATATGGAAAACGACTTTGTCCAAGTCGTGAATTTCAAGGGATTTACGATATTTTAATAAATAATATTTCGAGAGACAGGAGACATGTCATGGCAGTAAAATTTAACAGGAATTCACAGAGTCATGCAAGATATTAAAAATCAATATTTCATATGTATTGTAATTTTTAAACAAGATCAATTATTAATCACATGCGATTCTTATGAAATTAACGCCTGCGTAGAGGGCGTCAAATATTAAATTGACGACCACTGGTGTGGTCGTTTCTTTTAAATTAGCGCCCTAATCAAGGGCGTTTCTTTCAAAATATTTCAGAAAACGCATGAAAACTATAATAATCATATGCATGACATGCTTATATATATATATCTCGCATTAATTTCATTTGGGCTACAGTAACTTGAGAAAACCTACCTTATGGTTTGACAATACTGATACTCTGTTTGGAACCTTCGTGGATGAAGAACCTTCGTTCTTCAGGAAGATATTGCCACAGCTACCTGTAAAGGAAGAGAAGATATCAATCTTCTTTACCTACGTAACCTGAAGGCAAGGGAAAAAGAAGAACTTTACCTGATGGTGATGAAGACGATGATGATGAAGACCCTTTGTCTTCAAACACTAGAAGCAGCCACCTATAGCAAAGACGATGAAGGATGGTTAAAACCTCCTCATGTGTTTATCAAAAGCAAGGAAAGGAAGAAGAACTGTTTGTTCTTCACGTACCTAGCAGCAGACGTTCGATCAAATGGGTTTTAGGGTTCGATCGAACATGTTATTTATAGGATTTTGAAGTCCTAACAAGAGTAGTGTTTGATTGAGGGTAATATATCCTTAATAGAGTCCTTACTCTAATAGACACTTACTAGATTAGGTTAATCTTTCCTTGGATAAGTTCTGGGTTCGATCGGTTCACGAACTGAATTAACGCCTTAGGTCAGGGCGTGTATTCTTGAATTAACGCCTTGCATAAGGGCGTTTCTTAAAAAGCGCCTTGAAAAAGGGCGTTTCTTGTTTTAAAACACGCCCAAGATAGAGGCGTTTCTTTTACTTACCCATTTGGTCGCGTGAGAACTGACGACCGTAGGTGTGGGCGTCCTTTCTTTATTCACGCCATGGGTAGAGGCGTTTCTTTATAAATTAACGCCTTAATAAGAGGCGTTATTTTTAATTTGTTTTATTTCGTCCAATTAACCCTATTCCTTTTATATATTTACTTCTGTAATATATATGTTTTAATTCATTTCAATTATTCATTTATTAGGGTTGCTACACCCTCCCCCACTTAAAAGAATTTGGTCCCCAAATTCCACATATATATAATTATACACGCGGAGAGTGTAGGACATATACCTCTTAGAATAACTCGGGAAATCGTTTCTTCATAGATTCCTCGGTCTCCCATGTCGCTTCGCGTTCAGGATTCTTATTCCATTGCACCTTGATCATGGGAATAACCTTATTCCTTAGAGCTCGTATTTCTCGATCTAATATCTTCAAGGGCCTTTGTTCATATGTGAGATCTTTCTGGATCACCAGATCTCCATGCTCAATAATATGTGACGGATCGTGTACATACTTCTTCAACATAGATATGTGAAATACATTGTGTACCTCGGACAACTGAGGAGGCAACGCGATGCGATAAGCAACCTCGCCAACTCTTTCGAGTACCTCAAATGGTCCGATGAATCTTGGCGTAAGCTTGCCCTTAACACCAAATCTTCGTATGCCACGTCCAGGGGATATTTTAAGAAATACATGATCTCCAACCTGGAATTCAAGATCTCTTCTCCTGGTATCAGCATAAGCCTTTTGCCTTGTCTGAGCAACTTGTAATCTTTCTCTGATTACTAGTATCTTCTCGGTTGTATCCCTTACCATGTCTGGACCTAATAGTTGTTTTTCTCCAACTTCGTTCCAACATATGGGAGATCGGCAACTCCTTCCGTATAAGGCTTCGAAAGGTGCCATTTGGATACTAGCTTGGTAGCTATTATTATATGCAAATTCAACTAAAGGTAAGTGGTCATGCCAGCTTCCTCCAAAGTCAATAATGCATGCTCTCAGCATATCTTCAACAACTTGATTAGTTCGCTCGGTCTGACCATCCGTTTGTGGGTGAAAAGCAGTACTAAAGTTGAGCCTTGTCCCCAACGAATGTTGTAATCCCTTCCAAAAATGAGAAGTAAAACGGGGATCCCTATCAGACACGATTGAGACAGGAATTCCATGTATCCTGACTATTTCTTTAATGTATAGTGCAGCTAGTACATCAATCGACCATCGGCTTTTGATTGGCAAGAAATGTGCCGATTTAGTCAATCGATCAATGATAACCCAGATTCCATCATGTCCTCCTTTAGATTTAGACAAACCCATGATGAAGTCCATACCAATATCCTCCCATTTCCACTTAGGAATATCTAGAGGATGTAGTTTTCCCGCAGGCTTTTGGTGTTCCGCCTTGACCTGTTGGCATGTGAGACAGCGTGATACATAGTCCGCTATTTCTCTTTTCATATTGGGCCACCAAAAGTTCCTCTTTACATCTTGGTACATTTTAGTTGATCCAGGATGAATAGTGTATCTTGATCTGTGAGCTTCATCTAAGATCTTCTTCTTTAATTCCGGACAATCGGGTATACAAGTTCTATCTTTGAATAATAATCTTCCCTCGGAAGTTAGTTGAAAGTCAGATTGTCCTTCTAATCTGCCTTTGATTTCCACTAATATAGGATCATCATCCTGAAGTGCTCGTATCTCAGATAATAAATCTGACTGTACGCTTACATGAGATAATGTGATAAATTTGGCTTCCGTGTCCAAGCTTATATTGAGCTCGGAGAATTGTTCAAGCAACCTCCATTCTTGCATCATACAATTTGCTATCATTGCTCTCGGCTTTCGACTAAGGGCGTCAGCACATAATTACCCTTTCCGGGATGGTATTGTATACTGAAGTCGAAGTCCTTGAGATATTCTAGCCAACGTCTTTGTCTCATGTTCAGCTCCTTTTGTGAAAATAGATATTTGAGACTTTTGTGATCGGAGTATACAGTAAACTGTACCCCATAGAGATAGTGTCTCCATATCTTTAGGGCAAATACTACCGCGGCCAATTCCAAGTCATGGACGGGGTAATTCTCCTCATGCTTCTTCAGTTGACGAGAAGAATATGCTATGACCTTCCCATGTTGCATTAGAACGCATCCGAGGCCAATGCCAGAAGCATCAGTGTAGACCTCGAATTCCTCTCCTTCAATCGGTAGAGCTAAGACAGGAGCTGTAGTGAGATGATCCTTGAGAGTTTGGAAACTGCTTTCACATTCCTCGCTCCATTCATATCGGATCTCCTTACGAGTTAATCTTGTAAGTGGTACGGCGATCTTAGAGAAATCTTTGATAAATCGCCGATAATAGCCTGCAAGACCTAAGAAACTTCTGATCTCGCTTGCATTAGTGGGTCTCTCCCAGTTTCTTACGGCTTCAACTTTTGACGGATCCACAGATAAACCGTCCTTGGTTATGACATGTCCGAGAAAAGCCACTTCTTCAAGCCAGACTCGCATTTGCTGAGTTTAGCATATAATTGATTTGTCCTCAAGACTTGCAATGCAATCCTCAAATGCTCTTCATGTTCTTCCTTAGTCTTAGAATATATCAATATATCATCGATGAAGACTACTATGAATTGATCCAAGTAAGGCCTGAATATGCTATTCATTAACTGCATAAAGGCAGCAGGGGCATTTGTTAGTCCAAAAGGCATAACAACAAATTCGTAATGGCCATACCTGCTTCTGATCTTGAGAGGAAGAACCTCCATTATTGGGCCTCTTCTTAAAGTTGGGTTTAAAAGAACCCGAACTTGTGACTTGCTCCTTTTTGTCTTTCCCACGGATCCTATCAGATAGTTCCGTGGCATCTTCAAGCAACTGAGCTCGGCGCACTATTTCAGTATAAACTTGAATATCCATAGGCGCCAGTTGAGTAATGTAGTGGGGCCTAAGCCCATTAAGAAATCTACGGGCTTTCATCTTTTCCGTGCCAATTAAATGCTTAGCATATCTAGACAGTCTAGAGAACTGTGCTTCATAATCAGCCACCGATAAAGATCTTTGCTTTAATGCGGCAAATTCGGCGGCCTTCTTTTCCTGGACCCTATCAGAGAAATATTTGGCGTTGAAATATTCAACGAATTCTCCCCATGTAACTTGAGTTGGGTCAATTGTAGCTTCAATCGACTCCCACCAGCATCTAGCATCCTTTTCTAACTGGAAAGTAGCTAATAAGACTTTGTCCTGATCCGTGCATTGCATGACACGGAATATACGTTCAATCTCCCGAACCCAATGCTCGGCATCGTCTGGATCGGTCGATCCCATGAACTTCGGGGGATTCATATTCTTGAATGCTTGGTGTAAGCTTCCAGCTCGTGGAGCACCACCTTGTGCTACCTGTTGTAGCACTTGGGTCATCCCTTGAAGGGTACGCTGCATGTTGCGCCATTGAGCACGTTCGGCAGCCATTATCCTACAATTACAATAGCTATGTTAGTATTATATCACTATGATCTTATAAAGGACTCATTGATCATTTAACCCTTGGTTCTACCCACTCTCACTTGGTTAAAGGTTTTGAAACCTATCCTTGGACTTGGGTTTCCTAGGAATTGAATACCTTAGGCTCTGATACCACAAAGACTGTCACGCCCCGAGCGCGGAAGATACCCGGAGATGCGCGACGTGTCTATATCAATCATGTCAATCAGAGTGGTCATGTATTCGACACAAGGACAGAGATGCGCAAAATAGCAAGATAACCCAATCCTTTATTTCATAATGGATAGACTATTACAAATCCAATACTCTGTTAAATAAAAAGGAAAAGAATACATAGTTGACTCAAGAAACTATAGAAAAGACTAGACGACACTTGTAGAAGCTCTATCACTTTCACTCTTGACCATTCCCATCCGATTGACTTCCATCGTCGTCGGACTTACCTGAAAAGTAAAAAGGGACAAACGGAATGAGCGAACGCTCAGTAGGAATTATATCTCAAGTACTAGCAAGTGGTTTAAGTAATTACATTTTCATGGATGCAATAAAGCTATGCATGCTCGCATGAAACGACAAGATAGAGAGAATGTAATATCAAAGGAATAAGATGAACTTTCATGAACAAGATACAAGTTATTCAAGATATTCAAGCAAGTACCATTATCGAGTCATGTCAAGAACTTTGGCTATCATGTATCAAGCAAGTAAATTACCCTTTTTCGGGCCACGCATTTCATTTCATGTCAAGTACGAGTCAAGTACAAGATGTGTGTGGAATGTCCAATCAAGCAAGTCAAGTACTCGGTATAATGCCAGATACCTTATCATTTTAACTCCCATGGGCACAAGTACTTTCGGGTGCTCCTCCCAGGACCAGATCGGGCCCTATATGCGCAGGCATTTATCATGTGTTTTGACATCCACTCTTGTTTATATAGCCAATATAGAATTTCAATAATCAAGCTTGTAGACACGTATGACAACTTTGATAGAATAGAGTCCAAAATATGACACAGGACATAGAATGGCGATAGTAACGGTATAATCACGATGTCGATAAAACTAGGTAGATTATGGTTCCCTTAACTTAGGTACCATGACAAATCAATATGGACATTCTTTATATAGAATTGAGGTCCACATGAACAGTATATCAAGGTAAGATACCCTCATTCTTATCATAGAATTGAGGTTTACAAGAACGACATGATATGGCATGATATCATCATCCCATTAAGAATTTCTTATGATATACTCTTTGTATAATCATAAGGGCCGGTATACCATGTTTCTTTAGATTGACATGGCAAAAACTGTGTAATGGGTTTTTAGGGTACAACCAGCTCAGTCGGCCTTGAGGGAATCCAAGGCTACGAGGAGTCTTACGGAGGTCTCTATGACTAACTTGCTAGTCCAAAGGAACGGAATGTCCAATGGAGAGCTTGTATGTCAATGAGAGTTGAGTGTGATCGATAAATCAACATGAAACGTGGGACTATACTCACGGAGTGGAGAATAGTGCCGATATATATATATATATGTATAATATGAAACCATCGGTAATAGAATCAGGATAAAATCAGTTTACCGTAAAATAACGACTTAGGTCAAGTCGTGTCTCAAGTAATTAACGCCTAGCAGAAGGGCGTTTACATATATTGCCAATTTGCAGAATTTCCATTATTTCATTAATTTATCAAAAACACGCCTTTCCTGGGGGCGTTTCTTCAAAGTTGACGACTGCAGGGGCAGGCGTCTCATCATTTACATATTCGACAGGATATAATTATTCTCAGAAATTTATCAAAAACGCGCCCTTGGAAGGGGCGTTACTTTCTAATTCCATTTTACAGAATATGTGAATTTCAGGTTTTTAACATATACACGCCCTAGGAAGGGGCGTTACTTTTCAGATTCATGCCTTGTACTGGGGCGTTAGAATATGGAAAACGACTTTGTCCAAGTCGTGAATTTCAAGGGATTTACGATATTTTAATAAATAATATTTCGAGAGACAGGAGACATGTCATGGCAGTAAAATTTAACAGGAATTCACAGAGTCATGCAAGATATTAAAAATCAATATTTCATATGTATTGTAATTTTTAAACAGGATCAATTATTAATCACATGCGATTCTTATGAAATTAACGCCTGCGTAGAGGGCGTCAAATATTAAATTGACGACCACTGGTGTGGTCGTTTCTTTTAAATTAGCGCCCTAATCAAGGGCGTTTCTTTCAAAATATTTCAGAAAACGCATGAAAACTATAATAATCATATGCATGACATGCTTATATATATATATCTCGCATTAATTTCATTTGGGCTACAGTAACTTGAGAAAACCTACCTTATGGTTTGACAATACTGATACTCTGTTTGGAACCTTCGTGGATGAAGAACCTTCGTTCTTCAGGAAGATATTGCCACAGCTACCTGTAAAGGAAGAGAAGATATCAATCTTCTTTACCTACGTAACCTGAAGGCAAGGGAAAAAGAAGAACTTTACCTGATGGTGATGAAGACGATGATGATGAAGACCCTTTGTCTTCAAACACTAGAAGCAGCCACCTATAGCAAAGACGATGAAGGATGGTTAAAACCTCCTCATGTGTTTATCAAAAGCAAGGAAAGGAAGAAGAACTGTTTGTTCTTCACGTACCTAGCAGCAGACGTTCGATCAAATGGGTTTTAGGGTTCGATCGAACATGTTATTTATAGGATTTTGAAGTCCTAACAAGAGTAGTGTTTGATTGAGGGTAATATATCCTTAATAGAGTCCTTACTCTAATAGACACTTACTAGATTAGGTTAATCTTTCCTTGGATAAGTTCTGGGTTCGATCGGTTCACGAACTGAATTAACGCCTTAGGTCAGGGCGTGTATTCTTGAATTAACGCCTTGCATAAGGGCGTTTCTTAAAAAGCGCCTTGAAAAAGGGCGTTTCTTGTTTTAAAACACGCCCAAGATAGAGGCGTTTCTTTTACTTACCCATTTGGTCGCGTGAGAACTGACGACCGTAGGTGTGGGCGTCCTTTCTTTATTCACGCCATGGGTAGAGGCGTTTCTTTATAAATTAACGCCTTAATAAGAGGCGTTATTTTTAATTTGTTTTATTTCGTCCAATTAACCCTATTCCTTTTATATATTTTACTTCTGTAATATATATGTTTTAATTCATTTCAATTATTCATTTATTAGGGTTGCTACAATTACAAGGGCGGACTAAGCCCATCCCTAAAGGCAGGAAGATGGGCCGCCAAGGCCTTGGATACCGTGAGACAACATTGTCCATTCTGGGAGACTCCGGGCCACTGACGTGGGATTACCGTCAACACTTCGTGAAAGGCCCGCTACAGCCCGGCAATTTTGAAAAGGCCACCGCCATGTGCTGATGTGAAGGTTGATGCCGCCTGTGATGTTTCTGACCCACCACCGCCGCTGAAGGGGCTGGTGGGTGATATGGAAGATTTCTGTGTCTGTTTTGAAAAGATGTTCAGCGAAGAAGAAGACCGTCCGAGGAAGAAGGAGATGCAGCTGGTGAAGCATTATCCAACGCAGCTAGTCCACCGGAGGCCACGGGAAGTGGGGAGCTCTATCACTACCTTTTCTCTGTCCCCGTCCCGTCTTGCTTCCTTGTTTCAACAATTGGGGTTTGTCCCCCGTTCCCCTCCAATTATGGTCGACCTGTACTTCACGGAGAGACCACCTTAAATTCTGTTCGTGCCGTGTGCATGTGGGCGCTGCCCACCTATTGATCTTTCAACTCTGTTTACTCCTCCTCCCCCCAAGGCCCAACTCCATGAGATGTGGTTTCGATCCTCTGATCCATTCTTTGATTGCATCTTCCCCGATCTATTTCCCATGCAGCTCCCTCCTCCCCCGTCTTCCTCTTCATGTTGCGTGATCTCCTCCGACTTCCAAAAAAAATGCCAATTTTAAAACGGAGGTTTCAATGGAAGATTACGTTGTTTTCAGTCCATCCTCTTCCCAGGGGCACGAGACCCCTGCTTCTTTCCCAATAGATTTCTTATCTCCTAGGGTAGATGTACAGTGTGCAGAGTCTCCTAGGTTAGTCGAGTCAGTCGGGGTAGAGTCTAGTTCTAGTCTAGTTAGCCCATCCACGTCTGCGGCGCGCCCTGTGATGCGTCATCCTAAAGCCATCCCTGATAGGTTTCTGCAAGATTTAGCCGAGAGATGCCATGCCCTTCTCAAGTGCCCGGAGTTTGTAGAGACTGCTATTGTTTTAGAAGATGATGAGGAATTAGAAGGGGTGTGGAGCAATGACGGATTAGGTGTATATGAAATTGTAGATGAGAAGGACCCAGTCGATGATGAGGAAAGCGATGTGGATGACACTGGCGATTTGTACACGCAAGGTTTGAAGAGGTTTGACGAACCGTCCTCGGCAGTGGATGAACCCACTAAAGAAATTAATCTCGGAACGGAAGAGGATCCCAGGCCCATACTTATTTCTGCTAATCTCCCTCCTCAGGTTGAAGAGGAGCTCATCAAGGTTTTGAGGGAGTACATCGATTCGTTTTCCTGGTCCTATGAGGACATGCCGGGTCTTGACCCCACGTTGGTTGAACACCGACTGATTCTTAAACCAGGGGCAATACATGTTAAGCAAAAAGCAAGAAGATTCCACCCGCAAATGACCTTAAGGATAAAGGAAGAAGTCGATAAATTACACAAGGCCAGGTTTATTAGAGTTGTATTGTATCCACAGTGGGTGGCGGACATAGTCCCAGTAATGAAAAAGGATGGCAAAATTCAGATTTGTATCGATTTCAGGGACTTAAATAAGGCATGTCCGAAAGATGATTTTTCGCTTCCTCACATTGATGTGTTGGTGGACAACACGGCTGGATATGAGGCCCTCTCGTTCATGGATGGTTATTCTAGATATAACCAAATCCGTCTTGCTCCTGAGGATCAAGAGAAGACCTCGTTCACTACGCCTTGGGGCACATACTGCTATGTTGTTATGCCATTTGGATTAAAGAATGCAGGTGCCACATATCAGCGGGCAATGATGGCTATCTTCCACGACATGATGCATGTGTACTTAGAAGCTTACGTGGATGATATTCTGGTAAAATCGAGGTCTCAAGAAGAACACCCCGCCATTCTAGCCAAGGTGTTGCAAAGGGCTAGGGAGTACAAATTGAAAATGAATCCAAAGAAATGCCTATTTGGAGTCGCATCAGAGAAATTACTCGGGTTTATAGTCAGTAAACGGGAGATTCAGATCGATCCGAATAAAGTAAAGGCCGTTATGGAGATGTCGCCGCCTAAGAACATCACTGAACTCAGAGGTTTGATTGGGCGCTTGCAATTCATTAGAAGATTCATATCTCAACAATCGCAAAGGTGCCGCCCATTCTATGAATTGTTAAAGGCGGGAGCTAAATTCGAATGGAATGTACAATGTCAGAAGGCCTATGAGGACCTCAAGGTTTATCTTTCTAATCCCCCAGTTCTGCAACCACCCGTCCCTGGGAAAACCCTGATCCTATACATTTCCGTTATTGAGGACTCCTTAGGAGCTGTCCTAGCTCAGGTGGATGATGAAGGAAGGGAAAGGGCAGCATACTACCTTTCGAGGTTGTTTAATCCTGCTGAATCCAAGTATACTGCCATGGAGAAGACCTGTGCAGCGCTAGGATGGGTAGCTCAGAAACTCAAACACTATTTTCTTGCCTATGAAGTTAAGCTGATCTCTAGAATGGACCCCATTCATTATCTTTTAGAAAAACATGTCCTTTCTAGCTGTTTAGCTCGCTGGCAGAGCTTTCTTTCCCAATTCGATATCACCTTCATTGTCCAGAAAGCGATCAAGGGATACGCTATTGCTGAGCATTTGGCTCATTCTCCTATCCCTCGCACTGAGTCGATCCAGGACGAGTTTCCTGATGAACACTTGGCAGTAATCACTCATCTTCCTTTTTGGTCTCTCCATTTCGATGGTGCTCTTAATTCCCAGGGCCGTGGAATCGGCGCCGTTCTCCTCACTCCGGAAGGAGTGACCATCGCTATTGCTTACCAACTCTCTTTTCCTGCCACGAATAATATAGCCGAGTACGAGGCTCTCCTTGTCGGTCTGAAGCACGCCTACCTCATGGGCGCGCCATACCTAAACATCATAGGAGACTCTCAATTGGTGCTGCGTCAAGTTCTGTCAACTTATCGCACCCATGACCCCAAGCTCAAACCCTATCAATATCTGGTCATGCTCTTGGCTAGGCAATTCCGGAAGCTGATCTATATTCATACTCCTCGTTCTCAGAACATCCTGGTTGATGCACTCGCTTCTTCTCTTTCATTTCCTCTCAGTTGCGCCACTAAGACCATTGTGGTCCAGCGGTTAGATGCTCCTTCTCTCCATGATCCCTGGTTCGACAACCTTAGGAAATCTGTAGAAAGGAAGGCAGAAAGGGAAGAGGTGAAAGAAGTTTCGTTAACTGAGCTCGAGGAGATCATCAGAGAAGAAGAATTGCTGTGGTATTATGAGATTGAACAGTATTGTAGGGATGGTTCCTTTCCCGAGATGGCAAACGCCGAGCAGTGCAAGGCCATTAGAAGAGCCGCCTCCGGATACATGATCGTTGCTGGAGAATTGTTTAGGCGGGCTCTCAATGGAGTTCTGATGAGGTGTTTGGATGACGATGAGGCTTGGAAGGTAGTAGAAGCATCTCACTCAAGAGAGTGTGGAGGGCGCGTAAATGGACTGGCGTTGGCGAAGAAGATTCTTAGGCAAAGCTATTACTGGCCAACCCTAGAAGAAGATTGTTCCACCGATGTCTGTAGGTTCCTTCAATGCCAGCTTCATGCTAACAAGATCCACGCTCCAGCTTCTTCTCTCCATCCTCTTTCTGCTCCTTGACCATTTTCAATGTGGGCCTTTGATATCATTGGACCTCTCGGTGACCCGAATTCCGCAATCAAATAGAAATCATTCATTCTAACGGCTACGGAGTACTTCACCAAGTGGGCGGAAGCTAAAGCTTATGCAGAAATCAAAGCCACCACAGTATGCCGCTTCATCCTAAAGAATATCATCTCGCGGTTTGGAGTGCCAAGTGATATCGTCACTGACAACGGGCCTCAATTCGTTTCTCAAGAACTCCGGGACCTCTGTAAGAAATTTAATATATCATTGCATCATTCATCACCATACTACCCCCAAGGTAATGGCCAGGCTGAGGCCACGAACAAAACCCTTCTTAAAATCATCAAGAAAATATGCGAGTCACACAAATTCGCTGATTGGGCCGATAAACTGGTAGAAGCTCTATGGGCTTATCGCACCTCCGTCCATACTCCCACGGGGCAAACCCCTTTTGCCCTCACCTATGGGATGGAGGCGGTACTCCCGTACGAGATCCTGATCCCTTCCCTAAGGGTGCAGCTAGACAAAGAACTTAATCTCGACGAGCGTCGAGAGACCTTGCTAGTCCAACTGGAACTCTTAGACGAGAAGCGACTTAACGCGGCCAATCACGTCTCGGTTTATCAAAAACGTGTCTCGCGGTATTTTCAAAAGAAGGTTATTGAAAGAAAATTCAAAGTGGGTAACATGGTTTTGAAATGCAAATTTATCAGATCAGCAGGTCCCAGGTCTAAGCTGTAACCTAACTGGGAAGGGCCGTTTGTAGTTAAGGAAGTCTATCCGGGTAATGCGTATCGTCTGATCAATGTGGAGGGTGAGGAATTACCGAATCTGTGGAATGGGCTATATTTAAAATGTTTTTATCCATAGAGTCAAGCCAGCGATGGCCCGACGGCGGGGTATGCCTTCACTTGATCACGAAAGGAGAGCCCCGGTCCAACATTTCATACACCACACGATCGCTTGTGGTTCGATTTTCTTCTTTTGCGCAACACCATCTCTCCCTTGGCCATGCTTAGGGGATAGTGAAGATCCTTGTTTTTCTTCTCTCTCGGCTGAAAATAGGGGCAAGTGGTGAATAAGGGGGGCGAGAACTGATCTAGACCCCCCGATAAAAGAGGTCTCAAATAGGGACAGTCCGTTACGACCTTATTCCACAGAATAAAAGAGTAAGAAAGAGATAAAGAAAAGAAATAGAGAAAAGGGGCAAAAAAAATCAAAAATCAAAGCTAGAAGCTCACCCAAAGCTCAAAGCTCTCAAGTCTGAAAGTCCCCAAAATGATAAAACTAGGCATGGCAAGAGTGGCAGTACAGTTTTTTCGCGGGACGTTATGAGCCCGGTCGTATGCATGCCTAGAGCGGATGTAGGTTCGATGACGGACAGAAAGCCCCGGCGTAACAGACCAAAATTCTTTGAAAAGGGGGTGTCGTGAGAAGAACTCAAGCCCTAAAAATCTATATATCTATCGCCAGCTTTTCTGTTAAATCTTGTTTTATTTTTCAAGGAATGGATCCCGCCTCAGGTATGGCCTCGGTAGAAACACCGTTAAGTGAAATTGGCCCCGGCCACGGGTGGTCCCTTCTTAGCACATGTTGGACCTAGAAACCCCTAGTGAGATGGGAGGTTCCTCGTCGTTAGGTTTAAGCTGGTTTCAAAATCTAAAAAAAAATCAAATATTTTAAAACTCAAAAAAAAATCAAATATGTCAAAACTCAAAAAAAATCAAATATTTTAAAATTAAAAAAAATCAGATATTTTAAAATTAAAAAAAGTCAAATATTTCAAATTTAAAAAAAAATTCAAAAAAAAATCAAATATTTCAAAACTCAAAAAAATCAGATATTTCAAAATTCAAAAAAAATTTCAAATATTTCAAAACCCAAAAAAATCTAAATATTTCAAAACCCCAAAAAATCCAAATATTTCAAAGCCCAAAAAATCAAATATTTCAAAATCTAAAAAATCAAATATTTCAAAAACTCAAAAAAAATCAAACATTCCAAAATCTAAAAAATTAAAATATCAAAAATTACAAAAAAAGGGGTTTTATGATTTACATTCATAGCATCCATTGCATTCATTGTCATTTTGTTTGCCTATTTAACAAGGTTTATCCCCTTGACCAAAAATCAAGAACTGGTCATTTCCTAACTTGCTACAGGCAAGGGGTTAAGCCTAAAACAGATTTAATATGTTTTCCTTGTTTGTGTGTATGCAGGGGCGGGTTGGAGTTGGAAGTCTAGTTAGTCCGTGACCGTGTGCATCTTGAAGTCATATCCCAACTCACTCAATCACTCAAAGCAAAGGCCCAAACTCAAACCAATCGGATCATCAGCTTTATTCATTCATATATCAAGCTCTCTAAGCACAAGTCCTATCCATCACCAACATGAAAAGAAAGAAAATCACTCAGTCCTCCGCTGGGCATCCCCACGGGGACGTATCTCTCTCAGCTCTATAACATATGCCTGGCGTGTCGCCGGAATCTCTGTAACCTCTGCCGGTAGGGTAAGCACCCTGCTCACCTCCCACATGATCAGGGCACTCCTGACCGCCTGCTCGTCCTCCTCCGTACCGATCCTCCTCGCCTGGAGTGCGGGAAGGTGGGGTAGTGCAGGTAGAACAGTCCGGGGTAGTCCAACCTGTAGGTAGCACCGGTGCGGGCTGTACATCGCCAGTACGGTGTCGCTCACGAGCCTCAAATCTAAGCCTGGCCTCCTGGGAACTCTGACAGTGGTGCCATTTTGGAAGTCCGGGCGCATCACGAACCAATCCAGGGGCAGCCTGTTGATGTGCAGTTGCCACTCGTCCCTGGTCTTCTTTTCTGCTATCCTACACTCTACCTGTGGAGAGAACCCGAATGTGCCACCTATGAAGAAGAGGGGGTGGCTCCCGAAGATCCTGCTAGCTGAAGTGACATCCTCCTTATAGATGAATTTCATCCTGACACCCATCCAACACTCTAGAAGGATTATAGAGCCAAACAGGGGACCTCCTAAAGCTGCTGAAGTAAGGCCCTCGTACAAGTAAGCTAGGATGGCATGGGAGATGGAAAGACCGTGCCATAGACCGCTAATGGTACTAAGAAGGGGAGTCTCTAGCACATGGTCAACTGAAGGAAACATGATAGCCCCGCACAGGCAAATGGACGCGGCCTTAGCTATGGCTTCATCCCACCCACACCTGTTGCTACAATGTTCCACTACCCACTGGCTAAGAGGAAGGAGGTGAATCTGACGTGGACCTATGAAAGTGTGGACATCCCGACTGTATGGTATGAACTCTCTCAAGATGAGCCTAGGATCTACAGGGGCAATAGTGTGATACACCGAGTCCTCCTCTCCGACCTGGGACCTGGGTAAAGAG
Source organism: Amorphophallus konjac (assembly GCA_022559845.1). Classification (NCBI taxonomy): domain Eukaryota; kingdom Viridiplantae; phylum Streptophyta; class Magnoliopsida; order Alismatales; family Araceae; genus Amorphophallus; species Amorphophallus konjac. Next base: position 236,617,033 of record CM040128.1, on the reverse strand, counting down.
AAGTAGGTCTCTGCCTCCTCTAGTAGGATAGTGACCTCAAAAGATGGAAATATGAATGTATGGGTCTGAGGGTGCCAGATTTCTACTAAAGCCGAGATGCTGTGCCAATCAAGGGAAAGCTTTGGGTAGTTCTGACCTAACACTAGGAGAGGTTGTAGGTGCCAAGATCTCAGGATAGATGTCACTCCTAGGGGCAAGGCACGGATCATGGGAGCCATCCACTTCAAGGTGGAATAGCGCCTAGGGCCAGGAAGAAGCTGAGGGAGGAAGAAAGAAAAGAAGGAAGAGAGAGAGAAAACAGAAAGAACATGTAAGTAAATGAAAGAATTGAATTGAATGAATTCATGATTAACTTACCTCTCTTAGAGGACTCGAGCTAAGATGTCAGGGGATCGCAGTCAGCCGTTGGAGCACTTCCCGCTCCTTTCTGGCCAGCTTTGGCCCTTAAAAAGATGCTCCCTCCATGGAACTCCCCTCCAAGGCCCTCTTCATGATGATTTGGTGATGAATGGCAAAGGTTTCAAGGCTTAGAAGAGGGAGGATGTGTGAATCACGAATTTAGACTCTCCTCCTACTTATAGGGCTCGTTAGGAGGCCAAGGTCTCTTGAGATTGGCGTTAAATAAGTGATGGGAATCGACACCGAGCCTGTACTTTTTCTTTTGCATTTATGTCCTTTTAGTTTGTGTTTATATCCTTGGGAAAGTATGTACGCAAATGTAAGGCTTTATAAGCCAAGGAGTCATTCCCATGGATTGTGTGGGTTTTTATGCAATTATGCAGTAGGACCAGCAAGGGGGCCCTCAGCCCTTTCACATTGGTCCATGTCACCTTGTGGGCCTGGTCAACCTTCCTAGGTGGACATCTAGAAGGGTGGGCTGGTCATATGGACACATGGGGTTAAATGGGTCAAGATTCCATGGTTGGCCACCTACCCCCATTCAACCTTCTACCCTTGGTCAAGGCGGCGCCCCTCTCCCCTTATTAGTTTATTATTTTTTGTGTGTTGATGGCATGCAATCCAGACCATCCATCTCACATCCCTAGATCTAAGGGTGGAGGTTGGATTTGGTTGGAAGCATATAAAACCATGTATTTTCATGTGAAAATTAGTGAAAATTCAGAAAATTTGTGTGAAACTTGGAAGCTCCTTGCGCCCCCTTTCTCTCCCCCGGGTTTCCTCTCCTCAAACCTCCAGTTCTAGAGTGTATCAATCTTCTATATCCCCCTCTCAACATCTGATCTTCATCTGTGCCGCCGCCGCCGCCGTTCGTGCCGCCTTCGAGCCGCCGCGAATCGTCTTCGATTTTCTGTCCTACTGGACAGAGGTTTCTTCACGAAAATCCTGCTACCAGCAAAGGCCTCTTCGTGGTTTGTAATTTTTATGGTGTGTTCTTATCTTCCATCCCATCATCCAAAAAAAAATTCAGGTCAAAAATCCTTCGTTTGATATTTTTGCAATTTCGATCTTCAATCACTCCCAGATCTGTCCTGTCTCTGTCTACAGTGACAGCAGCTCTGAGTTTCCCATCTCTGACCTTCTTTTTTATTTTTTTTAGGGATACCAATTTTAATGGGAGTTCTCTCCATCATCCCCTACATCTATCATTTTTCTTGATTTTTGATCGGCCCTCTATCCATTTTTCAAAATTCGTGTTCTATCTCTGCTACATTGCCTTTAGTCAGATTCCAGATCCGACCCACTTTTAGTGAAAACATCCTATCAATTCGTAGCCACATCCAAACTTGTCCAAACTAGTTTTTCCGTCTTTCTAGCTCAATTTCCTACACCTTTGATGAAGACCTCAAGAGTTGAATCAGACATCTACCCTATGGTCAACGACCGTTATCAGAGGACAGCCCTGCAGATCTGAGAGTTAAGCCACTGTACAACAGCAACCTTCAAAATTCGCCAATTGGAAGTTTAGGCTTTGTTATTTTTTTGTAATCATAGAGAGTTGAAGCCCTTCGAAGCAGCTTTCCAACGGCTCCAGTTTTGTCGCATTCTGACGTCGGGGCTGATCGCAGAGCCCGTTCTCGCCGGAGCGCGCGCCGAAAAATAGAACCGGCAGATCCGTGGCCGGTCATTCCGACCGGTGCCGAACGGAGCCGCCTGGCCTCCGGCCGGAGAACCAGCGTGCCGCCATCCCAGGGAACACTTCCACAAGTGTCCCCACCACAGTGGTGACACCGGGTCCCGCACGGTCCCTCCGGACAGCGCGTGGGCCCCACCGTCACATGTTCGGGTGCTGCCGAATCAACGCGAGAAGCCGCCCGTCAACCCGAATTCGGTCCTCCCGGACCCCATTGTGTAGCCCTTTACCTCCCTGCGTGGAGTGGGCAGCGATTTGTATTGCTGTAATCTTGTGTATTATTGTTCCGGGAGTACGAGTTTCGGCCGGGTCCGTCGTCCCCACGCCGAGCGCGTGGAGGTATCGTCCTCGCTCCTTACTTGGCATTTTGCCTAATTTCATATATGCTTGTTTATGCCGCTGCTAGAGAGCATGATAGGGTAATTAGCTCGCTTTCTATTTATATCACCGCTGCTGCGAGAGAAAGCGTTACCGTCCCGTGACCCAATCCGGGCACAAAAGAGAGAGCCGACCACCCTAGCTCACTGCCGGTTTCTCAACCGCGCACGTACGACGCTTCCCTCGTTAAGGGACGATCGCGAGCTTGTCGTGTCCGTGGTCTCATCCCGCATCAATTTGGTATCAGAGCGAGTTTGAGTCTAGGGTGTCCAAAATAAAAAAAAAAGAGTGTCATTTAAGTCTAAGTGTCTAAGTCGGTCTTAGGAGTTGCATTTGTATACCATTAGTCGGTATATAAAAGGTGTTGTTCGAACGTTAGGCTACGCCTATCGAGAAGGTCGCACACTTGCGCGAGTGATCTTCGGATCGATTAACTCCGCCCCGTACCGACTCTTGGTGTCTTGTCCTTAGTGTGCATGCATCCCAACCTTGCATAGTCGGTCTAGTGTCATGTCCAAATGGCCTTGCCTATCCATTCCTAGGGATCCATTCCCACATTTTGACAAATATGGCCAACCCATGCCGACCCGTCCAAGGCGATAGGTCTGTGTCCGAGTACATTCGGGACTATCATAAGTATTGGTTGGAACATGGTTTGGGAGAGGAGAGCAACACGGCCGCATTTCAGTTCCGGAGAGGTTTGCGCCTTCACTTCCAGTTAGAATGTCTTATCCGCAATGCATTCTCTATAGCGGAATCCTATACGGTCGCTCTAGTGGTCGAGCCATTTGAGTCACACTTTTCTCGGTATGGTGGCTTTCGACAAGCATCCACCTCCCAGCCGCCTACACCATGGCCTTCACCACTCGAGAGAGTTCCAATGTCATCCCCCTCTATTTCCGAATTCGATTCGGAATCCTCTCATTTGGAACCACCAAAGCCCGAGCCACCCGTGTTTTTAACGGGTACACTATACATAGCCGAGCCGTTTCTTAGTTGGCTCAAGGATGGCTTGGTCCCACCTCCCTTCTCATCCATGGACCCCATCCTACCTCTAGTGCCGGTCAACTCCTTCCATACCACGTTTCGATCTAGGCACCATGTTGACACGTTGGACGATCTTGTTATGGGACTAGACACGCAATGGAAGTTGACACATATGTTGGCCCGAGACTTCGACCAACCCATGAGTCGTAGCTTCACCCATCCGGCCTTCGGGTCCATTACCTCCGAGTGCACCGTGGGTTGTATCACCACGGAGGTTCTTCTACTTCTCCCGCTACCGGATGAGCCCGACTTCATGACTTTGATTCCGAGGGAGGAGTCATATTTCCTATACACGGTCCCATCTACCATGACGGAGGAAGGTGACCACCCGCACCTTCAAGAATTTCACGATTGGGACCATGTCATGTTGGAACCCACCATAAGAGGTCATATCTTCTTTGATCCCTTTGACCCCTTCCCTAGTTGATCCCTAGACCCTTCATATTCCCTTCACTTCTTCGGGGAAGTCCACCTTCATACCCCTTTCCTACGGGTCGGGTCCTCCATACCCACCAAGCCCGTCCACGATACACCTACACCCTGCTCTTCCACACCCGGCTTTCCTAGCCCACTCAAGTCTCCTAAATCTAAAGGGCCGTCCATGCATGACTGGGTCATACTTGGACATTTAGGTGTACCACATGCCACCCATCTCCGGTTACGTCAAATGCATGTATGGCACATATTCGGGTGTCCTGGTCCGCCGTCATCCATGTACGGGTCTGACTAACACTAGTTTTGTCTAGAGTCATGCATGAGTCCATTTCTTATTTGTGTTGTTTGCATATGTGTGTTAGTGTTTGGTGAGTCTGCATGTGTCTTATGCAAGCTCGTTGTCGTTCTCTTATGCGTAAGAGGCTAGTGGACTCATTCGATGAGTATGGGATCGGTTCCACATCTATACCCGGATCAGTCACCTATAGGGACTCAACGGTGATTCCTAGTGAGTCTTCGAGCCTGCTCCCTTCCCTTTTTAGAGTGCCCCACCCGGAGTGTCCACCTCTAGCCCATAGCAGTTTGCGCATATCGAGTATATATGGAATGAGCAGGTGACGATCACTTGGAGTGGAGCGTACCCGCGTTACTTGGCATGGTGACGGATCCGCCGGAATACTCGAGCATCCCTACTCCTACTCGACAGGGTCGAGTTCCTCCCACCCAGGGAGAGTTGATGGAATCGACACCGAGCCTGTACTTTTTCTTTTGCATTTATGTCCTTTTAGTTTGTGTTTATATCCTTGAGAAAGTATGTACGAAAATGTAAGACTTTATAAGCCAAGGAGTCATTCCCATGGATTGTGTGGGTTTTTATGCAATTATGCAGTAGGACCAGCAAGGGGGCCCTCAGCCCTTTCCCATTGGTCCATGTCACCTTGTGGGCCTGGTCAACCTTCCTAGGTGGACATCTAGAAGGGTGGGCTGGTCATATGGACACATGGGGTTAAATGGGTCAAGATTCCATGGTTGGCCACCTACCCCCATTCAACCTTCTACCCTTGGTCAAGGGGGCGCCCCTCTCCCCTTATTAGTTTATTATTTTTTGTGTGTTGATGGCATGCAATCCAGACCATCCATCTCACATCCCTAGATCTAAGGGTGGAGGTTGGATTTGGTTGGAAGCATATAAAACCATGTATTTTCATGTGAAAATTAGTGAAAATTCAGAAAATTTGTGTGAAACTTGGAAGCTCCTTGCGCCCCCTTCCTCTCCCTCTGGTTTCCTCTCCTCAAACCTCTAGTTCTAGAGTGTATCAATCTTCTATCTCCCCCTCTCAACCCCTGATCTTCATCTGTGCCGCCGCCGCCGCCGTTCGTGCCGCCTTCGAGCCGCCGTGAATCCGTCTTCGATTTTCTGTCCTGCTGGACAGAGGTGTCTTCACGAAAATTCTGCTACTAGCCACAGCCTCTTCGTGGTTTGTAATTTTTATGGTGTGTTTCTATCTTCCATCCCATCATCCACAAAAAAATTCAGGTCGAAAATCCTCCGTTTGATATTTTTTCAATTTCGGTCTTCAATCACTCCCAGATCTGTCCTGTCTCTGTCTACGGTGACAGCAGCTCTGAGTTTCCCATCTCCAACCTTCTTTTTTATTTTTGTTAGGGATACCAATTTTACTGGGAGTTCTCTCCATCATCCCCTACATCCACCATTTTTCTTGATTTTTGATCGGCCCTCTATCCATTTTTTAAAATTCGTGTTCTATCTCTGCTACAGTGCCTTTAGTCAGATTCCAGATCCGACCCACTGTTAGTGAAAACATCCTATAAACTCGTAGTCACATCCAAACTTGTCCAAACTAATTTTTCCGTCTTCCTAGCTCAATTTCCTACACCTTTGATGAAGACCGCAAGAGCTGAATCGGACATCTACCCTACGGTCAATGACAGTTATCAGAGGACAGCCCTGCAGATCTGAGAGTTAAAACACTGTACAACAGCAACCTTCAAAATTCGCCAATTGGAAGTGTAGGCTTTGTTATTTTTCTGTAATCATAGAGAGTTGAAGCCCTTTGAAGCAGCTTTCCAATGGCTCTAGTTTCGTCGCATTCTGACGTCGAGGCTGATCGCAGAGTCCGTTCTCGCCAGAGCGCGCGCCGGAAAACAGAACCGGCAGATCCGTGGCCGGTCATTCCGACCGGTGCCGAACGGAGCCGCCTGGCCTCCGGCTGGCGAACCAGCGTGCCGTCATCCCAGGGAACACGTCCACAAGTGTCCCCACCACAGTGGTGACACCGGGTCCCGCACGGTCCCTCCGGACAGCACGTGGACCCCACCGTCACGTGTTCGGGTGCTGCCGAATCAACGCGAGAAGCCGCCCGTCAACCCGAATTCGGTCCTCCCGGACCTCATTGTGTAGCCCTTTACCTCCCTGCGTGGAGTGGGCAGCGATTTGTATTGCTGTAATCTTGTGTATTATTGTTCCGGGAGTACGAGTTTCAGTCGGGTCCGTCGTCCCCACGCCGAGCGCGTGGAGGTATCGTCCTCGTTCCTTACTTGGCATTTTGCTTAATTTCATATATGCTTGTTTATGCTACTGCTAGAGAGCATGATAGGGTAATTAGCTCACTTTCTATTTATATCACCGCTGCTGCGAGAGAAAGCGTTACCGTCCCGTGACCCGATCCGGGTACGAAAGAGAGAGCCAACCACCCTAACTCACTGCCGGTTTCTCAACCGCGCACGTCCGACACTTCCCTCGTTAAGAGACGATCGCGAGCTTGTCGTGTCCGTGGTCTCGTCCCGCATCAATAAGTCTAGGGCGAGATAAGATAAGGTTTGGATTGAGTTAAACAGTTTGCTCTCGGGTTAGGACTCTCCTGCAGAGTGCCTTTCAAAGTCGCAGGACATCCATTTGGACGGTCTCACGATAGACCGCCTATCTTTTTGAGCGGCCTCAGAGGGACCGTTTGTCACCTACCAGAGAGTTCGAGTGCTGAAGTTTGAGTGGTCTGAATTAGACTGTTTATTTGATCACACGGTTGATTATAGACCGTTCTTTTCGTTGAACGGTGGAGAGAAGGCCGTTTAATGTCTCTTTTGGACGGTCTACTCAGGACCGTGCGTCTCTTTGGGTGGCCCACTGAAAACCGTCCTTCTGAATTGAGGCCTTCATTCAACAGTTGTGCACCTGTGCCACTAGTAGTCGTGTAGAAACCCGATAATTAAAAATGAGAAATAAAACTTTTAATTGCATTATGTAATTAAAATTTTCATGAAATAATCAAATTACATTTTTACTATATGAAGTAAGCTAGTTTATCGAATTTACTTGAATTTACTTAAGTAAATAGGAAATTAAATGCTTTAACCCTTTGATAAATCGTAGTAAGCCCAATAAAAGTTTATATAATAGATTAGGATCATAATTGGCCCATTGGATAATTCATAATGGGTTGGATTAATGGATTAAAGGATTTAATAAAGGATAAATAACCTTAAATTCATAACATGTGTTTAATATGACATTTAAGGGATTAAAATAACCTCATTTCTAGAAGATTGACTCAAAAATCAAACCATACCTAACTTATAACTTTAGACCAGCCATTTTTACATTGGTTTCACACCAAATTGAGGCTAGATTAAGAGAAAAAATGTGAATTTTCTTCTAATTCGTAGCTAATGGGTTAGGTGAAATTAGGTGAGAAATCTTGACAAAATTGGCCTAGTTTTGGCTAAAAATAGAGCCACATTCGACCCTCAACTCATCCTGGAGACTAAGGTTATGCTGTTACAAGAATTAGTGGAGATTGGAAGGAGGATTTGGAAGATCAAGGAGTTTCTTTATATTTGGGGATATTTATTTAGATCCGTCTAAAGGTAGGTGTCTCTCAGGCTAAACTCTAATTAAAACATGTTATCTTGTGTATTTTTTAATGCTCTTTCCATTGATACATATTTTCCTAAATTTCGTTGAGAAATGAGCAAGTTATTAGCATTTTATTGAAGGGTATTCACGTTTTTTCTTAAGAAAACCGTGGCTGTTAAAACTCAGTCTGTGTTAATGAAAGTGTCTCCTCGATAAGACGCGTTCTTAAATGCCTTTACATTGACCAGAATTCAAAAGTAAAAATATATAATAATATTTAAGGAGGCGTCTAGCCATCTGGACGCGTCAATAGAGCACGTCCACTAGATAAGACGCGCTCAGACAGACTCTCCCTCCGTCCAAATTTTGAAAAAAAAAATTAAAATAATTTCAAGAAGGCGTCCAAATGCCTGGACGCCTCTATAAAAAAATTAATATTTTGTTAAAATAAATTCATAAAGGCGTCCAAATGATTTGACGCCTCAATATAAAATTTTAAAATTTTATTAGTTTAAATTTATAAAGGCGTCCATATGCCTAGACGCCTCAAAGAAATTGATATAAAACGTAAAAATAATTTTTATAAAATGTCCAGAACCAGGGACGTGTCTACAGAAAACGTCCAGACTCCTGGACGCGTTCATAGATAGTAACCAAAAATGTTAGAAATCCATATTAACATGTTAAAATATTTAAAGCATGTTAAATTTTATTTTGGTGGAATAAAAATATTTTTTTGCATGAAAAACCTGATTTTAGCATATTATTAGTAATTGATGCATGAAAAATATTTACAGCATGCTAAAAATTACTTCCAGAATGGTAAAATTGATTTTATTCATACTAAAGTCTGAAAACTATTTTTAGCATGACAAATCTAATTAAATACTATTTTTCAGCATGAAAAATCTATTTTTCTATCAAATAATTGGTTAATTAATGCATGGAAATTATTTCTAGCTTCTAAAAATCTGGTTATCAGAAAATTGATATATTGAAATTATTTTCAGCATGATAAAAATCTTTTCTATCATATTATCAGGAAAATTATTTTTTTATGTTAAACTTATTTTTTTATGAAGTAATTAGTAAATTAATGCAGGAAAATTATTTTCAGCATGTTAAAAATTACTTCCAGCATGATAAAATTATTTTATACATACTGAGATATGTCAAGCCAGAAGTCGCAAAGGGGTCCAACCTCCACCCTCTCCAGCCGGCCAGAGGGGATGGGCCTCGTGCTAGGGATTGATGACCTACAAAAACAACGTGAAAACACAAAGAAACAACCTAGATTAGAACTGAATGGTGTAGTAAATGTCAAAATAATGAGGAATGAACGTGACTAAGTGGAAAGGGGGATGCCTGGGGGATTTTAAACCCCTAGGGTGTCAAAAACGCAGGTGGATGTGTGCATGGTAATGAGGATGAAGAAAAACATGGGGATAGAGTGATAGGAATAATGCATGCAATGACAAAGAGGACAAAACCAATCAAACATAAAGACTCAAAACTTGACTACTCCCTGAACCGGAGGCTTATATGGACGTAGAAAACCTCCCTCCTTGGTGCTAGGTCGCTCAAGAATGCGGCAGGGCTTCACCGTCGACCAAATCTCCCCCCCTTTTCCAACCCGGCCTTTAGGGTCTATTTATAGAGCCTAGAAAGCCTAGCTCGAAATTAGGGTTTCCAATGGATATTAATCCGAGATATCAAAAGATAAAGTGAAGATAATATCCTCAGCTTTCGTTAGGATCAAATCTCATCCGATTTGGTTGAGAATCCACGGAGAAAACCGAGGACAAAGTTGAGGGTTTAACCACGGATAAAAGGGATAAAAATCGGTTGAAATTCAACAATCGACGGGATGAACGGTCTTACGATAGACCGCTCAACTGGATGGATGGCCATCTACTGGCCGTCCAACCCTGTCGGTGAAAATTTAAAATAAATCATCAATAATCCAAATTATCCGTTGAATCTGACCGAAACCTTCGCCATTGGACTCTCAGAGATGAACGGCTCATATTCGACCGTTCAAAGGTAGAGCGGCCAAAGACTAACCGTTCTAGCCTTGTCGGTGGAAAATTAAAAATAGCTACGGTAATTAGATAATTATCTGAGAACCAGCGACGTTAGGACTCTAGAGAGATGAGCGGTCATCATCAGTCCGTCCATCAAATTGAACGGCCAGAATAGGACCGCATAAAAGCTTGTCGGTGGAAATTCAGAAAATCATCAGAAATCTTTTTAATGTATGAACGGCTCATAAATAACCGCTCAAGGGTTGAACGTCCAGGGATGACCCGTACATGTTCCTGGACACTTGATTTTTATAAACATGTTCAATTAACCAAAAACCAAGGCCCGTTAAGCCCTGAATCGATACGGTCCCAACCAATGAGGGAGGCTACCCATAAAATTGGCCCATGACTTACCAGAAAACGTCCAGCGAGTGATGGACAACTCGAGGCATCAACAAATGAGAGCAAGAGAAGCGACTCAACTTATCGGCAAAAAAAACGGGTGTCAACAGTATCTTCATCTTCTAGAAGCTCATAGGGACCTTTGCTAACAACTTTCCAAAGCTCATAGTCTTGAGCGCGGACGAACACCTGCATACAATTTTTCCAATATGAGTAGTTAGTGTTGACACCCATTTTTTCTGATAAGTTGAGTTGTTCCTCTTACTCCCATTTGTTGATGCCTCGAGTTATCCATCACTCGTTGGGGCTGTTTTCATGCATGTTTTGGGCCAGTTTTATGGGTAGCCTCCCTCCCTGGCTAGGTTTGTTTCAATTCTGGGCTTAATGGGCCTTGGTTTTGGTTGATTGGGCTTTTCTATGAGTTTCAAGCACCCATGTACATGTACGGTTCATCATTGGCCGCTCAATCAATGTGCGGTTGCCTGTGGACCGTCCATATATTTTGGTTATTTTTCTAAATTTCCACCGACAAGTATTTATGCGGTCCTGCCCTCGCCGTTCAACATGATGGACGGACGGATGGTAGCCGCTCATCCCTCAGAGTCATGCGCTTGGCGACTGTCTCAGATAATTATCCAATTAATCTATTTATCACCGACAAGGCTAGAACGCTTTGTCTTTGGCCGCGCTACCTTTGAACGGTCTCATCTGAGCCGTTCATGTATGAGAGTCCAACGGTGAACTATTCGGCCGGTTTAATGGATAATTTGGATTATTTTGTTAATTGTTGAATTTCCACCGACAGGGTTGGACGGCCCAGAAAGGACCGCCCATATAGATGTGTGGTTTATCGTTAGACCGTTCATCTGGTCGATTACTGAAGATTCAACAGATTTTCTCTCTCTCCTTGTGGATTTATCCCCAACTTTATCCAGCCATTTCTCCGCGAATCCTCAACCATTTCGAGTGTCGTCTCTTCCAGATGAAAGATAATTGAACTATCTTCATCTTTTGTTTGATAATCTCGACCTGAAAATGCTTCTAAACCCTAATTTCGAGCTAGGACTTTAGGTGCTCTATAAATAGACCATAAAGGCCGGGTCTGAAAAGGGGGGAGATTCTTGGTCGACGGCGAAGCCCTGCCGCATTCTTGAGCGACCTAGCACCAAGGAGGGAGGCTTTCCACGTCCATATAAGCCTCCGGTTCAGGGAGTAGTCTAGTTTTTAAGTCTTGTGTGTTTGATAGGTTTCGTCCATTTTTTCATTGCATGCATCACTCTTCTCACTTTCTCCCCACGTTTTTCTTCACCTTCATTGCCATGCACACACCCACCCACGTTTGTGACACCCTAGGGGTTTAAAATCCCCCAGGTATCCCCCTTTCCACTTATTCATGTTCATTTCTTCTTATTTTGGCATTTACTACACTTCTCAGTTCTAATCTGGGTTTTCTCTTTGTGTTTTCACGTTATTTTGTAGGTCAGCAATCCCTAGCACGAGGCCCATCCCCTCTGGCCGGCCGGAGAGGGTGGAGGTTGGACCCTTTGTGACTTCTGGCGTGGTGTTCTTGCGCGGTTCTATACCATCCGTTCAAGGAGACGTGCGGTGCTACTTGGACCGTCCTTCTTCTTCCAGCGGTCGTGATAGAGCCGTTCAACTACCAAGAGTGCTTCATCCCGCATCCTCTGCAGCGTTCTTAAACGATCTGTCGTGAGACCGCGCATTTTATAGGCGGTTCTTCCTGAATCGTATATCTCTCCAGCGCTACAGGTCAAGCGAGTACCTCTCCCTCTTTCCAAGGTACGGCGTGTTCATCACGTTCGGCGCCTTGGTGGCGATTACAGGTTTTTATTCTTCCCTTTCCCTCTGTCTTCATTCATTTCCCATGTTGGATGTGGTAGGATAGACAATGGGAAGGCATTAAAAGATCGGACGGGTAAAGAGAAATATATCTACACCCTTCTTCTATGGCGATCACGGTGGGACGCCTAGTGCCCATCGTGTTAGTGATTTGCTGACCCCTTCTTTTGTTGTGTTAGACCTCTTCTTGAAGTGATTGTAGGTTGGGTCGCGTTCTCTACCTTCTGGAACGTGAACGGTTCTCCTAGAGCCATTCATTCCCCGTGCGGCTGCACGTCCACCGTCTCTCTCTGCGAACAGTGCCAGTTCTCCTGCAAGCGTCCTGTCATAGATGGCCTCCTCTCGACCGTTCACACTACCGAACGGCCTGTTCTTGGGCGTCCATCTTTCTAGCACAGGTACGCTTCTGGCTAGTCTGGTTGTAGGTACACGGTTGCTGGAGATCCGTTCCAGAGCTTACGCGGCTGTCCATAGACCGTTCCTCCTGGTACGTTTCTCATCTCTGCCATCCCTCATTTCCAGCATTCCTTGATTTTTACAGTTATTCTGGCGTTACTCCCTGTTACTCCCTGGATTATACGGTTCTGTACAGACCGTCTGTCCCTTTGAGCGGTCTTATATAGACCGTCCTTGTGGTGCTACAGTGCACCCGTAATTCATTTTGATTGCCATGTTCCAGGATATTCATGATCTTTGGTGCTGGTTATTGATCTCCCCCTGCTCCCATATCATTGTTGCATGATTATTTTCATTGCTTATATATTTGATTGGTCATTGGTTGATAGTTGCTAGGCTAGATTTTGCATGCACTCCGGTGCACATAGGGGCATCCATCTCTTTCATAGTAGTTGCATTCCTACCGAGGTAGGGTTTCCTCTCGTCTCCATACTCCTTGGAGCCGACTAGGGGACCTTGCTGAGGACCTCCGTAAGCCCCCATGAGCCGTGGATTCCCACACGGACGCCGGGCAAGTTGTACCGTATCCACCCCCAGTCTAGGGTTTGCATCCGCGAGCGAGAGATCCCCGTAGAGTCACCCAGTTCCTCATTTTCCACTCGGGTTAGGTACCTTGTGGTTGAGCGAATTCATATATTAATTAATCCACTAAGGTCCTACAAGAGGAATTTAAAAATTGTCGTGCATCATTTGACAACTTGATTGCTTAAGTGCTTGATTCTCCTCTCATCTCTCCTCTCCATTGGATGCTTGGTTGTTTGAGGTTTTGCTTTGGTTAGGATTGTTTGCTCTAGTCTTGAGGTGTTTAGTGTATGTGGGGGTGTTTTCTCCCCTCAGGATCATCTCCTAGGGTCAGTTCTCATTTCCATTCTTACTTTAATCCTTTGTTTGATTCATCATCTCCTATGTTGTCATACGACTTCTCCCAGTCCCACGAGGACTCTTTTCCTCGCGGACTTCTTGAGGACCCATCTAGGGTCACCCATATGCAGGGAGGAGAGGGGACTGCCCCTCCACTCCCGACCATTTTTGGCGAGGGTTCCCAACCCTCTCTTTCCGATCCATCCATTCAGAATCCGGTCAATCAAATTCTCAACATGATGGCCCAGCTGGACCCTACCCAGCTCCATCTCATCCGGCAAGCCTTGCAGGGGGCCGATGCCCCAACTTCAGCTCCTTCTCGTGGCATGACTGTTGTTGCCACTACATCTTCTAATGCTGGGACCACCTCTGTGGCCCCCATTGACCTTACTCCCACCCGTCCTCAGATCCTTCGGTACTCCAGCATGGAAACGGGCCAGGCTTCTACTTCGGCCCATCAGTCGCTCGATAAGGGAAAGTCTCAAATCCCCTCTGTTCCTTACCTTGATCCCTATGTCACTATTTCCCCATCGTCACAGGCCCTTGTAGCCCCGGCAGACTTTACTCGGTTGCAACCAGGGGCCGCCCAGCTGGCTCATGTCGATGTGGGCCCTTCCCTGGCCCATTATCCATCTTACGGGCTACCCCCTCAGTCGGCTTTTTCTTTGGCTCCGTATCTAGGTACTTCTCCTCCTGCTCCTCCTCCATCCCGGAAACGAGAAATTCTTGACAAATGGGCTGCTATGCAGCAACAAATTGACCTCCTCCACAAGCGGGTTGGCCCGCAGTCTTTGGCTGATGTCCCTATTCCTAACTTCAGTGACATTCGTTTTCCTCCTCAGTCCGAGCTCCCCGTGTACCGAAAATATGACGGGAACGGCAACCCGTTCATTCATGTTCGGGAGTTTCTTTACGAGTCAGCACAGTTCCAGCATGATGATCGCCTGATGGCTTACTTATTCCGCTGATCATTAGAGCGGGTCACCCTGGAGTGGTTCTACACCTTGCCTCTGGAGGAGGCAGAAAATTTCAAGACAGTCAAGGAGAAGTTCATTCAGAGGTTCCAAGATCGGGTCGGTCCTGAGTATTCCTTCACCGACCTGGTAGCGGAAAAGATGAAGCTGGAGGAGGATTTTGCGACCTATACGGATCGATGGAGGCAGATGGCCTCACGTGTGCCCGGGCAAATCCCGGAAGAAGAGAAAGTTAAGTTGTTAATCTCCAATGCTACCCCGACATTCAGAAATATTTTGGCAATGAATGACATTTTGAATATGCACCAGTTGTACAGCAGGGCTCGGTTCATACAGACGTAGTTTAAAGACTCCCCTATTCATTCACTGTTCGAGGCCCAGAAACCCAAAACCGCCAGAAAGTCCCAGGGCCCCGTCACTGAGGGAGTGCAAATCAACGAGCAGGTCCAGGCTGTTCAGTTTCCCCACCAAGCCGCTCCACCTCTGATGAGGGCATCTCACGACACTCCCTCTAGCTCGGGTCGCCTGCACACTCTTGATGTGGACTGACTGTGATCCACACTTGTTATCTTCATTTCCTTAGTTTCATTTTATGTATTTTCCTTTTATTGAGTCCTATCATTGTATTTCTCTTTATTAAGTCATGTGGTTCTAGTCCATTTCCCTTGGTATGCTTAATTGGGCCTTATTACCTTAGTTATGGGCCCATTAGGTTGAGTCTAGGATATGCCCGGTCTTTTGTCTAATTGTCAAGGGTACTATGGTCATGTAAAGAGTGGATGCCTATAAATAGGCCTCCCCTCCCCCTCATTGAAACAACTTTGATGAATATTGAAAGGCATTTGCCATCTCCATCTCAATATCTCCCTCTCTCTCTCTCTCTCTCTCTCTCTCTCTCTCTCTCTCTCTCTCTCTCTCTCACTATCACTCTCTCTAAGTGGGTTGTGCCCCCTTTCTCTCTCCTCCCCACCCCAAATTCAAAATTCATTCTCTCTCCTCCCCATTCACCCCTCATTAAGGCCCCTTCCCCATGCATTCATTCAATTCCCCCTCCAACCCCTAGGTGGAAACCCCTTCTCCTAGGCACCTTTCCACTCTCCCAAGCAACCCTCCCTCTTCCCAAGGCTGAATTAACCCCTCCCAAAGCCCAAATTCGAATTTCCCTCTCCCTAGGGCTGTGCCCTTCCATCTCCCCACCTCCTAAACCACCCTAGGTCGAAATCCATCTCCCCCCAACAGCCAAGTTCGTCCCCCATCCTCCTCTCACACTCACCCTCTCTCTAGTGCACCTCCACCCCCCATCTCCACCCCTAGCTGCTCCAGACCCCCTCTCCATCTACCCCTGCCACTCCAGACCCTCCAGAAGCCCTAGCCACGTCCTTCCCATATCCACAAACCATCAGCCATCCCCCCAATCTGTGCTAACTCCCTTTGCCCCTGCCCTTGTTCTTGCAAGTTGCAGCTTCAAGTAGCAGGTCGTAGGCAGCAGAGTGAGGCCCTGAAGTCGCATCATCCCCGGCCGGTCCCTGCTCCTCCTGGTGGCAAGGCCTACATCTCTGGAAAGGTTGTCCAGAGAGCTTCCAAGGCGAGGTGGTTTCGTCGGCATCCGAGCTCGAGCAGTCCACAGTGGCCGATCTCCCTCGACTGCGCAGAAGAACCCAGGCAGAGAACCAGAGCGAGAGTGGAAGCTCGGCCACGACGAACCCTTTGGGATTCAGATCAAGCTTTCTTCAGAAAATTCCTTCCCTCTCAAGTCCTCTTTCATCTTCAAGAAGCAGAGTTGCATTTGGACATCGACATCGAAAGTTACAAATTTTCTACTCCAAGTGTGTCAGGTCAGTTTACAGGAGCCAGAACTGACATCTTTCCACTCATCTGATCGTCCCGGTCTTCTCCGACATCTGCCGACCCCGCCGTTGGCACCGACAGAAAGAAGACTTGACCACGGTTCCAACGGTTCAGGTCTTGTACCCATCAGAGCTTTGTGGAGATCATGGCACCCTCTGCAACCAGCCCCATTGTTCTGCACCAGACAGAGGCAGAATCAACCAGTCCGGTTGCAGACTCTGCCACGGCCAGCTGGTGAACGCTCTGAGCGCCATTTTTGGAGGAGAGAAACTACATCTAGTTAGCTGCCACCTTGAAGAAGAAGGGACTCAATCGGCACCGGAACCCCCTGTTCCAATTTTCTTCGTCGGAGAGGGCAGACTGCCCTAGGTGATCCCAGGTTAGACCAGTCCACACTCCTCCGGTCACCCCTCTCTCCACCGACATCAGATTGCATCCCCGTCAACTCCGGCTCGAAGCTACCCCGATCACCATCGCGTCACCACCAGTTTCATTCCAATCGGAGTCCGGGAGAGCCCACAGTGACTTCTGCAACCTACTGCTTCAGTCCGGTACCAGCCAGAGACCAGACGCTGGTGCCCTGTTCCAGTCGCCAGTGCGGTCAGCCCAGAGAATCAAAGCTTCCCCAAAAATTCAAGCTTCATCCCCTGTCAGTTGGTAAACTTTTGGCGCTGGTCTCGTCAAGATCCGAGCTCCGTGGAGCCCGTGGCAGCACCGTCTCCGACTGTCTGTCCAGCGAACCTGAAGCAAGGCAGAACCGGTGGAGCTCGGAAGATAACATTTTCATTGCGTAATCCCCACCCCGCTTGGCCGGCTGAAGGCTCCTCCCTGCGTGGAGGTAGTTTTGGATGTACTAAGTCTAATCTCTACCCCAAGATCACCCCTCCTGTGTGAGGCGTAGTGTTGTACATCATTGCATTTTCAGGTCAAGCTACATCGCCGCGGCGATCGGTTGTATACCCTTGCCTCCCGGCGCGCCCTCGTCTCCGAGCGGGATCGGTGTCTTCACACCGATCAAGTGAGCGTCTGATATCTCCTTAGTTGCCTTCATTCTGCAAGTTTAGTATTGCTTTGATTGCCCATCGGCGGTGAGAAGAGGGCCCGTACTTATATGCTAGTTTGTTAGTGTCCATCGCGGACCGTGAGAGAGTGCCACCCACACCCCGCCCAGCGGGCCAGCCACCCATGAATTTGGGGAATCCTAGGCCCTTTGGGGTCAGCCTAAGCAAATTAAGTCCTTTAGAGTCATTGGGTCCCGCCTCGGACCCTTGCCATCATCCCCCGGCCCCGCCGGGTGATCGCGTGTGCCGTGTGAGTAAGACGCTATTGTGAGAATCATTGGAGAGCTTGTATGCTTGTGGATCTTGGTCCTAGGTTGTCCATTACATATTTAGTCATCCTAGGGCTGTTTTACATCAAGTGGTATCAGAGCAAGTCATTGACTTGTCTCTATCAAGTCAAGTCCTAGGGCATGTCTATGCATTTAGAGTCATCAAGTGCATCACTCTTGCTCCCTAGTATGGCCACCTCATATCGACCTTACCAATCGGCCCACTCCATAAGTCCAAGCCACCAAGAGATGCCTACCACTAACACCCATAACTTCCCTGGCCATGTCAGTTACCTCATAAAAACCTTGACCCATGCCAATGGCAAGCTTGATAGCCTATCTAGACGACTTGACAAACTAGAAGAAAACTGGCCCGCCCCAAGGAAGAATGATAGTAGGCCTCCTCCCTCACCTCTCACCTTTGATGGGACTCATCTTAATGAGTATTTAGAATGGGAGGCTTCCATAGACCATTACTTCACTTGGCATCCCATGACCGATAACGAGAAAGTCCAATTTGCCAAATCACAACTTACCAAACGGGCTCAAACCTATTGGCTACAAATTGTCGGGCTAAGGATAATTAGAAGGGAAGATCCCATCACCACTTGGGTAAACATGAAGGAGCAACTTAGGGCTAGTTATGTGTCCCCTTCCCATTCCGAACACCAAAGTCCAAAGAGCATTTCAACTCCTTCATTTCCCCTTGGCCAACCCAAGACCCTAATCACACATTCCCCACCATTTTCCACCTCTCCTACCCCAACCACCACATCTACACCCTCCCTCCAAGTCCTCACCACAACCATATGTCCCCATACTCAATTGGACTCCATGTCCACCCCTCCACCTAGGCCCATAATGGCCACCAACCCCAAACCAAAATCCCCTCACCAAAACCGCACCCCACAAGCCCCCTTGGCCACCACCGCAACCTCACCATCGTCCCCAAAAAGGGACACATCTCCCAAAACCAATCATCCCAAATCTCCTCACCCAACCCACCTTCCACTTCCCACCCCAATCCTACCCCAATTTAGGCCTCCACTACTTCCACTCCCAATTCAAACCCACATCCGACCTTGCTCACCTCCTCGGGTGCACCATGCTTCGACTAACACCAACCCACCCACCATAGACCTTCCTACCCCATTGTCCTTAGGAGTTGCAACCCACACACCTACCCAAGAGGAGAAGGATACCAATTCAGATCCACCTCCCAAAATCAAGGAAATCCAAGGGCCACACAACTCACCCACCACTCCTAGCCTAGTTCCTCAAGAGCTATACACCCTTCCCCATGACACCATCACCATAGATAAGTCCGTACTCCAATGGCTCAAGCGAGGCCTCACCATTCCTAGTTCACAACCAAGCCACATACCCATGGGACATCAATCCCAAATCATTCCCACTCAGCCTCATGTCACTTATCAAACCTCCTATTGTGTAGAAGATTTGGGAGACTTAGTGGCCTACCTACATTGGCAAGTCCACTTGACCGATATGCTAGCCATGAGGCCATCGGAGTCGAGCACCATTAGCCTAGCTTACCCCACTGTTGGCTCCATCACTTCCATCTACACCAATGGCCAATTTACAAGTGAGATCATACTCCTTCTTCCCATAGAGGAGGAACCCATCCTAGTCTACTCTCCAACAATTGAGATCCCAAGTGCTTTGATTGGCCAACCCCTTAGCAACCTTGGCCCAAACATTTTGGAGGAGGATGACTCACCATTTGAGGACCTTGAGGACATGGAATACCCCTACCTAGGTAACCCTTACCATGATCCCTTTAATCCCTTCCTAAGGGAGCCTAGATCTCCATGTAACCCACTCCCCCTATTCACCACCCACCTCACCCTACCCGAATCGCCCATGTCAACCCAAACTCCTCCCTTCCTAGAATCGGGTTACACCATGAGAGCCTTGACTTTAGGCAACAAACACCTTGGGATTGATGAAGTACCCCACCCCATAACCACCTTCGTAGATCCCTTCGACCCATTCACGTGGACGCTCAAAAGTCATCCCACATCTATGCACATGGAGGTCACCTTTGGGATAAACATGCATGTGTCTAGGCCTACCACATCATTTGACATGATTCATAAGTCGGGTACATTCATTCACATCACCCACATGTCAAGTAGGCAGCATAAGAGGACCATATTCGGATGTATTGGCCCACCTTCATTCATCATGAGTCTTAAGCATGAGAGGAGCATACACGGATGTTCGGGTCCCCCGACATTTGTCACACCCATGCATAAAAGGTTCATCTATGGATGTCCCGGCCCTCCTAAAACTGTCATAGTCTTCATAGCATCAAAGTGTGATCGGTCTACATTTGGCTGCCCAGGTCCACCTTGGCATACCATGCGTTTCACACCAACATCGCATCATCGTGCATGGCATACGCATTCTCGCAAGCATATAGGAAAGATCAATGAGGCTTACAAAAGGCGGGCAGATGCTCATCGGCGCCACTGCGAGTTCCAAGTGGGAGACTCGGTGATGGTGAGGACGGAGCGGCTCCTTCCGAGACCTGCCTCCAAGTTAAGGGCACGGGGTTCGGGACCCTTTCAAATTCTGAGACGACTTGGCAGTAATGCTTATGAGCTAGACCTACCTGAGGGTTTTGGGGTACACCCTACTTTCAATGTGGCGGATCTGGTACCCTACAAGGGCCCCGCGGTGGAACCCAGTGAGGATCTTGAGCTTTTACCCCGCCTTGAGAGGGACACTTCCGGAGGGACTCCACCTTCTAGCTTGAGAGACCGACGAGAGCAGATAGAGGTAATACTGGATGAGCAGAGTATCATTACTAGGCACAAGGTGTATCAGTGCTACCTGGTTAGGTGGAAGAACCGTCCCCCGATAGAGGACACGTGGGTGAGTCGGGAGGATCTGCCGTGCTTGGACCCCGACATACTGGAGCATTACGACAGCCAGGCGGACCCATACTCGACGGGGTCGAGTTCTCCCCACCCCGGGGGATTTGATGAGGGCATCTCACGACACTCCCTCTAGCTCGGGTCGCCTGCACACTCTTGATGTGGACTGACTGTGATCCACACTTGTTATCTTCATTTCCTTAGTTTCATTTTATGTATTTTCCTTTTATTGAGTCCTATCATTGTATTTCTCTTTATTAAGTCATGTGGTTCTAGTCCATTTCCCTTGGTATGCTTAATTGGGCCTTATTACCTTAGTTATGGGCCCATTAGGTTGAGTCTAGGATATGCCCGGTCTTTTGTCTAATTGTCAAGGGTACTATGGTCATGTAAAGAGTGGATGCCTATAAATAGGCCTCCCCTCCCTCTCATTGAAACAACTTTGATGAATATTGAAAGGCATTTGCCATCTCCATCTCAATATCTCCCTCTCTCTCTCTCTCTCTCTCTCTCTCTCTCTCTCTCTCTCTCTCTCTCTCTCTCTCTCTCTCTCTCTCTCTCTCTCTCTAAGTGGGTTGTGCCCCCTTTCTCTCTCCTCCCCACCCCAAATTCAAAATTCATTCTCTCTCCTCCCCATTCACCCCTCATTAAGGCCCCTTCCCCTTCCCCATGCATTCATTCAATTCCCCCTCCAACCCCTAGGTGGAAACCCCTTCTCCTAGGCACATTTCCACTCTCCCAAGCAACCCTCCCTCTTCCCAAGGCTGAATTAACCCCTCCCAAAGCCCAAATTCGAATTTCCCTCTCCCTAGAGCTGTGCCCTTCCATCTCCCCACCTCCTAAACCACCCTAGGTCGAAATCCATCTCCCCCCAACAGCCAAGTTCGTCCCCCATCCTCCTCTCACACTCACCCTCTCTCTAGTGCACCTCCACCCCCCATCTCCACCCCTAGCTGCTCCAGCCCCCCTCTCCATCTACCCCTGCCACTCCAGACCCTCCAGAAGCCCTAGCCACGTCCTTCCCATATCCACAAACCATCAGCCATCCCCCCAATCTGTGCTAACTCCCTTTGCCCCTCCCCTTGTTCTTGCAAGTTGCAGCTTCAAGTAGCAGGTCGCAGGCAGCAGAGTGAGGCCCTGAAGTCACGTCATCCCCGGCCGGTCCCTGCTCCTCCTGGTGGCAAAGCCTACATCTCTGGAAAGGTTGTCCAGAGAGATTCCAAGGCGAGGTGGTTTCGTCGGCATCCGAGCTCCGAGCAGTCCACAGCGGCCGATCTCCCTCGACTGCGCAGAAGAACCCAGGCAGAGAACCAGAGCGAGAGTGGAAGCTCGGCCACGACAAACCCTTTGGGATTCAGATCAAGCTTTCTTCAGCAAATTCCTTCTCTCTCAAGTCCTCTTTCATCTTCAAGAAGCAGAGTTGCATTTGGACATCGACATCGAAAGTTACAAATTTTCTACTCCAAGTGTGTCAGGTCCGTTTACAGGAGCCAGAACTGACATCCCTCCACTCATCTGATCGTCCCGGTCTTCTCCGACATCTTCCGACCCCGCCGTTGGCACCGACAGAAAGAAAACTCGACCACGGTTCCAACGGTTCATGCCTTGTACCCATCAGAGCTTTGTGGAGATCATGGCACCCTCTGCAACCAGCCCCATTGTTCTGCACCAGACAGAGGCAGAATCAACCAGTCCGGTTGTAGACTCTGCCACGGCCAGCTGGTGAACGCTCTGAGCGCCATTTTTGGAGGAGAGAAACTACATCTAGTTATCTGCCACCTTGAAGAAGAAGGGACTCAATCGGCCACCGGAACCCCCTGTTCCAATTTTCTTCGTCGGAGAGGGCAGACTGCCCCTTGTGATCCCAGGTTAGACCAGTCCACACTCCTCCGGTCACCCCTCTCTCCACCGACATCAGATTGCATCCCCGTCAACTCCGGCTCGAAGCTACCCCGATCACCATCGCGTCACCACCAGTTTCATTCCAATCGGAGTCCGGGAGAGCCCACAGTGACTTCTGCAACTTACTGCTTCAGGCCGGTACCAGCCAGAGACCAGACGCTGGTGCCCTGTTCCAGTCGCCGGTGCGGTCAGCCCCGAGAATCAAAGCTTCCCCAAAAATTCAAGCTTCATCCCCTGTCAGTTGGTAAACTTTTGGCGCTGGTCTCGTCAAGATCCGAGCTCCGTGGAGCCCGTGGCAGCACCGTCTCCGACTGTCTGTCCAGCGAACCTGAAGCAAGGCAGAACCGGTGGAGCTCGGAAGATAACGTTTTCATTGCGTAATCCCCACCCCGCTTGGCCGGCTGAAGGCTCCTCCCTACGTGGAGGTAGTTTTGGATGTACTAAGTCTAATCCCTACCCCAAGATCACCCCTCCTGTGCGAGGCGTAGTGTTGTACATCATTGCATTTTCAGGTCAAGCTACATCGCCGCGGCGATCGGTTGTATACCCTCGCCTCCCGGCGCGCCCTCGTCTCCGAGCGGGATCGGTGTCTTCACACCGATCAGGTGAGCGTCTGATATCTCCTTAGTTGCCTTCATTCTGCAAGTTTAGTATTACTTTGATTGCCCGTCGGCGGTGAGAAGAGGGCCCGTACTTATATGCTAGTTTGTTAGTGTCCACCGCGGACCGTGAGAGAGTGCCACCCACACCCCGCCCAGCGGGCCAGCCACCCACGAATTTGGGGAATCCTAGGCCCTTTGGGGTCAGCCTAACCAAACTAAGTCCTTTAGAGTCATTGCGTCCCGCCTCGGACCCTTGCCATCATCCCCCGGCCCCGCCGGGTGATCGCGTGTGCCGTGTGAGTAAGACGCTATTGTGAGAATCATTGGAGAGCTTGTATGCTTGTGGATCTTGGTCCTAGGTTGTCCATTACATATTTAGTCATCCTAGGGCTGTTTTACATCAACCTCGCTTCCCGCAGCCTCCACGCAACCCCCAGTTCGCCGCTCCACAAGTTCCCCAACCCACTTTCCCGACTCCTCAACACCCGCAACAACCACCACCACCACCCCAACAGCCTCAACGGCCGCCGCAATATCATAATGTTCCTCCACCCGCCGCTTACGGACCTGCCCGACCGAGCCCAAAGAGGACCCATTACCCTCCTCTTCCTGAAACATTGCCTGATATTTTCTGTGCTTTGATGTATACTGGTGATATTCAATTGCCTCCGGAGCGTCAGAATTGGAATCCGGATGCCGATCAGTCCCGATATTGCATATATCATCGGCAGCCCGGGCACACAATAGAGCGGTGCTATCAGTTTAGAGATCTGGTGTATGATTTACACGAGGGCCAGAGGATTGATTGGGCCCAGCTGCACCAGTTGATCGAGGACATCCAGCAGAGGCAGAGACAAGCCAGGCCGCAACAGGCGGCGCCCCAGCAACAGCACCAGCAGCAACCCCAACAGCAACAGCAACAGCAACCCCAGCAACAGCAGCAACAAGACCTTGGGATCCATCAGAATCCCATGTCGGTACATCAGCCCGCTCCTCAGCAACAACAATAGTCACCGGCGCCGGCACCGGCCCAGGTAAACATTATTCAGCACCCAGCCCCCAACGCTGGGTGGACTTTTGATGATGAAACCCCCACACACCTCTTGGCCTTCCACTACAACCCTTCCCCCGCACTTGCTATCCCCTCCGTTCTCAGGCCCGCCGTTCTGACCACCACTCCACCAATTATTCCCTCCGCATCACCCATCAGGCCCACCACATTCCCCTCCATACCACCAGTCCTTTTGCCATCACCCACCATACCCTCCATCATCACCCCTCCACTCAACCCTTCGCCCATTTCCCCTTCACTAGGGCCCATCAGGCCAACTTCCGCCATCCTCACCCCCATTTCTACCCCTTCAACCTACCCCACCGGGCCAAGCGGGGGTCCATCTTAGGCCGTACCGGCACCACATTGCGCCCTTCGGAGTGGGAATCCATTCCACAAAGTTTACCCTTCTTCTCGTGCACCCGCACCTACCCCTCAGCTTTCTTCCTCAACAGTTGAAGATGCAGACCCCGTGTCAGGCACGAAGTACGACTTGTTACAACACTTGGACCGGATGCCGGCCAAAATTTTAGTTTTGGAATTGATCAAAAGGCCGCCGCTACATCAGGATGCTTTGAAGACTTTTTTGCAAAAAGTGATGGTAAATGAAGATGTGGCGGTGGACAGTTTACCAACGGTGTTGGTAACCATCACAAGGGGGCCTTCTCTTTCATTTTCTGAGTCAGAACTAGCTCCCCCAGAGGCACGACAGATGCCACTCTGTATTACCATTTCTTTGAATAAAGTGGCTGTTGAGTCTACCCTCGTGGACACAGGAGCATCGATAAACGTGTGTCCATTGAGTACCCTCCGTGCCTGTAACATTTCGGAGGATATGCTTAAGCCAACACCCACCACAATAGCAGCATATGACAATTCCAAGCGTGCTTGTCACGGGGTCGTGACTGTATAGGCCGAGCTAGGGCCGTTGGTTATGGACGTGGAGTTTTATGTGTTGGACATAGACCCAATGTTCAAAGCTATTCTGGGTCGTCCATGGATAAACAGTTTGAATGCCGTGCCTTCAACCGCCCACCAATGCCTGAAATTCCCATTCCAGGGCTGGGTGGTTAAAGTGAAAAGCATCTCCACCATCTAGTCTGTTGATGCCATCACAGATAAGATTCTCCCTACACTGTGGCCAAGTAATAGGCCAGTTTTATCAGTAATGGACTTAAACTACCCATGGGCATATGCGTCACGCAAGCCCGCCACTGCGCCAGTCAATGTAAAAATTAAGTCCAAGATAAGAGATTCAAAGGGGTGGCACATGATTCTGAAACTGGGTTATCAGCCGAGCCTGGGTCTCAGCGCACAATTACAGGGGTGGACTAAGCCCGTCCCTAAAGGTAGGAAGATGGGCCGCCGAGGCCTTGGCTACCGTGATTTAGCAATGTCGATACTTGGAGATTTTGGGCCGTTGACTTGGGATTATCGACAACATTTTGTAAAAGGCCCGTTGCAGCCCGGCACTTTGAAGAAGCCGCCACCCAGTTCCGAAGAGAAGGCTGATGGTGCCTGTGTTATTGCTGACCCACCGCCGCCGCTGCAGGGGTTGGTGGGTGATATGGAAGATTTTGCTGGTTGTTTTGGAAAGTTGTTTAGTAAAAGAGAAGGCCACCCGAGGAAGAAGGAGATGCAGCTGGTGAAGCATTCTCCAACGCCGCTAGTCCGTCGGGGGCCACGGGAAGTGGGGAGCTCTATCACTACCTTTTCTCTGTCCCCGTCCCGTCTTGCCTCTCTGTTCCAACAATTGGGGTTTGTCCCCCGTTCCCCTCCAATTCTAGTAGACCCGTACTTCACGAAGAGACCACCAGAAATTTTGTTCGTGCCGTGCGCATGTGGGCGCTGCCCACCTATTGATCTTTCAACTTTGTTTACTCCTCCTCCCCCTAATGCCCAACTCCACGAGATGTGGTTTCGATCCTCTGATCCATTCTTCGATTGCATCTTCCCCGATTTGTTCCCCATGCAACTACCTCCTCCCCCACCTTCTTCCTCCTTGTCTCATGATCAGCTCCGACCTCCAAAAAAAAATGCCACATTTAAAACGGAGGTTTCAATGGAAGATTACGCTATGTTCTGCTCAGCTTCCCAGGGGCATGAGACCCCTATTCCTTTTTTGGTAGATTTTTTATCTCCTAGGTTAGATGTACAGTGTGCAGAGTCTCCTAGGTTAGTAGAGTCAGTTGGGGTAGAGTCTAGTTCGAGTCTAGTCAGCCCGTCCTCGTCTACGACGCACCCTGTGATGCGTCCTCCTAAATCCATCCCTGATAGGTTTTTGCGAGATTTGGCCGAAAGATGCCATGCCCTCCTTAGGTGCCCAGAGTTTGTAGAGACCGCAATTGTTTTAGAAGAAGATGAGGAACTGGATAGGGAGTGGCGCAATGACGGATTAGGGGTATATGAAATTGTGAATGAGAAGGACCCAACTGATGATGAGGAAAGCGATGTGGATGACACTGCTAATCTGTAGGCACAAGGTTTGAAAAGGTTTGACGAACAGTCCTCAGCAGTGGATGAACCCACTAAGGAAATTAATCTTGGAACAGAAGAGGACCCCAGGCCCATACTTATTTCTGCTAATCTCCCTCCTCAGGTTGAAATGGAGCTAATCAAGGTATTGAGGGAGTATAGCGATTCGTTTGCCTGGTCCTACGAGGACATGCCGGGTCTTGATCCCACGTTGGTTGAACACCGATTGATTCTTAAACCAGGGGCAACACCCGTTAAACAAAAAGCGAGAAGATTCCACCCACATATGGCCTTAAGAATTAAGGAAGAAGTCGATAAATTGCATAAGGCCATGTTTATTAGAGTTATTTTATATCCACAATGGGTGGCAAACATAGTCCCAGTAATGAAAAAGGATGGCAAAATTCAGATTTGTATTGACTTCAGGGACTTAAATAAGGCGTGTCTAAAAGATGACTTTCCACTTCCTCACATTGATGTACTGGTGGATAACACGGCTGGATATGAAGTCCTCTCATTCATGGATGGTTATTCCGGATATAACCAAATCCGCTTTGCTCCTGAGGATCAAGAGAAGACCTCTTTCAGCACGCCTTGGGGCACATACTGCTATGTTGTTATGCCATTTGGATTAAAGAATGTAGGTGCTACTTTATCAGAGGGCAACGATGGCTATCTTCCACGACATGATGCATGTCTACTTAGAAGCTTACATGGATGATATTCTGGTAAAGTCGAGATCCAAAGAAGAGCACCCCGCCATTCTAGCCAAAGTGTTGCAAAGGGCTAGGGAATATAAATTGAAGATGAATCCAAAGACATGCGTGTTTGGAGTTGCATCAGGGAAGTTACTCGGGTTTATAGTTAGTAAACGGGGGATTCAGATCGATCCGAATAAAGCAAACGCCGTTATGGAGATGCCGCCACCTAAGAACATCACCGAGCTCAGAGGTGTGATTGGGCGCTTGTAATTCATTAGGAGATGTATATCTCAACACTCGCAGAGATGCCGCCCATTCTATGAATTGTTAAAGGCAGGAGCAAAATTTGAATGGAATGAACAATGCCAAAAGGCCTACGAAGATCTTAAGGTCTATCTTTCTAATCCCCCGGTTCTACAACCACCCGTCCCTGGGAAACCCCTAATCCTATACATTTCTGTGATTGAGGACTCCCTAGGAGCTGTCCTGGCTCAGGTAGATGATGAAGGAAGGGAAAAGGCAGCATACTACCTTTCGAGGTTGTTTAATCCCGCTGAATCCAAGTATACTACCATGGAGAAGACCTTTGCAGCACTAGTATGGGTAGCTCAGAAGCTCAAACACTATTTTTGATGTGACACAACCTAAGACTTAGGCAAGCAAGCACATTCACAATCAAAAGGGCCAATTTTGGGCCACCGCTCTCCCGTCGCTCACCCAAGCCCAGGGTGACTTGGCAATGCCAAGTGGAGGATGTGGGGTTGGGCCCTTGCTGGTAGAGGGCCAGCAAGGCCAAGACTTGATTCCCAATGGATGTGGAAGCCCAATTCAATGGGCCGACCAAGTGCCAAAGGCACCGGTTTCACTCTTCCCACGGTGATCACTCAAGGCAACGGGGCTTGAGGATCGAGCACTCACTCTCACGGCCAGCGAAACTAAGAACTAATATTGAAAGACAAGCACAATAAGCAAAGTTTTAGAGCACTTACTCGACCGGTTTGAAGAAACCGATCCCGTTCGAAGACGAGGGCGAGCGGGGAGGCGGTGGATCCCCACACGCCGCGCCGGGATAACTTGACCTGCCCAAATGATTACAATACTACACCTCTCACAGAAGGGGGATCTTGGGGTGGGGGTTAAGGTATATTACAACTAATACTACCTCCACACAGGGAGGGGCCTTCAGCCGGCCAAGCGGGGAGGGGAAATTGAGAAAGGAACACCAAATGTGGAGGTTGCCAATTCTGCTCACATTCTGTGGGTGCTGACAGCTGAGTGGAGATCTAACTGCTGCGGCTGCTAACGATTTTTGTTGGGGACGAAACCACATGGAGAAGCTTCGTAGGAGGCCAGGAAAGTCGTCCAATTTTTTTTGATTTCTTCTGACGCCGATGCTGAGCAGGATGGAGGCCCGAACAGGGAGGTAGACTCTCGGACTGGCAGCTTCTGATTTCTAGCAGAAGGTTACAGAGGGTGCCCCGACAGCTCCCAAACTCGGAATCAAGCACCGTTGGAGTCGTTGGAACCGTGGATGAGTCGTCTTTTCATAAAAACTGACAGGGAAGCCAAACAATGCCGGAGAAGATCAGGGGGCTCTGAACAATGCTGACAGGTCGGTGAAGACTGTGGGTAGCAGATCTGCGTAGCTGAGGGAGAAAAATGAGAACTCTGGATCACAAATGCCAAATGAAGTTCTGTTTCTTGATTCTGGAAGTAGACGGGGCGATGAAGAACTTTTAAGAAGAGCTCCTGGACTGATTCCTACGGGGTTCATCATCGCAGAGCTTCTAATCCGGCTCAGGTCCTCAGCAGAGGCAGAACTGTGCGGTTATGGGAGAATGGAGTTCCCGGGCAGCATACAACTCGGATGAAGATGAAACCACTTCTGTTGCTAAGGAGACTGGTAGACGCTTCCAACGATAGCTCTTGGGTCTTCAAACTCGTTCGGAGGAAGTCGTGGTGTCCACTGCAAGTTGCTGATTCACCTGTGACTTCTGGACTGCCAGCAGCATCTTTGACATAGCCTTCAAATGACCTAAAAAGAAGAAGAGGGGGTGGTATATGGTGAAGGGGTGGATGAAGAATGGTGGAGGGGAGGTATGGGAGGTGTGGAGGAGTGCTAAAGGTGGAGGGGAGGTGGAGGAAGAGGGGAGGTCGCAGGTTTTCAGCTGGAGGGAGAGGGGAGGGGTGTGCAAGGGGTGGAGGAGAATGGAGGGGGAGAGGGGCGAACTAACCTAATGGAGATGGAGGGGGGCGGCCAAAACAATTGGAGCGAAGGTCATTTCAAATTCAAAATGGCCTTGGAAGTTGGGAGGTTGTGTGGGGAAGAGGAATGGGTGTGTTGGAATGGGGAAGATAGTGTTGGAATGTGGAAGATAGTATTGGAATGTGGAAGATTCTTCCTTGGGACTAGGGGGGTGGAGTAATGGTGGCTATGGGAAGTGGAGGGGCTTTAATGGGGTAGGTGGGGGTTGGAGGTGGTTGGGAGGGGAGGAGAGAGAGAGGGCGGCGAACCTAGGAGAGAGAAAGAGGGATAGAGAGAGAGGTGGGGTGGGGAATCACTCCCCTAGGGCTTCTCACCCAACTATAGGAATCACACCACTAGAACTAAGTTTGAACACTCAAATAGAAATCTTTTGTATTGAATCATTCATTAGTCCAAAATGAAGGAAATGAGACCCTATATATAGGCAACCCACATTTTACAATAAGACCCTAACAAAAGACTCAATGACAAATAACCGAGGGGTAGGGGGTGCTCTTGGGCTAAGCCCAATGAATTGGGCCCAATAGCAACCTAATGACACACAAACTTAGAAAAATAAACATGAGACCTAGGGACATGACTCAAATAAAATGAAAATTACATCAAATGACTCAAATAGAAAGCACAAACAGGATAATTGGGCCTTTATAGAGAGAGGCCCGAACTCAAACGATGCCGGAGTGTGAAGACGACCCTAGCCAAAGGGAGTTGTGGATGATGCCTCCATCAAATCCCCTGGGCTGTGAAGAGCTCGACTCCGTCGAGTAGGGGTCCATCCGGTTGTGGTACTGCTCAAGGAGGTCCGGATCCAACTGCTAGAGATCCTCCCGACTCACCCAAGAATCATCCGAAGGAGGCCGATCCTTCCACCTGACAAGATAGCGCTCATAGACCTTGCTCCGAGTGGTAGTGACTTGTTCATCCAATATTTGTTCAATACGTTCACGCTGGGCTCTTTTGGCTGGTGGTCTCTCCTCACGGGTGGGGGCTCTCTCAAGGGAAGAAGTAGGCTCAATCTCCTCACTAGGTACCACCGTGGGTCCCTTATATGGTACTAGGTCGGTGACATTGAATGTGGGACTTATTCCATATTCCTCAGGGAGATCTAACTCGTAGGCATTGGCACCAATGCGCCTCAAGACCTGGAAGGGACCAGCCCCACGTGGCCTCAGTTTAGAGATGGCTCCCGGGGAGAGCCTCTCCGTCCTTACCATCACAAGGTCACCCACATGGAATTCTTGGAGACGCCGATGAGAGTCGGCCAGCTTTTTATAAGCCTCATTCTTTTTGTTGATGTGCTTGCGAATTTCTTCATGCAATTCTCTAATATGTTGTGCAAAAGACTCGGCTGAAATGGACACCCTAGCATGCTGGGGAAGGGGAATGAGATCGGAAGGCTTTCTTGGTTTGTACCCATGCACTGCTTCAAATGGACTCATCCCTATGGACTTATTGATGGAGTTGTTATATACAAATTCCGCCTGTGGTAAGATGAGATCCCAATTTCCGGGGTGATCCTCAACAAGACACCTAAGGAGGTTCCCTAGACTCCGATTAACAACTTCTGTTTGGCCATCCGTTTGGGGGTGGTAGGCAGTGGAGAATTTGAGAAGGGTACCCATCATCTGCCAAAGAGTTTTTCAAAAGTAGCTAGTGAATTTGACATCCCTATCGGAGACTATGGTCTTAGGTAGCCCGTGGAGCCGGACAATCTCATCAAAGAACAATCGGGCCACATGGGAGGCATCGGAGGTCTTGGAGCATGGGATGAAGTGGGCCATCTTGGAAAACCTATCCACTACCACATAGATGGAGTCATGCTTTCTTTGAGTCTTGGGTAGTCCTAGCACAAAGTCAATGCTCAAATCTTGTCATGGACGGTTGGGAATGGGGAGTGGGGTGTATAGGCCGGTGTTTTGTTTCACTTGTTTGGCCGAAGCACATGTTCGGCATTGGCCCACAATCTTGCCTACATCTCTCTTGAGACTTGGCCAATAAAACTGTCCCTCAACTAGGGCAATGGTTTTGTGGACTCCAAAATGGCCAGCTACTCCTGCCGCATGTAATTCCCAAATCAAGAAGTCACGAAGTGAGGTCCGTGGGATGCAAAGCTTGGGTCCCTTGAAGAGGAACCCATCCTCTAAGACAAATCCCTCATGTTTCTTGTTAGAATGGGTGATCAAGGGGGTATAGATGTGCCCAAAGTCGGGGCAGCTTGGGTACTCATCCTTGACCCTATCAAATCCGCTCACTTCCACTTGGATAGTGGATAACAAGGAAACTTTCCTACTAAGGGCATCCGCCGCTCGATTCTCACTCCCAGCTTTGTGTTTGATGATAAAAGTGTAGGATTGGATGAACTCAACCCATCGGGCATGTCGGGCATTTAGCTTTTGTTGGGAGTTGAGGTATTTGAGGGCCTCATGGTCGGAGAAGATGATAAATTCTTTGGGCAACAAGTAGTGCCTCCAATGTCGGAGGGACTGCACCACGGCATAGAACTCCTTGTCATAAGTGGAGTATCTCATCCTAGCATCACATAGCTTCTCACTAAAGTAGGCTACCGGGTGTCCCTCTTGACTAAGAATCCCTCATATCCCTATCCCGGATGCATCACATGTGACTTCAAAGACTTTAGAGAAATCAGGAAGGCATAGGACCGGGGCTTGGGTCAACTTCTCCTTAAGTTCTTGGAAGGCTTTAGAGGCTGATTTGGTCCATACAAAAGTCCCCTTCTTGAGACAATCGGTGATTGGGCCAGTGATAGTGCTAAATCCACGAATAAACCTCCTATAGAATGTTGCCAATCCATGGAAACTTCGGACCTCATGAAGGGTGTGGGGTTCCGGCCAATCAATAATAGCTTGGACCTTGTCGGGGTCCATGGAGACGCCTTCGATGGACACCACAAATCCTAGGAAGGTGAGGGAGGTGGTCATGAAGTGGCACTTTCCTAAGTTGGCAAATAGGCTCTTGTCGAAGGATGGTACAAACTTGCCTAAGGTGGTCAAGGTGGGCCTCTTGGGATTGACTATAGATGAATATATCATCAAAGTAGACCACTAGAAAGATCCCAATGAATGGCCTAAGGACCTCCGTCATAAGACGCATGAAAGTACTTGGGGCATTTGAAAGCCCAAAAGGCATGACTAACCATTCAAAGAGACCATCTTTGGTTTTGAAAGCCGTTTTCCACTCATCCCCGGGCCTTATCCTAACTTGGTGATAGCCACTCTTAAGGTCAATTTTGGAGAAAATGGTGGCTCCGGCTAACATATCAAGCATGTCATCAAGCCTAGGGATGGGAAACCTATACTTGACGGTGATTTTGTTAATGGCCCTACTATCCACACACATTCGCCATGACCCATCCTTCTTGGGAGTTAGAAGGGCCGGGACGGCACATGGGCTTTTGCTAATGCGAATGAAGCCCTTCCTAATGAGTTCCTCTATTTGCCTCCGAAGTTCGGCATGTTCCGTGGGATTGAGGTGATAATGAGGAAGGTTTGGGAGAGTGACCCCCGGGACTAGATCAATTGCATGTTGTACATCCCGCATGGGACGGAGTTGGTCTGGGAGCTCTGTTGGGAACACATCATGGAATTCTTCTAGGAGTTGTTGGATTTCTATGGGATGTGGATTGGTGGAAGTGGGTTCTCCTAGGCAAATGACCACTGCACATAGTGGTACTCCTTGAACTATCTCCTCTTCAAGTTCTTTCCTAGTGATGAGATGAAGACCCTTGGCCAACCCCGAGGTCCCACTTTGTTTGGGAGTTTGGGTGAGGGATGGGGTTGGAGGGGTGGAGTTCCCCGAGACTTGTATGGTGGTGGAGTGTTGTCCTTGAGGGGGAGTGTCCCTCTTGGTCATGGGACGAGGTGGGGAGGGGTTAAGACGGATAGTCTTACCCTCATGTTCAAAGGTGCATTTGTTGCTCCTACCCAAGATGGTGGCATCTACATCATAAAGCCAAGGTCTTCCTAGTAGGATGCTACCTACTTCCATGGGTATGATGTCACACCATATTTGACCATGGTATGAAGAGAAGGTGAGGGGTACAAGACATTGAGTGTTGACCGGGATGGAGTTGTTGTTGATCCATGAGACCCGGTATGGACTTGGGTGAGGGGTGATAGCTAGCCCAAGAAGCTTGACGGTATCGGGTGATACGGCATTGACACAACTCCCACTATCTAAGATCACTTTCCTTACATGGCTCCCTATTTTGACAAAGGTGTGAAAGATTGAAGTTCGACGCCAATCCTCTTCTTGGGGTTTTGTGAGGATGCATCTAATCACTCCTAGATGAGAGTTGGTAGATGGAGTGGTGTGATCTAGACCCGACTCTAGGTATTGGGCTTCATACTCCTCTTCCCAATCTAGTGAGGCTTCATGGTCCTCAACGACATCTTCAAGTTCCTTTTGGGGTGGAGCTTCTTCCTCAATAAGCAAGCTAGATAATCCCTTGGATGGACATTGCCCCGCAAAGTGGCCAAACCCTTGACACCTAAAGCATTGTTAACGCCCGCTACCCGAAGTAGTTCCTACATTTGGGCCTTTGGGAATGTCTTCCCTCCGTGGGAGGGGGTGACTAGGGGCGGGCTTGTGTGGAGTGATGGTGGGATGAGGGTTGTAAGGCCTTAATGAGGTACTCCCACTTGGATTAGGGGCTTTCATGGGAGTGGCCGGAATGGGTCGTGGTCCCATGCTTTTGGGATCGGCCGGTCGGGGAGTAGCAAATCGAGGGATCCTAGAGAATCTTTCTACATCCCTAGCTATTTGATAAGCTAGCTCAAGGTTATCAACATCTCTCATGAAAAGCTCTCTCTTGATGTGACTTTGGAGCCCATTCCTAAAGCGGGACAAGGTAACGGCCGGGTCCTCATGAACTCCACACTTCAAAAGATAGGAGTCAAACTTCTCAATGTATTCAACTACGGTCTTCCCCTATTTGGTGAGGCTTTGCCATTCATCTAAGAGCATTTGATGGTAGGATTATGGAAGGTATTTGTTCCTAAGTTGGTTCTTCAGACCCTCCCAAGTATCAATAGACTCTTCCCGCCTAATCCTTCTTAGACCCTCTTGGTTTAACCAATAAGTTTTGGCTAATTTGATGAGATGCATTTTGGCCAACCTTACCCTCCTTTGGTCGGACTTAGGGTACCACTCAAAGTATTGGTCCATGGCTGTTTCCCATTCTAAGTAGACACTTGGTTCATGGAAACCATCAAAGTTTGGGGCATCTACTTTAATCATCCTTAAGAGAGGGTCATTCGGGTCGTCCCGTGGACGCCTTTCATGAATTGGATGGTGGCGGGGTCTCTCATGGTCATGGTAAGGGTCAAGATCCAAGTCCTCCCTATAAATTTCAGCATGTGGATGATGGGCTCTTGGTCCATGGTTCCTTGGATGGAACTCGTCCCTATGAGGCTCAACATGTGGAGGGTGGACTCTTAGGTCATTGTTCCTTGGGTGGAACTCATTCCTATGCAATTCACCATGTGGTGGATGGACTCTTGGTTCATTATTCCTTGGATGAGGTTCTTCCCTATGAGGCTCAACATGTGGAGGGTGGACTCTAGGCTCATTGTTCCGTGGGTGGAACTCATGCTCTTCTAGCCGAGCAATTCGAGTGGTAAGGGACTCAAGTTGGGCAAGAATGTTTGTAAGGGTAGCATCTACCCTATTCATTTGACCTTGAGGTTCCTCCCTAGGAGCATCTTGATTGAGTTGGGGATTGGGATCCATGGGTGGATTTGAAGATGATGGATCGGATCGGTAACTAGCACCACTACGGGTGGACATGCAAGACAAGGGGCAAATGATGTTGGACACACAATGCAAAGGTCCTAGGACTTAGACTTGATAGAGACAAGTCAAAGACTTGCTCTGATACCAATTGATGTGACACAACCTAAGACTTAGGCAAGCAAGCACATTCACAATCAAAAGGGCCAATTTTGGGCCACCGCTCTCCCGTCGCTCACCCAAGCCCGGGGTGACTTGGCAATGCCAAGTGGAGGATGTGGGGTTGGGCCCTTGCTGGTAGAGGGCCAACAAGGCCAAGACTTGATTCCCAATGGATGTGGAAGCCCAATTCAATGGGCCGACCAAGTGCCAAAGGCACCGGTTTCACTCTTCCCACGGTGATCACTCAAGGCAACGGGGCTTGAGGATCGAGCACTCACTCTCACGGCCAGCGAAACTAAGAACTAATATTGAAAGACAAGCACAATAAGTAAGGTTTTAGAGCACTTACTCGACCGGTTTGAAGAAACTGATCCCGTTCGAAGACGAGGGCGAGCGGGGAGGCGGTGGATCCCCACACGCCGCGCCGGGATAGCTTGACCTGCCCAAATGATTACAATACTACACCTCTCACAGGAGGGAGATCTTGGGGTGGGGGTTAAGGTATATTAAAACTAATACTACCTCCACACAGGGAGGGGCCTTCAGCCGGCCAAGCGGGGAGGGGAAATTGAGAAAGGAACACCGAATGTGGAGGTTGCCGATTCTGCTCACATTCTGTGGGTGCTGATAGCTGAGTAGAGATCTGACTGCTGCGGCTGCTAACGATTTTTGTTGGGGACGAAACCACCTTGAGAAGCTTTGTAGGAGGCCAGGGAAGTCGTCCAATTTTTGTTGATTTCTTCTGACGCCGATGCTGAGTAGGATGGAGGCCCGAACAGGGAGGCAGACTCTCGGACTGGCAGCTTCTGATTTCTAGCAGTAGGTTGCAGAGGGTGCCCCAACAGCTCCCAAACTCAGAATCAAGCACCCTCAGAGTCGTTGGAACCGTGGATGAGTCATCTTTTCATAAAAACTGACAGGGAAGCCAAACAATGCCGGAGAAGATCAGGGGGCTCTGAACAATGCTGACAGGTCGGTGAAGATTGTGGGTAGCAGATCTGCGTAGCTGAGGGAGAAAAATGAGAACTCTGGATCACGAATGCCAAATGAAGTTCTGTTTCTTGATTCTGGAAGTAGACTGGGCGATGAAGAACTTTTAAGAAGAGCTCTTGGACTGATTCTTCCGGGGTTCATCGTCGCAGAGCTTCTAATCCGGCTCAAGTCCTCAGGAGAGGTAGAACTGTGCGGTTGTGGGAGAATGGAGTTCCCGGGCAGCATACAACTCGGATGAAGATGAAACCACTTCTGCTGCGAAGGAGACTGGTAGACGCTTCCAACGATATCTCTTGGGTCTTCAAATTCGTTTGGAGGAGGTCGTGGTGGCCGCTGAAAGTTGCTGATTCACCTGTAACTTCTGGACTGCCAGCAGCATCTTTGACATAGCCTTCAAATGACCTAAAAAGAAGAAGAGGGGGTGGTATATGGTGAAGGGGTGGATGAAGAATTGTGGAGGGGAGGTATGGGAGGTGTGGAGGAGTGATAAAGGTGGAGGGGAGGTGGAGGAAGAGGGGAGGTCGCAGGTTTTCAGCTGGAGGGAGAGAGGAGGGGTGTGCAAGGGGTGGAGGAGAATGGAGGGGGAGAGGGGCGAACTAACCTAATGGAGATGGAGGGGGGCGGCCAAAAAAATTGGAGGGAAAATTCAAAATGGCCTTGGAAGTTGGGAGGTTGTGTGGGGAAGAGGAATGGGTGTGTTGGAATGGGGAAGATAGTGTTGGAATGTAGAAGATAGTATTGGAATGTGGAAGATTCTTCCTTGGGACTAGGGGGTGGAGTAATGGTGGCTATGGGAAGTGGAGGGGCTTTAATGGGGTAGGTGGGGGTTGGAGGTGGTTGGGAGGGGAGGAGAGAGAGAGGGGGGCGAACCTAGGAGAGAGAAAGAGGGATAGAGAGAGAGGTGGGGTGGGGAATCACTCCCCTAGGGCTTCTCACCCAACTATAGGATTCACTCCAATAGAACTAAGTTTGAACACTCAAATGGAAATCTTTTGTATTGAATCATTCATTAGTCCAAAATGAAGGAAATGGGGCCCTATATATAGGCAACCCACATTTTACAATAAGACTCTGACAAAAGACTCAATGACAAATAACCGAGGGGTAGGGGGTGCTCTTGGGCTAAGCCCAATGAATTGGGCCCAATAGCAACCTAATGACACACAAACTTAGGAAAATAAACATGAGACCTAGGGACATGACTCAAATAAAATGAAAATTACATCAAATGACTCAAATAGAAAGCACAAACATGATAATTGGGCCTTTATAGAGAGAGGCCCGAACTCAAACGACGCCGGAGTGTGAAGATGACCCTAGCCAAAGGGAGTTGTGGATGATGCCTCCATCAATTTTCTTGCCCATGAGGTCAAGCTGATCTCTAGAATGGACCTCATTCATTATCTTTTAGAAAAGCCTGTCCTTTCTAGCTGGTTAGCTCGTTGGCAGAGTTTTCTCTCCCAGTTGGATATCACATTCATCGTCCAGAAAGCAATCAGGGGATACGCCATTGCTGAGCACCTTGCTCATTCTCCTGTCCCTCGGACGGATTCAATCCAGGATGAGTTTCCCGATGAACACTTGACAATAATCACTCATCTTCCTTTTTGGTCTCTCCATTTCGATGGTGCTCCCAGTTCCCAGGGCAGTGGAATCAGCGCCGTTCTCCTCACTCCGGAAGGGGTAACCATCCCTATCGCTTATAACCTCTCATTTCCTGTCATGAATAATATAACCGAGTATGAGGCTCTCCTTGCCGATCTGAAGCACGCCTACCTCTTGGGCGCACGATACCTTAACATCATATGGGACTCTCAATTGGTGCTGTGTCAAGTTCTGTCAACTTACCGCACCCGTGACCCTAAGCTTAAGCCCTATCAAGATCTGGTCACGCTCTTGACTATGCAATTCCGGAAGCTTATCTATATTCACACTCCTCGTTCTCAGAACATCCTGGCTGATGCGCTTGCATCACTCGCTTCTTCCCTTTCATTTCTCCTCAGTCGCGCCACTGAGACCATTGTGGTCCAGCGGTTGGACACCCCTTCTCTTCAGGATCCCTGGTTCGACAACCTTAGGAAATCTGTAGAAAGGAAGGTAGAAAGGGAAGAGGTGAAAGAAGTCTCGTTAACTGAACTTGAGGAGATCATAGAAGAAGAAGAGTTGCCGTGGTATTATGAGATTGAGCAGTATTGTAGGGATGGTTCATTTCCGGAGACGGCAAATGCCGAGCAGCGAAAGGCCATTAGAAGAGCCGCCGCAAGATACACGATTGTTGCTAGAGAATTGTATAGGCGGGCTCTCAATGGAGTTCTAATGAGGTGTCTAGATGACAATGAGGCTTGGAAGGTTGTGGAAGCAGCTCACTCCAGTGAGTGTGGAGGGCACGTAAATGGGCAGGCATTGGCGAAGAAGATTCTTAGGCAGGGCTATTACTGGCCAACCCTAGAAGAAGATTGCTCCACCTATGTCCGTAGGTGTCTTCAATGCTAGCTCCATGCTGACAAGATCCATGCTCTTGCTTCTTCTCTACATCCTCTCTCTACTTCTTGGCCATTTTCCATGTGGGCCTTTGATATCATCGGACCTCTCGGTGACCCGAATTCCGCAGTCAAGCAGAAGTCCTTCATTTTGACGGTTACGGAGTACTTCACCAAGTGGGCGGAAGCTGAAGCCTATGCAGAGATCAAAGCCATCACAGTATGCCGCTTCATCCTGAAGAATATCATCTCGCGGTTTGGAGTGCCAAGTGATATCATCACCGACAACGGGCCTCAATTCGTTTCTCAAGAACTCCGGGACCTCTGTAAGAAGTTTAATATATCATTGCATCATTCATCACCATACTACCCCCAAGGTAATGGCCAAGCTGAGGCCACGAACAAAACCCTTCTTAAAATCATCAAGAAAACATGCGAGTCACATAAATTTGCTGATTGGGCCGATAAACTAGTAGAAGCTCTATGGGCTTATCGCACCTCCGTCCGTACTCCCACGGGGCAAACTCCTTTTGCTCTCACCTATGGGATGGAGGCGGTACTCCCGTATGAGATCCTGATCCCTTATCTAAGGGTGCAGCTGGACAAATAACTTAATCTCGACGAGCGTCGAGAGGCGTTGCTAGTCCAATTGGAACTCTTAGACGAGTGAGGCTTAATGCGGCCAATCACGTTTTGATTTATCAAAAGCGTGTCTCGCAGCATTTTCAAAAGAAGGTCATCGAACGAAAATTCCAAGTGGGTAATATGGTTTTGTAACGTAAATTCATCTGGGCAGCAGGTCCCAGGTCTAAGCTGCAACCCAACTAGGAAGGGCCGTTTGTAATTAAGGAAGTCTATCCGGGTAACGCGTATCGTTTAATCAACGCGGAGGGTGAGGAGTTGCCGAATCCGTGGAATGGGTTATATTTAAAACACTTTTATCCATAGAGTCAAACCAGCAACGACTTGGCGGTGGGGTGCGCCTTCACTTGATCACGAAAGGAAATCCCTGGTTCAACATTTCACACACTACACGACCCCCCGTGGATCGGTTTCCCTCTTTTGCACAACACCGTTTCTCCCTTGGCCATGCTTCGGGGAGGGTGCAAGCCCTTGTTTTTCCTTCTCTCTCGGCTGAAATAGGGGCAAAGGGTGAATAAGGGGGCGAGAACTGATCTAGACCCCCCAATAAAAGAGGTCTCAAATAGGGGCAGTCCATCATGACCTTATTCTGCAGGTTAAAAGAGCCAAAAAAAGGACTAAGAAAAGAAATGGAGAAAGAAAGGGGCAAAAATCAAAGCTAAAAGCTCACCCAAAGCTCGAAGCTCTCAAAAGTTTGAAAGTCCCCAAAATAATAAAACTAGGCATGGCAAGAGTGGCAGTACAGTTTCCCCGCGGGACGTTATGAGCCCGGTCGTATGCGTGCCTAGAGCGGATGTAGGTTCGATGACGGACACAAAGCCCCGGCGCAACAGACCAAATTCTTTAAAAAGGGGGTGTCGTGAGAAGAACTCAAGCCTTAAAAACCTCTATACATACCGCCAGCTTTTCTGCTAAATCTTGTTTTATTTTCAAATGAATGAATCCCACCCCGGGTATGGCCTCGGTAGAGGCACCGTTAAGCGAAATTGGCCCCGGCCACGGGCGATCCCTTTTAAGCACGTGTTAGACCTGGGAGACCCTTAGTGAGATGGGAGGTTCCCCGTTGTTAAGCTTAAGCTGGTTTCAAAACTCCAAAAAAATCAAATATTTCAAAACTCCAAAAAATCAAATATTTCAAAACTCCAAAAAAATCAAATATTTCAAAACTCTAAAAAAATCAAAT
Source organism: Amorphophallus konjac (assembly GCA_022559845.1). Lineage (NCBI taxonomy): Eukaryota > Viridiplantae > Streptophyta > Magnoliopsida > Alismatales > Araceae > Amorphophallus > Amorphophallus konjac. Next base: position 236,576,347 of record CM040128.1, on the reverse strand, counting down.
ATTTCAAAACTCAAAAAAAATCAAATATTTCAAGACTCCAAAAAAAATCAAATATTTCAAAACCCAAGAAAATCAAATATTTCAAAACTTCAAAAAAATCAAATATTTCAAAACACAAAAAAATTAAATATTTTAAAACCCGAAAAAATTGAATATTTCAAAACCAAAAAAAAACAAATATTTCAAAACCAAAAAAAGCAAATATTTCAAAACCCAAAAGAAAAGAAAAAAGTAAATATCTCAAAAATCCAAATAAAAAAATCAAATATTTCAAAAACTCGAACAAAAAAATCCAAACATTCCAAAATCCAAAAAAAAATTAATTCTTCAAAATTACAAAAAGAGTTTTTATGATTTGCATCCATAGCATCCATTGCATTCATCATCATTTCATTTGCCTATTTAATAAGGCTTACCCCCTTAACCAAAAATCAAGAACTGGTCATTTCCTAACTTACTACAGGCAAGGGGTTAAGCCTAAAACAGATTTAATCTGTCTTTTTTGTTTGCATTTGTGTATGTACAGGGGTAGGTTGAAGCTGAAAGTTCAATTGGCTCGTGATTGAGTGAATGTTAAAGTCTTATCCCAACCTACGCAATCACATCAAGGAAAAAGCCCAAAGCCCAAAGCTCAAACTCAATCCAATCATCAATTTTATTCATTCCATATATCAAACTTTCTAAGCACAAGTCCTATCCACCATCATCATGAAAGGAAAGAAAATCACTCAGTCCTCCGCCGGGCATCTCCGCGGGGACGTATCTCTCTCAGCTCTCTAACATAGGTCTGGCGCGTCGCCGGGATCTCCGCAACCTCTGCTGGTAGGGTAAGCACCCTGCTCACCTCCCACATGATCAGGGCACTCCTGACCGCCTGCTCATCCTCCTCTGTATCGATCCTCCTCGCCTGGAGTGCGAGAAGGTGGGGTAGTGCTGGTAGAACTGTCCGGGGTAGTCCAACCTGTAGGTAGCACCGGTGCGGGGTGTACATCGCCAACGCGGTGTCGCTCACGAGCCTCAAGTCCAAGCCCGACCTCCTGGGAACTCTGACGGTGGTGTCACGGAGGAAGCCCGGGTGCATCACGAACCAATCCAGGGGCAATCTGTTGATGTATAGTCGCCATTCGTATCTGGTCTTCATCTCAGCTGTCCTGCACTCTACCTGTGGAGAGAATCCGAACGCATCACCTATGAAGAAGAGGGGGTGGCTCCCGAAGATCCTGCTAGCTGAAGTGACATCCTCCTTGTAGATGAATTTCATCCTAACACCCATCCAAAACTCTAGAAGGATCATAGAGCCAAACAGGGGACCTCCTAAGGCTGCTGAGGTGAGGCCCTCATACAAGTAGGCAAGGATTGCCTGGGAGATGGAAAGACCCTGCCATAGGCTGCTAATGGCAGTAAGAAGGGGAATCTCTAGCACATGGTCAACTGAAGGAAACAAGATAGCCCCGCACAAGCAAATGGACGCAGCCTTAGCTATGGCTTCATCCCACCCACACCTGTTCCTGTAATGCTCCACTACCCACTGACTAAGAGGAGGAAGGTGAATCTGACGTGGGCCTACGAAAGTGTGGACATCCCTGCTGTCTGGTATGAACCCTCCCAAGATAAGCCTAGGATCTATAGGGGCAACAGTATGACACACTGAGTCTTCCCCTCCCACCTGGGACCTAGGTAAAGAGAAGTAGGTCTCTACCTCCTCTAGTAGGATAGTGGCCTTGAATGATGGGAAAATGAATGTATGAGTTTGAAGATGCCAAATTTCAACTAAGGTCGAGATGCTGTGCCAATCAAGAGAAAGCTCTGGGTAGTTCTGACCTAACACTATGAGAGGTTGTAAGTGCCAAGATCTCAGGATAGATGTCACTCCTAGGGGCAAGGCGCGAACCATGGGAGCCAACCACTTCAAGGTGGAATACCGCCTGGGGCCATGGAGAAGCTGAGGCGAGAAGAAAGAAGATGGAAGAAAAGAGAGAGAAAGGAAAAACATGTAAGTAAATGAAAGAATTGAATGAAATCATGATTAGCTTACCTCTCTCAGAGGGCTCGAGCTGAGATGTCGCGGGATCGCGGTCAGTCGTTGGAGCACTTCCCGCTCCTTCCTGGCCGGCTTTGGCCCTTCAAAAGATGCTCCCTCCAGGGAACTCCCCTCTAGGGCCCTCTTCATGATGATTTGGTGATGAATAGCAAAAGTTTCAAGGCTTAGAAGGAGGAGGATGTGTGAATCATGAACTTAGGCTCCCCCCTCCTACTTATAGGGCTTGTTAAGAAGCCTAGGTCTTTTGAGATCGGGGTTGGATAAGTCTAGGGCAGGTTAAGATGAGGTTTGGATGGGTTTAAAGCAGTTTGCCTTCAGGTTAAGGACTCTCTAGGAGAGTCCCATTCAAGTTCGCAGGATGCCCCTTTGGACTGTCTTACAATAGACCGCCTATATCATTGAGCGGCCCGTGACGGACCGTTTATCATCTTCCAGAGAATTCGAGGGCAGGAGTTTAAGCGGCCTGATTTAGACCGTTCGTCTCCTTATGCGGCCTATGGTAAACCGTTCAACATTCAGAACGGTTAATATAAGACCGTTTAATATCTCCTTGGAACGGTCTATTACGGACCATGTGTTTCTTTGAACGGCCCACTGAGAACCGTTCTTCTGATCTGAAGCCCTTGTCCAACAAGTTGTGCACCTGTCCAACTAGTAGTCGTGCTATCTCTCATCTCACTCATTTGGCGTCTCTCATCTCACTCATTTGGCATCCCTTATCTCACTCATTTGATGCCATCATCTCACTTATTTGGCATCACGCTCTCTCTCTCCTACTCGGTGTCGGCGTCCCTCTGTCTCACCCGTGGTCATGTCGCGTCACACCCGTAGTCGTGTCTCACCCATAGTCGTCGTCTCTCACTCACACACTCGTGTCAAGTCAGTAGTCGCATTCATCCATCCATTCATTCATTCATTCATAGAAATAGACAAAAAAGCATATCACTATCACTGTCATATCATATCATGTGTACAAAGTAGAGTCACGAGTACAAGAGTCAAGGCTGACCCTCTCCCTCCTGATGGTCGCTGTCGCCTCCTCCCTCCAACCTCTTCGATGGTGGGGCTATCGGAGAAGTCACCTCGTCTCGACGGTGCCACCGTCTTTCGTCCTCCTCGTTCCTCTGCCGGCGAGAGGAACCCGTCAAGTAAGTCCTGAAAGAACCGTGGGTCCTGCTCGGAGCACCGCTCCTCGACCTCTGGCTCATCTCCCGGAGGATCTCCACCTGGCCCTCCAGCCTCGAGACCTGAAGCTGGGCCTGCTCAGCCTCGGTCCTGTAGCCCTCCACTTCGGTAGCACTGGCTCGAAGGCGCTTAACCTCAGCTCGTAGGAGCGTCGTCTCAACGGTATGCCTCCTCCCGAGCCGCTACCCGGCTCTACTCCAGCTCCGCCCTCAGCAAGGTCAGCTCGGACGTCTGCATGCACATCTCATAGTCAGTCAATTGCATTTCATACATTTCATAAGCATAAGTAACAAAAGGGGAAGTGTAGTGATTTGCGTACCCTCTCGGTGAGCGCCACCTCTACCGCTTTGGCCCTCGCTACCATCCGACTGAAGTCGGCCTCCCGCTCGGCCTGATCTGCAGGAGTCTGGGTAGAAGAAGAAGAAGGAGCATCGGCCCCTTGTCGCTGGGCACCCTCGGCACGCTGCATCCAAAACTCCAGGTCAGTCACATACATAGTCATAGTCATAAGCATTTGCATAGTTTAAAGAGTTTAGGGCTTAGAAAACTCACCAGTAAGGCCAGGGCCTGTCGGGCCTTGTCCCGCTCCCTGATACTGGAGTGCAAGAGCCCCTGCAGCTCCGCTAGTCGTCCCTCAAGGTCAATCTGTATTTAGAAGTCCATGTGTCAGTGCAGCATCATATAGGAATCATAAGCATAATGGACAGAGTTTGAGTTTAGAAGTCATACCGGTCAGTGGGCACCCCGGAACACCTGGTTCCGGTAGTGTCTGGCGTACGCGGTGTAGTATGCTGAGTCGCTCTCTGCTCAGACGGTCACCACCCGCCCGAGAGCTGTCCAGTAGGCCACCTGTGCAGCGTTCCTCGTCGACCAATCAAATGCTGCCACCAGGCCTCGGGTCGTCCTCGTCACTCACTCCCCCGCCTTCTCAGGCGCCGGGAACTCCACCGCAGGTTGATGGACCCCGATGGTCCTCATCACCAATCTGTAGTGCAGTGGCTCCACCACATTCATGCAGTGAAGCCACACATCTCGTCCGGCAAAAGCGAGGGCGCCAACCACCCAAGGCTGACCCTCCTGGCCCTCCTCTGTGTAAGCTGTCCACCGTACCTGCAAGGAATAGAAAGTCGCATCAGCATCATCCTCATATAAGAATTGCATTTAATTAAAGAGTCTAAGTTTAGAAGCATACCGAGGCAAACGGTAGAGCGTCCAGGTCGTCCTGCAGCTCTCGGGTCTGTCGTCTCAGGGCTGCAGTCTCCCGAGGTGCTGTCCACCTCCGGGCGATCGGCAGGAGCTCAGGACGGGTCTCCTCGCCTCTGCCCAGCCCACGTAGGTGTACGTAGGCCCACACCTGCATCACAGCGTCGTGTCAGCATTCAGGAAACATATAGAATTGCATAATTAGGTCTAGGGTAAGAGTCGTACCTGGAGTAAGGGGGAGAAGCACCCGAGCATCGTCCGACGGGCCGTCGAACTCAGCGTGTCAAACAAGAACGCGAGGACTGCTGCTCCCCACGCGTAGTCGCCCACGTGTCTCAGCTCCTCAAGGAATGGAAGAAAGCGGCAGCTCATCACGTCCGCTCTGGTAGAGAAGAGAAGTCGACCGAACATCAGCATCAGGAATCGCCGTAGCACTCTGTCCGCCTCTGCTCCCGGCCCTACAGCTACCCTCGGCCGCGCCAGCTCCACCAACCGCTGCAGGTGCTCCTCCGGCTGCTCTCCGACTGCAACTCCCGCCCATCGTAATCCCAGGCTGTCCTGGAGACTAGCCCGGGGTAGGAGGGTCGACTGCCTCTCGGGGCGCCGCAACTCTAAGCCCAACAATCCCCAAGCCATCGCCCGGTAGTTGAGAAAAGTGGTCCCGCTAACCGGTAGCCCGTGCACTCGAAGGCAAGTGAGCCTAGCCACGTCCTCCAGCGTGGGGACCATATGGCCCCACGGGAAGAGGAACGTACGACTCACTGGGTCCCAGCGGTCATGCAAGGCGTAGAGCAGAGCTGTGTCGAACCGACACACCTCAATGCTCAGGAATGGGACGAACCCCATGGCAGCCAACCGCTCCCTCTGATTGTCCGGCAGTGCTAAATACACTGCGCGGACCTGCAACCACGAGGTGCGGGTCCTGCGCTTTCCCTGCATTCATACATTCATTTTAAATGCATTTTAGTAAATTATTTAAGCATTTTATTTCATATATAAATAAAATCATCAAGGTTTAACTCTCTGTCGGAAAAGCGGTCTCCCACAGGCCGCTCGTCCCTTTGAACGGTCCCATGAGCACCGTTCTAATCCCTAAGTTCTGTGTTTCGAACGGGCTAGCATTGGTCATTCTTATCTTGAACGGGTGAGCATGCACCGTTCTTCCCTCAGGTTTCTTAGTTTCAAACGGCCACTCCTGGGCCGCAGGAAGTTTGGGCGATACTATAGGGACCGCGTTGTTCTTTGTGGACAGGGCGTTGAACGGACCAATGTGGCCCGTTTGTCATTTGTACGGTGAGCCTCTCATCATCCTTACTTGGTTCGGTTCCAATGCTGTGTGAATTTAAACGGCTACCCCTGGGCCGTGTGGGCTTTGGGCGGCTCTGTGTGAGCCGTATGTTTTCGTTTGTGCAGTTTTGTGTAAACCGCCCTACCGTCGTCTTCCCCGACGACGGTGAGGGTTTCCCCACCGGCGGGGAGGCCACCGTTGCCCCCCAAAACTGGTCCTAAGCACCCTAATCCCCCAGAATCCCCTAAATCTAACATGCATGGTGTAAAAATGAAAAAGAGAAGAGGTTTCGGTGCACCTACCTCGGTCGGACGGGGTCCCTTGGCCGGCCTCTCCACCGGAGCGACCTCCCCGGCATCTCCATCTCCGGGCGCGGCGGCTTCGGTCCTTTCCTCGGCCTCGGACGGCGACGGGAGGGTACCTCCCTCGGCCGGCGGTGTTGCCGGTGTCTCCTCCGCCGGTGTCTCCTTTGCCGCGGCGACGATCGTCGGCGATGGCGCGTCCATGTTCGTCGTCGAAGGGCGTCTTGCTTGGTGTTTTAAGCGCATGTGAGATGAGGGAGTGAGAGGGGTTGAGAAGGGAGGGAGCTTGGGGGCAAGAGAGGTGGAGAGAGGGGGAGATGGGGCTCGGTGTGCCCTTCGTTCTCTCTCCCACCATCAGTTACGGTGGAGGGAGACAAAGGGTTTTAGACTTTTGAAGTTGCAGAGGTTATACGGTCTATCGTTAGACCGTCCTTCGTGTGAACGGTTGACAGGTGACCATTCATCTTTAATGGTATGCTGTTTAAGTCGGTTCAAATTCCATAATATATACGGCTCTCATATAACCATGCTTCTTTGGGCGGTTGCTATTTAACCATTCATGTTTGAAATTGTCCCACCCTCATTCCTGCACTTAGTGTTCAATTGATGGATTTTGATATCATTGCAAATCTTGTTAACAATTTTATGTGCAGCATCAAACTTTCACTTGCCGTTTCACCTGCACAGGTAAGTCAGGTATGGCTTTCTAACCCTATCACCCTTATTGTATTATTATATGGTATTATAGTATATTATCTCGAGAACCAGTTGGTTGCTTGCGTGTTCCCGGATCTGATGTTCCCCTTCAACAAAAATGATGATGATCCAGGTTCACGTGTTTAATCTTCGGATAGGCTGTTAGGTTGGGATGTCATGGGGAGGATAGTTGATGCGGGACGAGACCATGGACATGACAAGCTCGTGATTGTCCCTTAACGAGGGAAGCGTCGGACGTGCACGGTTGAGAAACCGGCAGTGAGCTAGGGTGGTCGGCTCTCACTTGTGCCCGGATCGGGTCACGGGACGGTCACGCTCTCTCTCGCAGCAGCGGTGATATGAAAAATATAGCGAGCTAGATCCTAAAACATCCTCTCTAGCAGCGGCATAAACAAATATATATGAAAATAAGCAAATGCCGAGTGTAGGGAGCGAGAACGATACCTCCACGCGCTCGGCGTGGGGAAGACGGACCCGACCGAAACTCGTACTCCCGGAACAATAATACACAATATTACAGAAATACACGTCGCTGCCCACTCCACGCAGGGAGGTAAAGGGCTACACAATGGGGCCCGGGAGGACCGAATTCTGGTTGACGGGCGGCTTCTCGCGTTGATTCGGCAACACCCGAACTAGTAACGGTGGGGCCCACGTGCTGTCCGGAGGGGCCGTGTGGGACCCGGTGGCACTGTTGTAGTGGGGACACTTAGGGAAGTGCTCTCCGGGCTGGCGGCATGCTGGTTCGTCGGCCGGAGGCCGGGCGGCTCCGTTCGGCGCCGGTAGGAATAACCGGCCACGGATCTGCAGCTTCTGGTTTTCAGCGCGCGCTCCGACGATAATGGACGCTGCGATCAGCCCCGATGTCGGATCGACACGAAACTAGTGCCGTTGGAAAGATAACTTCAAATACTTCAATCTAGGATTAAAGATCTGGCCTGGATCTGCACGGATCTGGGCTTTAATGAATTGTTAAGTTGCTATTGTACAGTGATCGGACTCTCAGATCTGCAGTGAACTTGTCTGAGAACTACCTTTGACCGATATGTTAACGTCCCAATCTGAAGTGGTGGTCTTCAGCAAAGTTGTAGAAAATCAAGCTAGGAAACCGGACATAGTTTTTATGAAAGGTTTGGAGGTGTCTGTGATTTGTTCTGATTTTTGAACGGGAAGGTGGTCGGATCTAGAACTTGGCTGAAAGCACTGTAGCAGGGATAGAACACGAATTGTGAAAAATGGATAGAGGGTGGATAAAAAATCAAGAAAAATGGTGGATGTAGGGGATGATGGAGAGAACTCCCAGTAAAATGGGTAGCCCTAACAAAAAAAAAAAAGGTCGGAGATGGGAAACTCAGAGCTGCTGTCACTGTAGACAGAGACAGGACAGATCTGGGAGTGATTGAAGACCGAAATTGAAAAAATATCAAACGAAGGATTTTCGACCTAAATGTTTTTGTGGATGATGAGATGGAAGATAGGAACACACCATAAAAATTACAAATCACGAAGAGGCCGTGGCTGATATCAGGAATTTCGGGAAGACACCTATATCCAGTAGGACAGAAAATCAAAGACGGATTCACGGCGGCTCGAAGGCGGCACGAACGGCGGCGGCGGCGGCACAGATGAAGATCAGAGGTTGAGAGGGGGAGATAGAAGATTGATACACTCTAGAACTGGAGGTTTGAGGAGAGAAAACCAGGGGGAGAGGGCTGGGGGCGCAAGAGCCTTCTTGGCATTCAACAAAATTTCTGATTTTTTTCTAATTTTCACATAAAAATACACACTTATATATGATAGGTATCAAATCTAATGTAGACCCTTGGATCTAGGGAGGGTGGATGAAGGGCTGGGATGAGGTTTGAACAACACACAAAAATTAATAAAAAAATTCAAGGGGAAGGGGGCGGCCTATTGACCATGGAAGAGGTAGGTGGAATGGGTGTAGAATATTGACATTCTTCACCCTTTGTCCCCCATGTGTCCATAAGACAAGTCCAACCTTCTAGATGTCCACCTATGATGGTTGACCAGCCCCACAACGTGACATGGACCAATGGAAAAGGGCTGAGGGCCCCCTAGCTGGACCTACTACAAAATTGCACAAAAACCCACACAATCCTTGGGAATGACTCATTGACTTATAAAGCCTTACATTTGCGTACATACTTTCCCAAGGATATAAACACAAACTAAAAGACATAAATACAAAAGAAAAGTACATGCTCGGCGTCGATTCCCATCAACTCTCCCCGGGTGGGAGGAACTCGACCCCGTCGAGTAGGGATAGAGATGCTCGAGTATTCCGGCAGATCCGTCACCGTGCCAAGTAACGCGGGTACGCTCCACTCCAAGTGATCGTCACCTGCTCATTCCATATATACTCGATATACGTGAACTACTATGGGCTAGAGGTGGACACTCCGGGTGGGGCACTCTCAAAAGGGAAGGGAGCAGGCTCGAAGACTCACTAGGAATCACCGCTGAGTCCCTATAGGTGACTGATCCGGGTATAGATGTGGAACCGATCCCATACTCATCGAATGAGTCCACTCGCCTCTTACGCATAAGAGAACGACAACGAGCTTGCACAAGACACATGCAGACTCACCAAACACTAACACACATATGCAAAAAACAAAAATAAGAAATGGACTCATGCATGACTCTAGACAAAACTAGTGTTAGTCAGACCCGTACATGGATGACGGCGGACCAGGACACCCGAATATGTGCCATACATGCATTTGACGTAACCGGAGATGGGTGGCATGGGGTACACCTAAATGTCCAAGTATGACCCAGTCATGCATGGACGGCCCTTTAGATTTAGGAGACTTGAGTGGGCTAGGAAAGCCGGGTGTGGAAGAGTCGGGTGTAGGTGTATCGTGGACGGGCTTGGTGGGTATGGAGGACCCGACCCGTAGGAAAGGGGTATGAAGGTGGACTTCCCCGAAGAAGTGAAGGGAATATAAAGGGTCTAGGGATCCACTAGGAAAGGGGTCAAAGGGATCAAAGAAGGTATGACCCCTTATGGTGGGTTCCAACATGACATGGTCCCAATCGTGAAATTCTTGAAGGTGCGGGTGGTCACCTTCCTCCGTCATGTTAGATGGGACCGTGTATAAGAAATATGACTCCTCCCTTGGAAGCAAAGTCATGAAGTCGGGCTCATCCGGTAGCGGGAGAAGTAGAAGAACCTCCGTGGTGATACAACCCACGGTGCACTCGGAGGTAATGGACCCGAAGGCCGGATGGGTGAAGCTACGACTCATGGGTTGGTCGAAGTCTCGGGCCAACATATGTGTCAACTTCCATTGCGTGTCTAGTCCCATAACAAGATCGTCCAACGTGTCAACATGGTGCCTAGATCGAAACGTGGTATGGAAGGAGTTGACCGGCACTAGAGGTAGGATGGGGTCCATGGATGAGAAGGGAGGTGGGACCAAACCATCCTTGAGCCAACTAAGAAACGGCTCGGCTATGTATAGTGTTTTTCAAACACGGGTGGCTCGGGCTTTGGTGGTTCCAAATGAGAGGATTCCGAATCGAATTCGGAAATAGAGGGGGATGACATTGGAACTCTCTCGAGTGGTGAAGGCCATGGTGTAGGCGGCTGGGAGGTAGATGCTTGTCTAAAGCCACCATACCGAGAAAAGTGTGACTCAAATGGTTCGACCACTAGAGCGACCGTATAGGATTCTGCTAGAGAGAATGCATTGCGGATAAGACATTCTAACTGGAAGTGAAGGTGGAAACCTCTCCGGAACTGAAATGCGGCCGTGTTGCTCTCCTCTCCCAAGCCATGTTCCAACCAATACGTATGATATGCCCGAATGTACTCGGACATGGACCTATCGCCTTGGACGGGTCGACATGGGTTGGCCATAGTTGTCAAAATACGGGATTGGATCCCTAGGAATGGATATGCAAGGCCATTTGGACATGACACTAGACCGACTATGCAAGGTTGCGATGCATGCACACTAAGGACAAGACACCAAGACTCGGTACGGGGCGGAGTTAATCGATCCGAAGATCACTCGCGCAAGTGTGCGACCTTCCTGATAGGCGTAGCCTAACGTTCGGACAACACCTTTTTATATACCAACTAATGGTATGCAAATGCAACTCCTAAGACCGACTTAGACACTTAGACTTAAATGACACACTTTTTTTTTTTTTGGACACCCTAGACTCAACCTGGCTCTGATACCAATTTGATGCGGGACGAGACCACGGACACGACAAGCTCGCGATTGTCCCTTAACGAGGGAAGCGTCGGACGTGCACGGTTGAGAAATCGGCAGTGAGCTAGGGTGGTCGGCTCTCACTTGTGCCCGTATCGGGTCACGGGACGGTCACGCTCTCTCTCGCAGCAGCGGTGATATGAAAAATATAGCGAGCTAGATCCTAAAGCATGCTCTCTAGCAGCGGCATAAACAAATATATATGAAAATAAGCAAATGCCAAGTGTAGGGGGCGAGAATGATACCTCCACGCGCTCGGCGTGGGGAAGACAGACCCGGCCGAAACTCGTACTCCCGGAATAATAATACACAATATTACAGCAATACACGTCGCTGCCCACTCCACGCAGGGAGGTAAAGGGCTACACAATGGGGCCCGGGAGGACCGAATTCGGGTTGACGGGCGACTTCTCGCGTTGATTCGGCAACACCCGAACTAGTAACGGTGGGGCCCACGTGCTGTCCGGAGGGGCCGTGTGGGACCCAGTGGCACCGTTGTAGTGGAGACACTTAGGGAAGCGCTCCCCGGGCTGGCGGCACGCTGGTTCACCGGCCGGAGGCCGGGCGGCTCCGTTCGGTGCCGGTCGGAATAACCGGCCACGGATCTGCAGCTTCTGGTTTTCAGCGTGCGCTCCGGCGAGAATGGACGCTGCGATCAGTCCCGATATCGGATCGACACGAAACTGGCACCGTTGGAAAGATAACTTCAAATACTTCAATCTAGGATTGAAAATATGGCCTGGATCTACACGGATCTGGGCTTTAATGAATTGTTGAGTTGCTGTTATACAGTGACCGGACTCTCAGATCTACAGTGAACTTGTCTGAGAACTACCTTTGACCGATATGTAAACGTCCGAATCTGAAGTGGTGGTCTTCAGAAAAGTTGTAGGAAATCAAGCTAAGAAACCGGACATAGTTTTTATGAAAGGTTTGGAGGTGGCTGTGATTTTTTATGATTTTTGAACTGGAAGGTGGTCGGATCTGGAACTTGGCTGAAAGCACTGTAGCAGGGATAGAACATGAATTTTGAAAAATGGATAGAGGCTGGATAAAAAATCAAGAAAAATGGTGGATGTAGGGGATGATGGAGAGAACTCCCAGTAAAATGGGTAGCCCTAACAAAAAAAAAAAAAGGTCGGAGATGGGAAACTCAGAGCTGCTGTCACTGTAGACAGAGACAGGACAGATCTGGGAGTGATTGAAGACCGAAATTGAAAAAATATCAAACGAATGATTTTTGACCTGAATTTTTTTATGGATGATGGGATGGAAGATAGAAACATACCATAAAAATTACAAATCACGAAGAGGCCGTGGCTGGTATCAGGAATTTTGGGAAGACACCTATATCCAGTAGGACAGAAAATCGAAGATAGATTCACGGCGGCTCGAAGGCGGCACGAACGGCGGCGGCGGCGGCACAGATGAAGATCAGAGGTTGAGAGGGGGAGATAGAAAATTGATACACTCTAGAACTGGAGGTTTGAGGAGAGGAAACCAGGGGGAGAGGGCTGGGGGCGCAAGAGCCTTCTTGGCATTCAACAAAATTTCTGATTTTTTTCTAATTTTCACATAAAAATACACACTTATATATGATAGGTATCAAATCTAATGTAGACCCTTGGATCTAGGGAGGGTGGATGAAGGGCTGGGATGAGGTTTGAACAACACACAAAAATTAATAAAAAAATTCAAGGGGAAGGGGGCGGCCTATTGACCATGGAAGAGGTAGGTGGGGTGGGTGTAGAATGTTGACATTCTTCACCCTTTGTCCCCCATGTGTCGATAAGACTAGTCCAACCTTCTAGATGTCCACCTAGGATGGTTGACCAGTCCCACAAGGTGACATGGACCAATGGGAAAGGGCTGAGGGCCCCCTAGCTGGACCTACTACAAAATTGCACAAAAACTCACACAATCCTTGGGAATGACTCATTGGCTTATAAAGCCATACATTTGCGTACATACTTTCCCAAGGATATAAACACAAACTAAAAGGACATAAATGCAAAAGAAAAGTACATGCTCGGCGTCGATTCCCATCAATAGTTCTATCATGCACGCTGTGGTTGCGAATGGTATCTTGACTCTGATCTTCCCAGCTTAGCAATATTATTCTCGAGTATTTTATATTTTAATCTTTCTTTGCCTTTGTTTTAACTATTTCTTTTATTTTAGCCCAGCATGCATCATACGCATCCTTTTGAGCATTCATGACCCTGGTTTGCCTGCAGAATGCCCCGTCAGTGATGGTTAACTATGCGTTCAGTGTTTGGGTAAGAGGAACTAATTCCACTATCAGTTGGAAGGTTCCCTATGGTCAATTCGCTTGGTTTGGTTGATTAAGAGGTCCCCATCTGGAGCTTTAGCCTGTTTCCTTTACTTTTGCTGTCTGCTTTTGGCCTCCTCATTGGACCGTGAGATTGTGTCCCCCATGAGACTGGTCTTGTCGATTTGTTTCATTTCGTTTAGTTTAGTTCCTCCAGACTGATGTCACTTTTGGTTTAATCATTCCTTGCGTTTGGTTCAAAGTTTTCCAAAAAATTCCTGTCGCTTGTTGGTAAAAACGTGTGTCGTTTTACCTTAACGCCTGCTTTCCGATCCACTCCGCTGCATTTCCGCTTCACCTCCATGTCTGACGTGACGGCGACGTGGAAATGGATCGACGGCAACTCCGGGACACGAACAGGACTGGATAGAATGCTACCTCGCGCAGCTCGGCCTCACACCGGACGGTCTCACACCGGGCGACACTCAGACTCATAAAATGAGAAAGAGGAAAGGGGGAAAACACAAAGGCAAAGCACCTTGGGTTTCAAAATTTTCTTTCATTTCATTCATTCATATCATGTCTCGTAACACACACTTGGCCTCCTATTTATAGGAGAGGCCATAACATAAATACCATCTAACTTCCACTAATTATGTTTATACCCTAGCCTAACAAAACAAAACTCACCCACCTAACTTTGACTAGTGGGTTTAACAAAATTAAAATACAAATAACTTTTGACCAGCCTTGCCTAATAAAACAAAAAGTAAATACATGTATTAAAATATGTATTTTACACACGTACAAATACACAATACTCAAAGACATATAAATACACACAAGTATATCTACTCAGTATGCCGGGTCTTCAATCGAGTCTCCGAGCCATAAGCTCGGTGCAGTCGGGGTGGTGCGGCGTCGGCTCCGAGTAGTGGGCCCGGTAGTGGACCCGGTGTCCCCACCAACCCTCCCGGGGCGGCTGGAACTCAACTCCGTCGAGTAAGGGGGGACACTGCTGTGGTAGTGCTCCAGCAGATCTGGATCGAGGCGCTGGAGATCTTCCCGGCTGATCCAGGAATCATCATAAGGTGGACGGTCCCACCAGCGGACAAGTTAGCGCTGGTACACCCGGCTCCGTGTAGTGGTCACATGCTCATCCAGTATCCTCTCAATGTACTCGCGCGGTACTCTCGAGGCTGTGGGACGCACAGAGGTGGGCTCACTTTCAATGGGAGGAGAAGGCTCGAAAGGGTCACTAGGAATCGTTGTGGGTTTCTTGTAGGCCACTAGGTCTGCCACATTAAAAGTCGAGCTAATCCCATATTCGGGAGGTAAGTCTACAACATAAGCATTGGAGCCAATCTTCCGCAGAATTGGGAAGGGTCCATCACTACGGGCTTGCAACTTCTTAAGGGCTCCCGAAGGGAGTCGTTCGGGTTGGACCCGTACCATAACCAAGTCACCTTCTTGAAATTCATGGTGACGCCTATGCGAATCAGCCAATTTTTTATAAGTCTCATTACTGAGGTTGATTTGCTTGCTAATTGACTCATGCAGACTCTTGACATGCTGTGCAAACTCCTCAGCTGACTTGGACATCCTAGACTCGAGGGGAAGAGGAATGAGATCCACGGGTTTCCTAGGTTTGTAGCCATGCACGACTTCAAATGGACTTATACCTATGGACCGATTGACCGAACTGTTGTATGCAAATTCGGCTCTAGGCAAGAGAAGATCCCAAGTGCCAGAATGTTTCCCTACGAGACACCTCAAGAGATTCCCTAAACTCCTATTGACGACCTCTGTTTGCCCATCGGTTTGTGGGTGATAGGCAGTGGAGAATTTGAGTTTGGTGCCAACTAGGTGCCAAAGTGTCTTCCAGAAGTAACTAGTGAACCGGGCATCTCAGTCAGACACGATGGTTTGGGGGAGACCATGCAGACGCACGACTTCATCAAAGAATAAGTGGGATACTCTAGATGCATCAGATGTTTTGGAACATGCAATGAAGTGGGCTATCTTAGAGAACCTATCAACAATAACAAAGATGGAATCATGCTTGTGAGTAGTGCGAGGTAAGCCAAGGATAAAATCCATACTCACATCAACCCATGGTCGATCAGGAACGGGGAGAGGAGTGTAGAGACCAGTGTTCTGTTTGACCTGTTTGGCCATCGTTCATGTCCTACACTGGGCTACAATCTTGGCCACATCTCTCTTCAAGCCAGGCCAATAGAAGTGCTCCTCCACAGAATGGATGGTCTTGTTGCGGCCAAAGTGACCAGCAAGACCTCCAGCATGCATTTCCCAAATCAGGAAGTCCCGAACAGAAGTCCTTCGGACACAGAGTTGCTGCCCTCGAAATAGAAAACCATCCTGGAGTAGATAGTCAGAAAAGGTTGTAGAGGGTCCAGTGGACAGAGCAGAGTAGGCAGGGCCAAAATCAGGACACTCTCCATAGAGTTCCTTCATCCGGTCAAATCCCGTGACCTCTACCCGAACAGTGGAAAGAAGGGAGACCCTTCGACTCAAGGCGTCGGCCACCTTATTTTCCTTTCCAGCCTTATGCTTTAGGACAAATGTGAAAGACTGGAGAAATTCTACCCACCGACCATGCCTAGGGTTTAAGCCCTTCTGAGAGCTAAGGGATTTCAGAGCCTCGTGATCCGAGTATAAGACAAACTCTTGTGGTAAGAGATAGTGTCTCCAGTGTTTGAGGGCTTAGACCACGGCATAAAACTCCTTATCATAGGTGGAGTAATGAAGCTTTGCATCAGAAAGCTTCTCACTGAAATAAGCCACAGGGTGGCTTTCCTGGCTAAGCACACCTCCTATTCCTACGCCAGAGACATCACAGGATATCTCGAAGACTTTGGAAAAGTCTGGCAGGCGGAGGACAGGGGCTTTGGTCATGAATTCATTTATGGCATGAAAAGCCTGGAAGGCGGCTTTGGTCCACTCAAATTTCCCTTTACAGATGCAATCCGTAATGGGTGCCATAATGGTACTAAAGCCCTGAATGAAGCGTCTGTAGAAAGTGGCTAGCTCATGAAAACTTCGAACGCCATGGACGTTCTGGGGCTCAGGCCAGTCTACTATGGCTTGGACCTTGGATTGGTCCACAGACACTCCTTGGCTAGAAACCACAAATCCAAGGAAAGCGACCCGGTCTGTCATGAATTCACATTTCTTGAGATTGGCAAACAGGGTTTCTCTCCTCAAAGTCTCGCAGACTTCCCTCAAATGATGGATGTGGTCCTGAGGGTTGTGGCTATAGATGAGAATGTCGTCAAAGTAGACGATAACAAAGCGACCAATGAGGGGTCGAAGGATTTCCATCATAAGCCGCATGAATGTGCTAGGGGCATTAGATAGTCCAAACGGTATGACGAGCCACTCATACAGACCGTCTTTTGTTTTGAAGGCGGTCTTCCACTCATCCCCTGGTCGAATCCGGACCTGGTGGTAGCCACTTTTCAAGTCAATCTTGGAAAAGATGGTGTCTCCACTCATCATGTCAAGCATGTCATCAAGACGAGGAATGAGAAACCTATACTTGACAGTGATCTTATTGATGGCGCGGCTGTCAACACACATCCGCAAGGTGCCATCCTTCTTGGGTGTGAGCAGGGCAGGGACAGCACATGAGCTCTTGCTCACCCTGAGGAAACCTTTTTGGATAAGGTCCTCGACAATCCTTTGGAGCTCAGCATGCTCCTTGGGGTTCAGTCTGTAATGGGTAAGGTTGGGTAGGGTGGACCCAGGGACAAGATCGATGGCGTGTTGAATGTCACGCATGGGAGGAAGTCTAGAGGGCAAGTCCTCTGGGAAAATATCTGGGAAGTCCTGTAGAATCGCCTGGACCTCGGGTGGGACTGAGACTCGAGACTCCTCAGAGGTGATGGTGACAACAACAGCCCAGACAGGGGCACCCTCGGTAACCTCCCTATTCAGCTCACGGACACCTATGAAGTTAAGGCGCCTAATCGGGTCATGGTCAACCTTAGGGGCCTTAGGGATGGATATGACAGGTGTAGGAGAGGAGAGCATGAGAAGCTTCCCTTTGGTGGGGGTTGGGGCATTCTCCTGAATTTTGGGGGTTGCAACGGGTGTGGAGGTAGGACTCTTTCCCGTGGCCACCTTTGGGGGTGTCGGGCACAACTGAATCCTCTTTCCATTGTGGGAGAAGGAACACTGATTGGACCGACCGAATATAGTAAGGTCTACATCGTAGATCCATGGCCGTCCTAGGATGATGCTCCCGACCTTCATAGGCACTACATCGCATAGGATTTGTCCTTGGTAGGGCTGGAACTGGATGGAAATGACACATGTAGTGGTGACTGGGATAGACGTGTCGTCAACCCAAGCAACGTTATACGGCCTTGGATGAGGATGGGTAGGTAGACCTAGATGGGAGACAAAGTCTGAAGAGACTGTATTGATACAGCTCCCGTTGTCAAGGATTACATTGCAGGGATGAGAGTTCACCATGATGTAGGTTTGGAAGATGGAGGTTCGACGCTAATCGTCCTCCTGGGGTGTTGAGATACATCGAACTACACCCAATCTTTTCTGGCTAGAACTCTCGGCAATGTCTCCAACCTACGTGTACTCGACACGTGTGCCATCAAATATTGCATCCATTCCCTCAAACTGGGTGATGAGGTCAGGATCGGCCATATATCTTTCATGTTCCATGCGTTCTAGACGGCCTGATGAATTCCTAGACCAACGTGGCATGCACGAGCTTGGACCTAGGTGATGCAATCCTGAGACCAAAATTTAGCAAGTTGTGGACCCAGCTGATATACAAAGGGTCAATATGAAGGGATCGGTCAGGGAAAAGTTGCTCGCCCGTAGGCGAAGTAGTCGTGGAATTACCTCCTGAAAATTAGTGTACCCTAATGCGGCAGTCTAGGGCCTAAGGATGGGTGCATACAAGCTCTCTATCACCATCCACAGCGATGCACTTCAGAAGAAAGGCTGCATGGATCGGGCTCTCCTCACTTCGCGCGGCAATTGGAAAGATACTAAATGAGCAAGTGAGGGGATCACGTACCTAGCTAGACTGAAAAGTCTAACTTCGACCGGAGACGAAGGCGAGCGGGGACGTGCGTGCCCGCACGGCGTCGACGAAGTTTCATAGTTACAATGAATTCACTCCGCACAGGGAGGATTTAATTATTATAAAACCACTCAATTTGAAAGTTTTCCCACGCAGGGGAACAAATTAATCCAATCTTCTCCGCACAGGGAGACTCAGTGGCACGTACGTTGCGTAGCTTACGGATCTTCTGTCGACTTATCGGGTGACCCTGGCGCCGATCAAGCCGTTGTTGTTGACTTGTAATGTCACAATTCCCAATTAATATATATAGATATAGATATATAACTATTAATATATATATATATATATATATATATCTTGATATGATATATATATAATAGTTATATATATATATATATTTCAACAAATGTTATCCTCCTTTTTTTTCAACATTCACCTACTTTTTTTTCCTTTTTTGAAAACCCCTTTCTCTTTTTTTTTTCAAACGTTACCTGCTTCCCCTTTTTTGTTGACACTTTTTGTTCAACCCTCTTTCTTTTGACTTCTCACACACACTCCTTTTTTTTCACACGTTTTTTTTTCAAATCTCACCCAATCTTCCAACAACCTTTCTCGACTGTCAACAAAGCCGGCAGGCTGACGCGGACTGCAACAGTGGAGGCAGCCGTGAGGGCCGGGGCGCAGGGGCGCGCAGGGCGGGGGCCTCGGGCGCACAGGGGCGCGCATGGGCGGGGCGCGGGCCTCGGGCGCACAGGGGCGCGCAGGGGCGCGCGGCGGGCGCAGGGGCGCGGGCAGGCGCGGTGCGTGCGCCGGGCGGGCGCGGTGCGCGGGGCCGGGCGTCGGGCGCGGTGGAGGAACGGGGGGGAGGAGCTGGCCGTTGCGGCCGTGCCCCCCCTTTGAATCTGGCACGGGCGACGAGGCCCTGTGCCACGAACCGTGATTTTCCTTTTTTTTCCTCTCACTTCCGAGAGAGCTTTCTGAGAGGAGGTTAGCGCGGAGGGTGCACCGCGGCGTCCGTGGTGGTTGGACTGGGTGAAGGTGGGAGCCGTGGGGGGGTGGTTCGCGGCGTGCGATGCGGAGGGTTTGTTGGAGGCGGCTACCGCGGCGAGGGTGGAGGTCGGGTGTCTGCGGCAAGGCAAGGGGGGGTGGAAGATGGTGGTGGCTCTGGCGAGATGGCCGGTGACGGGGGTTGGCGCAGTGAGATGGGGGGGTCGCTGCGGCTGTCAGTTGTGCAGGTGGTCGAGGGGGGCCGCCGGTCTGGGAGGGGGGGAGAGAGAGGGTGTGCGACTAGGGTTGGTGGCGTGACCGGCGTGCAGGCGGTTGGCAGAGGTGGAGAAGGTTGGCGTGAGTCACGGGAAATAGAGAGAGAGATCGCGGGGGAGGAGAGAGAATAACAGAGAGGGAGAGAATAAAAGAGACAGACAGAGAGAGAGAGAGAGAACTGAGAGAGAAAGTGAGAGAGACAGAGAGAAGGAGTTCTAAATTTTTTTTTCTATTCTTTTTTTTTCTCTCTAACTTCTATTTCAACCGAGAGCTTCCTCTTTTTTCTCTTTTTTTTCACTCTAACAATTGATATAGAGAAGGAGAGACGTCGGGGACGTCGGGGTCGAAAGAGGTGCCGTGTTGGGCTCTGATACCAAATCTGACGCCACGGCGACGTGGAAATGGATCGACGGCAACTCCGGGACACGAACGGAACTGGATAGAATGCTACCTCGTGTAGCTCGGCCTCACACCGGACGGTCTCACACCGGGCGACACTCAGACTCACAAAATGAGAAAGAGGGAAGGGGGAAAACACAAAGGCAAAGCACCTTGGGTTTCAAAATTTTCTTTCATTTCATTCATTTATATCATGTCTCGTAACACACACTTGGCCTCCTATTTATAGGAGAGGCCATAACATAAATACCATCTAACTTCCACTAATTATGTTTATACCCTAGCCTAACAAAACAAAACCCACCCACCTAACTTTGACTAGTGGGTTTAACAAAATTAAAATACAAATAACTTTTGACCAGCCTTGCCTAATAAAACAAAAAGTAAATACATGTAGTAAAATATGTATTTTACACACGTACAAATACTCAATACTCAAAGAAATATAAATACACACAAGTATATCTACTCAGTATGCCGGGTCTTCAATCGAGTCTCCGAGCCATAAGCTCAGTGCAGTCGGGGTGGTGCGGCGTCGGCTCCGAGTAGTGGGTCCGGTAGTGGACCCGGTGTCCCCACCAATGTCCCATGTCACTTTCGTTTCACCTCCGCTCGCTCCCCTGCAAAGAGGACGTTAAGGAGGGGCATCTGTTGACACCCATTTTTGCCGATAAGTTGAGTCGTTCCTCTTACTCCCATTTGTTGATGCCTCGTGTTATCCATCACTCGTTGGGGCTATTTTCAGGCATGTTTTGGGCCAGTTTTATGGGTAGCCTCCCTCTCTGGCTAGGTTTGTTTCAATTCTGGGCTTAATAGGCCTTGGTTTTGGTTGATAGGGCTTTTCTATGAGTTTCAAGCACCCATGTACATGTACGGTTCATCATTGGCCGCTCAATCAATTTGTGGTTGCCTGTGGACCATCCATATATTTTGGTTATGTCACGTCCCGAGCGCGGAAGCTTACCCGTGGCGCGACAGTTTTATATAGAACCAAAGCGAGCTAGCTATTCGATGGAATTCTTCATTTTGATAGTTAATAGAGTGCGCAAATAACTAAGATTTAACTTGAAATTTATACAAATAATTCGAGATGATAATTGTTACCACTAACCAAATGACAATTACACACATTTCTCGAGTCCGACTACTAGGCTTTAAGCCCTTATTACAGTTCTAATAAATTAGACTAATACAACTGACATCTGACATAATTGGATACCAATGACATAATTACTACACCATAATTAACAAGACAACATGATAATTCTATTTCTACACTCATCACTCAGACTCATTCCCTTCCGAGTTCTGGCTGATATCCGCACTACCTGAAAAGGTTAGAAAACAACTAGATGAGCGAATCGCTCAGTAGGATTTACATCTCAAGTTCTAACATGTTTTAAGTGAATTACCCATTTATTTAATGTAGGTAAACTATGCATGCAGACAGATAGATATCAAGGAATCATAAGATCGACAAGAGTAGAAAGTGAAAATATATAGATTTCACAATTTCAATAGTAAATGATAGTAAATGATATCAGGCCAGTGATAACTAAGAAGTGATAACTGGAATAGCAACATGTTAATCAAGCTAGCAATAGTAAACAAAGTAGTTTCAAGCATGTATAACTGGAATTGGCTATTTATCAATGCATTCAAATAAACACTTTTACCCTTTTACGGGTTTCAAGTCAATCAATCAAGTAATATCACGAGATTGAGTGGAATGCCTAAAGTCTAGCAAGCAAGTACTCCGGTGCAATGCCAAACACCGTGGTCAATAAACTCCCATGGGCACAAGTACCTTCGGGTGCTCCTCCCAAGACCAGACCGGGCCCTATATGCACAGCATTGGTCATATTTGTCGACATCCACTCTCATTTATAGCCAATATGGAATTTCAAAGATTGACCCAGTAGGATGTTTATAAGGGGGATTGTAGAATAGAGTTCAAGGCGTATCGTTATGTAGGGACGATCTAGGAGTAAAACCCGTAACGTTCGATACATGCTAATGACAATAGGAGTTTGAGACTAACTTGCTGGTATTGACACTATCCAATATGTATATGTATATATATATCCGATTATAGAATTCTGTCTAATATAATAGAGGTTATAGGTATGTATATCTTCTGTCCGATATACATATATGGGTTAGCCAAATTGGTGATTTATTATAATAATCAGAAATTAATTATGAAAATAAGTTTTTTATATTGAATATAGTTCTAACTTGCTAAAAATGATATTAATATGTTGAGAATGAGTTTCATATGTTACTTTACTGGTAAGATGATAAAAATAAAAAAAATTTTCATGCTGGATTTAATTTTTACATGCTGAAAATTAATTACTAACATGCTAAAATTAACTATTAACATGTTAAAATTAATTAGCTTACTGATAGGATGATAAGATAAGGTTGCCATGCTGATTACAGAAATTTTCTGATAATAACATAATTTTATCATGCTAAAATTTATTTTTCTACATTTATTTGCTAATTATTTGATAGAAAAATAGAATTATCATGCTGAAAAATAGTTTTAATACACTAAAAATAACTATAACATGCCAAAAATAATTATAACATGCTGGAATAATTTTTACCATACTGGAAGAAATGTTATCATGTTGTAAGTAATTTTTATGCCTTAATTTACTACTTTATTTAATAGAAAAGTAAGTTTTATATGTACAAAATAGCTTTAAATAGATTTTAACATGTTGAAAATAATTTTTATATCTAAGTATGTATAAAATAATTCTATCATATTGGTAATCACTTTTAACATGCTGGAATTAGTTTTAACATGATAGAGATAATTTTTAGTATGTATAAACTAATGTGGTGAAAATTAGATTTTTACAAATATATATATATATATATATAATTTCATTCTAAAAATATATATATACTCTGTAAGAATGAAGGAGTCCATTTTATATTATATTCCATTCTCTATATATATTCGGTGAGAATAGAGGTGTAGACATTAATTATATATATATATATATATATATATATATATATATATATATATATTCTTGTCTAACAATATATAATGAAGGTGTTTTGTATATACAATTAATGGAAATATATATGAATTTATATACATATATAATGAAGGTGCTTGTATATATAATTAATGGGAGTATATATATATATATTTAAGGGGTTTTATGTTGTTTTTCATTAAGTTCACATCATGTGTCGACACTAGTGTCGACACTTACAGTTCATTTTTGGTCTCTGTTGTACAGTTAACATTAGAATGTTTTGTGTGTCGACACCGGTGTCGACACCTGAGTCGACACCTGGCTTAAATGCACACGGGTGGTGTTACGTTAATAGCATGTGTCGACACATGTGTCGACACTGGTGTCGACACCTGTGTCGACACATGGCTTATACAATCATGCAAGCCGTTAAGTTAACAGCATGTGTCGACACCTGTGTCGACACATGGCTTATAAGGTTATGCAAGCGGTAAAGTTAACAGCATGTGTCGACACATGTGTCGACACCGGTGTCGACACCTGTGTCGACACATGAGTTTCTTCTACGGTTTTCAATTAACAGCATGTCTTAAATTCTGTGTCTATTGTTAATTAAGTCTTATTTTGGTTTAATCATCTTGTTAATCAAGTGTTTAAGATTTTAATCCATGGTTTAATTTTGGTTTGTCAAAACTCTGGTATAAGTGTCGCGTAGGTGTCGCGTAAGTGTTGACACCTCGCGTAGGTGTCGCGTAAGTGGCAACACTTGCACAACACTTGTGCAAGTGTTGCCCAGGTGTTGCGTAGGTGTCGCGTAAGTGTTGACACCTCGCGTAGGTGTCGCGTAAGTGTCAACACTTGCACAACACTTGTGCAAGTGTTGCCCAGGTGTTACGTAGGTGTCGCGTAAGTGTTGACACCTCGCGTAGGTGTCGCGTAAGTGTCAACACTTGCGCAACACTTGTGCAATACATTTTACTACAAGTGTCGACACATGTATGACATATGTATGGAAGTGTTACCTAGGTGTTGCGTAGGTGTCGCGTAAGTGTTGCGTAGGTGTCAACACTTGCGCAACACTTGTGCAACACCTGTGTCGATATACTGCAAGTGTCGACACATGTATAGAAGCGTTGACATTTAACATGCTGTGCTGTTAATAGATTAGTTAATAAATCTAATACATGTTAATTATCTAGAATATGAGACTAATACTTACTAATTGTTCCAGATTGAAGCTATTGCATGCTAACTACGAGGCTAACACATGCTGTATAAACACGAATTCATCGCATGGAGATGTGCCTATACTAATCATCATGGATTAGATACTAGTTTAGTTAAAATTGAGAACACCTACTAACACATATTAATTATAGCTAATACCTGCTAATTATTTCTAATATATGTTAATCCTTTCACTAATCTTTTTAGATTTAAGTGGGTACAGGCTATTTACTAGGCTAACATATGCTATGCAACAATAAATCGCATGGAGATGCACTGCTTAGACACTAATTAACTAGTAGTTTAGTTAAAATTGAGAACACCTACCTGTTTGGATGGTAATTAGCGAAGGAAGAAGCTTCCCCAGCAACCTCCTCTCCTCCTAGTACGCAGCAGAGAACCTCCCAGCCTAGGCTCGTATCTCGAAGCTCTAACTAACACAATGGGAGAGCTAGGCCTAGATTTAATCCCCTCTACTAGACAGGCTTAGGGGGCAAGATCCGAAATTTCAGGATCTGGGATATGAGATAGTGACATGTGTTGGGGATAATGGAGGATAAGTGGCTTGGGAAATTTTGAATTTTCCCCTTTTTCTTGGTGTCTAAGATGGCCACGTCGCCCCCTTAAATTGGGTTAAATTGAGACTTGGCAAAAGAATGTTGATGGGGTGTATAGAACCCTAGTCTTTTGGGTTGAAGGCAAGACACTTAACCACTACACTAGGAGGTCATTTTGTTAAGTGGATTCCCTTTACATTTGATAACCCTGAGTTCCTATTTCTTTCATAAGTTTAATATATCATAAACTTAATCATAATTGTTATTATTATTATTTTTTTATCATAAACATTATTGTTATTATTAGTATTTAAAAATATTATTTATTTAATATCTTTATTTATTATTTTATTTTATTTTATTTTATTTTATTTTTTTTTGTACACGGGTGCTACACCCTCCCCTACTTAAAAGAATTTGGTCCCCAAATTCAACGGTATAGGGGTAAATTCAACTACATAAGAGTACTGTGTAAAGGATAAGATACCTGCCAGCTAGAACAGTTCTGGGTATCTTCTCTTCATAGATTCCTCGGTTTCCCATGTTGCTTCTTGCTCCGAGCATCGATTCCATTGAACTTTAACCATAGGGATCGTCTTGTTCCTTAGAACTCGGGCTTCTCGATCGAGGATTCGCATCGGCTTTTGCTCATAGGTCAGATCCTTTTGAATCACCAAACTGGCGTGGTCGATGACGTGAGAAGGATCATGCACGTATTTCTTCAGCATAGAAACATGAAATACGTTGTGCACTTCCGAGAGTTGAGGAGGTAAGGCGATGCGGTAGGCTACCTCACCCACTCTTTCCAATACTTCAAATGGACCGATGAATCTTGGTGTAAGTTTACCTTTAACACCAAATCTTCGGATACCTCGACTGGGAGATACCTTGAGAAATACATGATCACCGTCTTGAAATTCCAAGTCCCTTCTTCTATTATCAGCATAAGATTTTTTCCTGCATTGAGCCACCTTGAGTCTCTCTCTGATAAGGAGAATCTTCTCAGTGGAATCTCTTACAATATCAGGACCTAGGAGTTGTCTTTCACCGACCTCCCCCCAGCATACCGGAGATCTACAACTTCTACCATAGAGTGCTTCGAAAGGTGCCATTTGAATGCTGGCTTGGTAGCTGTTATTGTAGGCAAATTCGGCTAATGGTAAGTGGTCATGCCAACTCCCGCCGAAATCTATAATACATGCTCGCAACATATCTTCAACAACCTGATTAGTCCTTTCCGTCTGACCATATGTCTGGGGATGGAAAGCTGTGCTGAAATTAAGCTTCGTTCCCAGAGAGCGTTGTAGACCCTTCCAGAAGTGAGACGTGAAGCGAGGGTCTCGGTCAGATACTATAGACACAGGAATTCCATGTAGTCTAGTGACCTCCTTGATATATAGGGCAGCAAGAACATCAATCGACCACCGACTCTTGATAGGCAAGAAATGAGCCGATTTAGTAAGGCGATCGATGATTACCCAAATTCCATCATGTCCGCCCCTAGACCTGGGCAAACCCATGATGAAGTCCATGCCGATGTCTTCCCATTTCCACTTGGGGATATCTAGTGGATGCAATCTTCCAGTGGGCTTCTGATGTTCCGCCTTCACCTGTTGGCATGTCAAGCATCTAGACACAAAGTCTGCTATCTCCCTTTTCATATTGGGCCACCAAAAGGTTCTTTTTATGTCTTGGTACATCTTAGTGGCTCCAGGGTGAATCGTATACCTCGATCGGTGAGCTTCTTCAAGAATCCTCTTCTTCAGCTCAGGATTGTCTGGTACACATGTCCGTTCATGGTATAATAATCTGCCATCGAGTGCCGACTTGAAATCAGATTTCTCGTCCAGCTTTTCTTTTATTTCCACTAGGGTAGGATCTTCTTCTTGCAACCTCTTGATTTCAGCTAGCAAATCCGGATGTACACTTATGAGAGATAGAGTAATACACCTGTCATTCTCATCCATGCTTATATTGAGTTCAGAGAATTTTTCCAGCAGCTTCCATTCTTGAACCATACAGTTGGTTATTAGGGCTCTCGGCTTCCGACTAAGGGCATCTGCTACGGAATTACCCTTACCAGGATGATATTGTATAGTGAAGTCGAAATCCTTGAGATACTCGAGCCAACGCCTTTGTCGCATGTTCAGCTCTCTCTGAGAGAATAGATATTTAAGGCTTTTATGATCGGAGTATACGGTGAATTGCTCTCCGTAGAGATAGTGCCTCCAGACCTTTAAAGCCAATACCACTGCGGCCAGTTCCAAATCATGCACAGGGTAGTTTTCTTCATGCTTCTTTAATTGCCGGGAAGAGTATGCAATGACTCTTCCATTCTGCATCAATACACATCCGAGGCCGATACCAGATGCATCAGTATATACCTCGTACTTCTCTCCTTCAATTGGTAGAGATAAGACCGGAGCAGTAGTCAAAAGATCCTTCAAAGTTAGGAAACTCTTCTCACAGTCTTCACTCCACTCATAAGGCACTTCCTTGCGAGTCAATTTGGTAAGAGGAACAGCAATCTTGGAGAAGTCCTTGATGAAACGCCGGTAATAACCAGCTAAGCCCAAGAAGCTACGAATTTCCGTTGCGTTCGTCGGTCGTCCCCAGTTTTGCACGGCTTCGACCTTTACAGGATCAACAGAAATTTCATTCTTGGAGATAACATGTCCCAAGAAGGACACTTCCTCCAGCCAGAACTGGCATTTACTGAATTTTGCATACAACTTATTGTCCCGCAATACTTGTAATGCCTTCTTGAGATGTTCCTCATGATCTTCTTTAGTCTTTGAGTAGATCAATATATCATCAATGAAGACCACAATAAATTGGTCTAAATAAGGCCGATAAATGCTATTCATTAACTGCATGAAAGCTGCAGGCGCATTTGTTAGTCCGAAAGGCATAACAGTAAATTCGTAATGCCCGTACCTACTCCGAAATGCAGTTTTGTAAATATCCTCCTCCTTGATCCTCAATTGGTGATAACCCGACCGAAGATCTATTTTGGAGAAACACTTTGCTCCTGATAATTGGTCGAACAGCTCATCAATTCTCGGCAGTGGGTACTTATTTTTGATTGTAAGATTGTTTAACTGCCGATAATCAATGCATAATCTCAATGTGCCATCCTTCTTTTTAACAAATAGCACGGGTGCTCCCCATGGGGAAGTACTCGGCCTAATAAACCCTTTCTTCAGTAAATCCATCAACTGCTCCTTCAGCTCTTTCAGTTCCGCAGGAGACATCCTGTAGGGTGCTTTAGAAACAGGACCGGTACCCGGAACAATATCTATTGTGAATGACACTTCCCTCACCGGGGTTAAACTAGGTAATTCGTCTGGAAATACATCGGAGAAGTCCCGAATCACTCGGATGTCTTCAATTTTCATCTTCTCGACTTCTGTGGTAGTTACAAAAGCCAGAAAAGCCATACATCCTTTCTTCACCAATTTACTAGCTCGGAGAGCTGAGATAAGCAGGGTTTTATTCCGAGATTTGTTAAAAACTAGCTCGGGATAATCCTCAAAAGCTATTTTGCCATGCCGACAATCTACCGTTGCTTGGTAGGTGGATAACCAGTCGGCTCCCAATATGACATCATATCATTCCATGTCAAGGCATATCAGGTCGACAGGTAGATTATTATCTTGAACCATCACCTCACAACTTGGGTAGTGATGCATGATATCCGATTTGTTTCCAAGAGGTGTAGATATAATTAAATCTATCCGTTCAGGTTCTTTGGAAAATGAAGCAGTAAACTTCTTGGAAACAAATGAATGAGTTACTCCAGTATCAAATAAAACTCTAGCAGGTTTAGAGCAAACAGTCAATGTACCTTCCACGATTCCTCCTTCCACAGATTCCGTCCCTTGAAGAGCTTGTAGACGGCCTTGCTTTTTAACTGGACGCTTCTCGTCCTTGTTGGCTTGCTCCTTCATCAACGGACAGTCGGGAATTCGGTGCTCCCGACTACCACATCGGAGACACGCTCCCAGTTTCCTCCAGCACTCCTCGATCTTATGACCAGCTTTATCACAATATTTGCAAATCTCCTTAGAAGGCGTAATATTGGAGAAGGGCTTGTTGCTGATAGTGAGGAACGGCTTGTGACTTTTCTGGAATCTCTTCTCCTTGGAAGACTCGCCTCCATTAAAGACTCGCTTCTTGCCAAATGGAGGTTTGAAGCTTCCCGAACTTGTAACATGTTCCTTCTTGTCCTTGCCCCGAATCCTTTCAGAAAATTCTGTGGCGTCTTCCAGCAGCTGAGCACGCCGAACCATTTCCGAGTAGACTTGGATGTCCATCGGTGCAAGCTGGGTAATATACTGGGGCCGTAGCCCGTTGAGAAATCTCCTCGCCTTCATCTTTTCCGTACACACCAAGTGAGGTGCATAACGGGAAAGTCTCCAGAACTGGGCCTCATATTCGGCCACCCTCCGGGTCCATTGCTTCAGTGCGGCAAATTTCGCAGCCTTCTTCTCCTGCACCCGGTCTGAGAAATATTTGCCGTTGAAGTGCTCGACGAATTCCGTCCACGTGACATAACCGTCGGGCAGTGTGGCTTCCACGGACTCCCACCAGCTTCGCGCATCCCGTTCCAATTGGAATGTAGCCAATAAGACCTTTTCTTCATCCGTGCATTGCATTACATAGAAGATCCTCTCGGTCTCCTTTAGCCAATGTTCGGCATCATCAGGGTCCACCGAACCCGCAAACTTGGGTGGGTTCATGTTACGGAAATCCCGGTGAAGGTCACCGGCTCCACGGTGAGCTCCGCGAGCACCGCCTTGTGCCACCTGCTGTAGCGCCTCAGTAAGCTCTTGCACGGTGCGCTGCATCTCGCGCCATTGTGCCCTCTCGGCGGCCATTTCCTACAAAAGAATTTTAAGATAAATGATATTGAGCTTTAAGGTTAAGGGGGACATTTATTATTATAACTTAACCCATGGCTCTACCCATCTCACGAGGTAAGATCTAACTAATTCTATCCTTAGACATTTCCAAAAATATCATATATATATTTTCCCAGATTATATATATATATACATTTTTTTCCTAGAAGTTTTCTATCCTATAATTAGAAAAAAATTTTTATATAGAAGTTTCTAGGTTTGCCTAAGAAGACATTTCTAGATTTATCTCCTAATTAGAACTTTCTAGGGTTTACCTAGATAGACA
This sequence comes from Amorphophallus konjac, assembly GCA_022559845.1. Taxonomy (NCBI): domain Eukaryota; kingdom Viridiplantae; phylum Streptophyta; class Magnoliopsida; order Alismatales; family Araceae; genus Amorphophallus; species Amorphophallus konjac. The sequence continues at coordinate 236,546,374 of CM040128.1, read as the reverse complement.
TTTCTAGTTAGACTAAATACGTGTTTTACCTAGGAAAATTCTTAATCCTAGGCTCTGATACCAAGAAAAGCTGTCACGTCCCGAGCGCGGAAGCTTATCCGTGGCGCGACAGTTTTATATAGAACCAAAGCGAGCTAGCTATTCGATGGAATTCTTCATTTTGATAGTTAATAGAGTGCGCAAATAACTAAGATTTAACTTGAAATTTATACAAATAATTCGAGATGACAATTGTTACCACTAACCAAATGACAATTACACACATTTCTCGAGTCCGACTACTAGACTTCAAGCCCTTATTACAGTTCTAATAAATTAGACTAATACAACTGACATCTGACATAATTGGATACCAATGACATAATTACTACACCATAATTAACAAGACAACATGATAATTCTATTTCTACACTCATCACTCAGACTCATTCCCTTCCGAGTTCTGGCTGATATCCGCACTACCTGAAAAGGTTAGAAAACAACTAGATGAGCGAATCGCTCAGTAGGATTTACATCTCAAGTTCTAACATGTTTTAAGTGAATTACCCATTTATTTAATGTAGGTAAACTATGCATGCAGACAGATAGATATCAAGGAATCATAAGATCGACAAGAGTAGAAAGTGAAAATATATAGATTTCACAATTTCAATAGTAAATGATAGTAAATGATATCAGGCCAGTGATAACTAAGAAGTGATAACTGGAATAGCAACATGTTAATCAAGCTAGCAATAGTAAGCAAAGTAGTTTCAAGCATGTATAACTGGAATTGGCTATTTATCAATGCATTCAAATAAACACTTTTACCCTTTTACGGGTTTCAAGTCAATCAATCAAGTAATATCACGAGATTGAGTGGAATGCCTAAAGTCTAGCAAGCAAGTACTCCGGTGCAATGCCAAACACCGTGGTCAATAAACTCCCATGGGCACAAGTACCTTCGGGTGCTCCTCCCAGGACCAGACCGGGCCCTATATGCACAGCATTAGTCATATTTGTCGACATCCACTCTCATTTATAGCCAATATGGAATTTCAAAGATTGACCCAGTAGGATGTTTATAAGGGGGATTGTAGAATAGAGTTCAAGGCGTATCGTTATGTAGGGACGATCTAGGAGTAAAACCCGTAACGTTCGATACATGCTAATGACAATAGGAGTTTGAGACTAACTTGCTGGTATTGACACTATCCAATATGTATATGTATATATATATCCGATTATAGAATTCTGTCCAATATAATAGAGGTTATAGGTATGTATATCTTCTGTCCGATATACATATATGGGTTAGCCAAATTGGTGATTTATTATAAATAATCAAAAATTAATTATGAAAATAAGTTTTTTTATGTTGAATATAGTTCTAACTTGCTAAAAATGATATTAATATGTTGAGAATGAGTTTCATATGTTACTTTACTGGTAAGATGATAAAAATAAATTTTTTTTTCATGCTGGATTTAATTTTTACATGCTGAAAATTAATTACTAACATGCTAAAATTAACTATTAACATGTTAAAATTAATTAGCTTACTGATAGGATGATAAGATAAGGTTGCCATGCTGATTACAGAAATTTTCTGATAATAACATAATTTTATCATGCTAAAATTTATTTTTCTACATTTATTTGCTAATTATTTGATAGAAAAATAGAATTATCATGCTGAAAAATAGTTTTAATACACTAAAAATAACTATAACATGCCAACAATAATTATAACATGCTGGAATAATTTTTACCATACTGGAAGAAATGTTATCACGTTGTAAGTAATTTTTATGCCTTAATTTACTACTTTATTTAATAGAAAAGTAAGTTTTATATGTACAAAATAGCTTTAAATAGATTTTAACATGTTGAAAATAATTTTTATATCTAAGTATGTATAAAATAATTCTATCATATTGGTAATCACTTTTAACATGCTGGAATTAGTTTTAACATGATAGAGATAATTTTTAGTATGTATAAACTAATGTGGTGAAAATTAGATTTTTACAAATATATATATATATATATATATATATACATATATATATAATTTCATTCTACAAATATATATATACTCTGTAAGAATGAAGGAGTCCATTTTATATTATATTTCATTCTCTATATATATTCGGTGAGAATAGAGGTGTAGACATTAATTATATATATATATATATATATATATATATATATATTCTTGTCTAACAATATATAATGAAGGTGTTTTGTATATACAATTAATGGAAATATATATGAATTTATATACATATATAATGAAGGTGCTTGTATATATAATTAATGGGAGTATATATATATATATTTAAGGGGTTTTATGTTGTTTTTCATTAAGTTCACATCATGTGTCGACACTAGTGTCGACACTTACTGTTCATTTTTGGTATCTGTTGTACAGTTAACATTAGAATGTTTTGTGTGTCGACACCGGTGTCGACACCTGAGTCGACACCTGGCTTAAATGCACACGGGTGGTGTTACGTTAATAGCATGTGTCGACACATGTGTCGACACTGGTGTCGACACCTGTGTCGACACATGGCTTATACAATCATGCAAGCCGTTAAGTTAACAGCATGTGTCGACACCTGTGTCGACACATGGCTTATAAGGTTATGCAAGCGGTAAAGTTAACAGCATGTGTCGACACATGTGTCGACACCGGTGTCGACACCTGTGTCGACACATGAGTTTCTTCTACGGTTTTCAATTAACAGCATGTCTTAAATTCTGTGTCTATTGTTAATTAAGTCTTGTTTTGGTTTAATCATCTTGTTAATCAAGTGTTTAAGATTTTAATCCATGGTTTAATTTTGGTTTGTCAAAACTCTGGTATAAGTGTCGCGTAGGTGTCGCGTAAGTGTTGACACCTCGCGTAGGTGTCGCGTAAGTGTCAACACTTGCACAACACTTGTGCAAGTGTTGCCCAGGTGTTGCGTAGGTGTCGCGTAAGTGTTGACACCTCGCGTAGGTGTCGCGTAAGTGTCAACACTTGCGCAACACTTGTGCAACACATTTTACTACAAGTGTCGACACATGTATGACATATGTATGGAAGTGTTACCCAGGTGTTGCGTAGGTGTCGCGTAAGTGTTGCGTAGGTGTCAACACTTGCGCAACACTTGTGCAACACCTGTGTCGATATACTGCAAGTGTCGACACATGTATAGAAGCGTTGACATTTAACATGCTGTGCTGTTAATAGATTAGTTAATAAATCTAATACATGTTAATTATCTAGAATATGAGACTAATACTTGCTAATTGTTCCAGATTGAAGCTATTGCATGCTAACTACGAGGCTAACACATGCTGTATAAACACGAATTCATCGCATGGAGATGTGCCTAGACTAATCATCATGGATTAGATACTAGTTTAGTTAAAATTGAGAACACCTACTAACACATATTAATTATAGCTAATACCTGCTAATTATTTCTAATATATGTTAATCCTTTCACTAATCTTTTTAGATTTAAGTGGGTACAGGCTATTTACTAGGCTAACATATGCTATGCAACAATAAATCGCATGGAGATGCACTGCTTAGACACTAATTAACTAGTAGTTTAGTTAAAATTGAGAACACCTACCTGTTTGGATGGTAATTAGCGAAGGAAGAAGCTTCCCCAGCAACCTCCTCTCCTCCTAGTACGCAGCAGAGAACCTCCCAGCCTAGGCTCGTATCTCGAAGCTCTAACTAACACAATGGGAGAGCTAGGCCTAGATTTAATCCCCTCTACTAGACAGGCTTAGGGGGCAAGATCCGAAATTTCAGGATCTGGGATATGAGATAGTGACATGTGTTGGGGATAATGGAGGATAAGTGGCTTGGGAAATTTTGAATTTTCCCCTTTTTCTTGGTGTCTAAGATGGCCACGTCGCCCCCTTAAATTGGGTTAAATTGAGACTTGGCAAAAGAATTTTGATGGGGTGTATAGAACCCTAGTCTTTTGGGTTGAAGGCAAGACACTTAACCACTACACTAGGAGGTCATTTTGTTAAGTGGATTCCCTTTACATTTGATAACCCTGAGTTCCTATTTCTTTCATAAGTTTAATATATCATAAACTTAATCATAATTGTTATTATTATTATTATTTTTATCATAAACATTATTGTTATTATTAGTATTTGAAAATATTATTTATTTAATGTCTTTATTTATTTATTTATTTATTTATTTATTATTTTATTTTATTTTATTTTATTTATTTATTTTTTGTACACGGGTGCTACAGGTTAATTTTCTGAATTTCCACCGACAAGCATTTATGCGGTCTTGCCCTTGCCGTTCAACATGATGGACGGACGGATGGTAGCCGCTCATCCCTCAGAGTCCTGCGCTTGGCGACTGTCTCAGATAATTATCCAATTAATCTATTTATCACCGACAAGGCTAGAACGGTTTATCTTTGGCCGCTCTACCTTTGAATGGTCTCATCTAAGCCGTTCATGTATGAGAGTCCAACGGCAAACTATTAGGCCGGTTTAATGGATAATTTGGATTATTTTGTTAATTGTTGAATTTCCACCGACAGGGTTGGACGGCCCAGAAAGGACCGTCCATATGGATGTGTGGTCTATCGTTAGACCGTTCATCTGGTTGATTGCTGAAGATTAAACAGATTTTCTCTCTCTCCTCGTGGATTTATCCCCAACTTTATCCAGCCATTTCTCTACGAATCCTCAACCATTTCGAGTGCCGTCTCTTCCAGATGAAAGCTAATTGAATTATCTTCATCTTTTGTTCGATAATCTCGACCTGAAAATGCTTCTAAACCCTAATTTTGAGCTAGGACTTTAGGTGCTCTATAAATAGACCCTAAAGGCCGGGTCTGAAAAGGGGGGAGATTCTTGGTCGACGGCGAAGCCCTGTCGCATTCTTGATCGACCTAGCACCAAGGAGGGAGACTTTCCACATCCATATAAGCCTCCGGTTCAGGGAGTAGTCTAGTTTTTAAGTCTTGTGTGTTTGATAGGTTTCGTCCATTTTTTCATTGCATGCATCACTCTTCTCACTTTCTCCCCACTGTGGATGGGGGAATCACACCGACGTCGAGTCCCAAGAGATGTAATGTTGTGGACGAGAAAGAAACAACGGAGAGGGAAGGAAAAGAGGAACGAGGAATGGATTACTGGGTAATATGAGAAAAGTAGTGGGAAGTGTGACTTGCAAGAAATATTCTGGTGGAACACAAAGAAGGTAGACTTATCAGACTTCGGTACACGGCGGAGATAGGGGTCCGAAGACCCTCTCGCGCAAACTGACCCCTTTCCGGTAAGCGTGACTTACCGTTCCGCGAGCAGCTTTTTATATACTGAGGAATCTGAGAATATACGTAATAGGATTTGAGAGACACGTAGACTGAATTTGTAACAATATGCCACTACACAGACAATTATAAGAACAATATGAACAAAAGTATACCACCGCAGGACATTAGTCTTTGCGGGGTTTTAACAGCAATCTAGCAATATCAGCAGTGATGAACATGTATGTAGAAACCACCGCGAGACATTGGCCTTACAAGGTTTTTATTGCAATATAGATAATAAATATGAGTATATATACATACCACCGCGAGACATTGGCCTTTGTGGGATTTTTATTATAATATAAATATAGATAACAAGAAATGAAAAAGGGATCAAGTAAACCGCCGCTAGATGTCACTCTCCGCGGGGTTTTAAGGCGGTGATAGGGGAATACTGAAATTGAACGGTTAGGGGTTAGGATGTTAGAGTACAGAAATTAAATTACTGAAATGTAAATGGTCGCGGGAGGTGACCCACCGCACCAGTTAGATAAAAACCACCGTGAGGAACTGGTTCCGTCAGCGGGGTTCGAACAAAATACAGAAAGTAAAAACCGCCGCGAGGAACGAGTTCCTTGATCGGGGTTGGAACGAAAGTACAGGAAATCAAACCACCGCGAGGAACGGGTTCCTTGATCAGGGTTGGAACGGAAGGACAGAAAATGAAACCACCGCGAGGAACGGATTCCTTGATCGGGGTTGGAACGAAAGTACAGGAAATGAAACCACCGCGAGGAACGGGTTCCTTGATCGGGGTTAGAACAAAAGGACAAAAATAGAACCACCGCGAGGAACGAATTCCTTGATCGGGGTTAGAACAAATGAAAAGGGGATTAAATAAACCGCCGCGAGATGTGACTCTCCGCGGGATTTTAAGGCGGTGACAGGGAATGCTGAAATTGAACGGTTAGGGGTTAGGATGTTAGAGTACAGAAATTTATTTGCTGAAATAAAAATGGTCGCGGGAGGTGACCCACCGCACCAGTTACATAAAACCACCGCGAGGAACGGATTCCTTGATCGGGGTTTGAACAAAAGGACAGAAAAAGAAAACCACCGCGAGGAACTGGTTCTGTCAACGGGGTTTGAACAGAAAAGAAATGGGGAGGGGAAATGTGATCGCCAGGGGCTGAGGACCCCACAGGAAGTGTTCTGATCGCGTTTGCCACCGGAGCGGGAGCAGTGCGGGTCCTCTCTTCCTCTTCTGTCGGCCGGCCGACGAAGAGGGCTTCCTTCGGTTACCCTTAGACAAAGAATAAACAGAGCAGAACTGGTTGGTGAGAACGACGGTGGTGTAGTACCGATCCTTTAGAAAATGACACTAAAATAGTATAGACGAGTACGCACCTGGTTGGTGGTATTTAAAATCCCTTTTGAACTAAAGAGTGGGAGATGATATGATGAAATGCATAAGTGTGAAGACGCTCACAAACCAGGCCTTCTCGGGGAGAAAGACATGGCACAAATGCTAAAATGATGCCTGCAATATAATCGACTGACTGATTAAAAATAAAAGGGAGAGAAAAACTTATCGGAGGAGGCCGACGACGGGCTTTGGAAGACGTGTCAGTGACACGAACGCAGCACGGCTGAGAGCCTTCACAACAGACTTCAGAAACTGGTTAAGCCGAACATAAGAACACACACGTATACATATATATATGAGTAGTAAATATATTTATATAAACATATACATAAACGTATTAAACATTTTAAACATATTTACATAAACATATATATATATATATATATATATATATACATATACATAAACTGGTCGAAATAAAAGGATGGGAATTTAAGAGAGAAGGAGAGAAGGAAGAGGAGGGAGAAAACTCCCCCTTCTATTTTTTTAAAACTTTTTTTTTAAAGAAGAAAGAGGATGTAAAATTAAAAGAATGAAAATAAATGAAAATAAAGAACAGAATAAGATATATATATATAATATATATATATGTATATATATATATGGGAGAGAGAGAGAGCAAGAAGGGAAAGGAGAGAAAATATTAAAAAAAAGGAAACTAAAGAGAAAGAGAGAGATCGGGAAGAGTGAGATTAGGAGACAGAGGGAGAGAAATAGAGGGAGAGAGGAGATAAAAAGAATAAAAAAAGAGATGAGATGAGAGAGTTTGAAACAGGGAGAGAGGGGGGAGAAATAGAAAGAGAGGAGGGGGTGAGAGGGTTAAAAAATAATAATAATAATAAACAGAAAAGAGAAAGAGTGAGAGATCGAGAGGGAGAGAGAGAGAAAGAGAGTAAGAGAGAGGGAGAGAGGGAATACGTGAGGGAGAGAAGGAGTGGGATAAAAAATAATAAAAAAGGAGATGAGTTGAAAGAGAGAGATCGAGAGAGGGGGAGTGAGAAGGTGAGAGTGACAGAGAACGAGAGGGAGAAAGAGAGAGAGAGAAGGATAATAAAAAGAAAAAAAAAGAAGATGAGAGATCGAGAGAGAGCTGGAGTTGGAGAGAGAGGAGACGAAGCAGAGAGATCAGATGGGGAGAGAGGAATAAAATAATAATAATAAAAATAGATGAGAGAGAGAAGGAGAGAAAGGATGAGAAGATAAAAATATATAAAAAAAAGAAAGTGAGGGAGAGAGAAAGAGTTCGATGGAGGGGGGAGAAAACGGAGATGGGGGGAGAAGAGAGAGAGAGTTTACTGGAGGGAGAGAGAGATCGTGAGAGAGGAAGAGAGAGTGTGAAAGAGAGGGATAAAAAAACAAAAAAATGAGAGAGAGATCGAGAGGGGGGGAGTGGCGGTGAGAGAGAGAGAGAATACGTGAGGGAGAGAGGCAGAGAGAGGATGAGAGGGGGGAGAAAAAAAACAAATAAAAAAAGGAGAGATGAGAGGAGGAGAGAAAGAGAGAGAAACAATGAGAGGAGAGGGAGACGGGATCGCGGAGGGGAGAGAGAGGGGGAGAGGAAGAGAGAAGCAGTGGAGAGAGAGAGGGAAAGAAGGAGAGTGGGAAAGAGAGAGGGGGGACGCGAGAGAGAGAAACAGTGAGAGGAGAGAGAGAGACGGGATCGCGGAGGGGAGAGAAAGGGGGAGAGGAAGAGAGAAGCAGTGGAGAGAGAGAGGGAGAGAAGGGGAGTGGGAGAGAGAGGAAGAGAGAGAGAGACGACGACGACGGCCGGTGGTGTAGGGTGTGATAAGTACAATATGAAGTGATCTAGAAGGGGAGGGGATGAATAGATCACTATTTTTCGTAGAATTAAAAAATACTGCAGAGTATATTGCTAAGCGCAAATAACCTCGAGCTCCGACTATCGAAAATGATGCAGTGCAGTTAATAGCTCAAGCAAATAGAAGGCATACCACAATATTATCACAATCGATCACACAAGGACTCAGAGGATTTTAAGGTGGTTCGGTCCTTCAGACCTACATCCACCCCACACTCAAACCGAGTGTGGCTTCACTAATGGCTGGGCAACACAGCTTGCCAAACAACTGCTGATACACAGCTTCCCAGGAGAACAACCTCTCCTCTTCCTCCTACACGGAGGGAACCTCTAGCGACCAGCAGTCACTAGAACCCAGAGACTCACGTCTCTCTTCCTCTTTACCAAGAGGGAACCCCACTAGTAGCAGCCCTGCTACTAGTGAACCAGAGGTCGAAGACCCCTCTTCCTCCCAACCCGGAGGGAACCTACAAGCAGCCCACCTGCTGCTTGCAGACTGGAGATTGACTCTCCCTTCTCCTGATCTCACAGGAGGACCCCGACCTCAGTCCAGAGGATCGGAAACACAAACAAGGACAGTTGAAGAAAGGTAAGAACAATAAACGAAAAATACGAACGAAGGAAATCAAATGCCAGAAAATGGAAACAATGTAGCTCAATACAGAGCAATAGACTTCGGATTTGATCCGCAAGTCAGAACAACTCTTCTGATCACTCTTCTGCTCTCTCTCTCTTTTTCTCTCTGCTATTCTTTCTTCTTTCTTTTCTTTTCTTGGATCGAAGGGCTCTCTATTTTCCTGTTTTTTTTTCTTCTATTCCTCTCTACTTCGATCACCTTCATCTGAGGACGAAGGATTCTATTTATAGCAGTAACAGCAAGTGGATAGGGCACAAAACGCGTGTGCCTCCCACGCTCGATCCAGAATCTTCCTGCCACGTACCTTTATCAGATTGGTTCCTCTTGTCTCGGATCACGTGCAGCCCAGGAGTGTGGAATGTTCTTCCTCGGACCTGTAATGAGATTAAATCCATTAATACGCTGCATGGTCACAAAAACCAAAACTGCATGAGGTATATAGTAACAACACGACGTGACTATTACTCGAAATGACACAAGAACGACACGAGATACTCTGTAACAGGTCAGACACACAGAAGGAAATGACACGAGGTGAGGTTATAAGCCAAAAGAGACACGAGGTCACGAATGCAAAATCAACACGAGGACAACACGGGCTAACGACAGAAACCGACACGAAGTGGTTTGCAACTATTCAAGACACGAGGTCTACAGAAGGCAACACGATGTGTGGTCAAGGTGAAAACGACACGAAGTCTAAAGCGAGAAACCAACACGAAGACATAATATAAAGAAACGACTCGAAGTGAAAACAACACGAAGATGAAGTTGACACTAAGTGAAAACAACACGAAGTGAAGTTTGACACGAAGTGAAAACAACACGAAGTGAAGTTGACACGAAGTGAAAACAACACGAAGTGAAGTTTGACACGAAGTGAAAACAACACGAAGTGAAGTTGACACGAAGTGAAGAACAACGACACGAAGTATAGTGGTGACAAAAACACACACTACACAGAAAACGACACGAAGCCAGTAAGAACAGCACGAGATGAAAACAACACGGGCTGACCACAACTTAAGGACGAAAAATAGAAACCGACACGAAGACAGATCAACACGAAGACGTAAACATAACACGAAGACATAGGAAGAGAAAAACAACACGAAGTGAAACGAACACTTGAACTAAGACTGACTTAGAGACTCAGCGAAAACAGACTTGAAGATAGGAATACAAACGCATGACATGAGCTAAGGATGACATGGAAACAACACAATAACAAAGACTGCACGAGGTGAAAGACAACACTCAATCAGACGACAACATGGCTAACTCGACACGAGGTGAAAACGCGAAGCAAGAATGACATGAGGTTTAAGGAAAACAGCACGAAGACAGAACCTGTACGGACACACGAAGTGTTACCTCTTAGCAGCTTTTTCTTATAAAACCATGGATAACTCAAGTGCAAGATATCTGATCAAAAATATCAACAACAATTAACATAGTGTTGCTCATCATCAAAACGCTTAGGGAAGACACAAAAACTAACAATCTCCCCCTTTTTGATGATGGCAACACTATATTAAGTATCAGAGATGAAATGCAAAAGAAATGCAAAAGAGATCATGCCAAGAAATCTGCATACTAAACAATGCAGACAATGCAGACTCTCAACGCACTTGCTACCTCTGACGACTCCAGAACACTCCCCCTGAACACAGCAACAGCTTACTTCAGACTGGATAACTAACTCCCCCTCAACACTTAACTCCCCCTCAACACAATGGCATGCATACACACCCCTTTAACACCTTGGCAACAAAACTCTGCAGCCTATCAATACAAATCTCTCCCCCTTTGTCATCATCAAAACTAGGGGCAAGTCTGAAGATACAGAGAAAGGAAAATTGCTGACTATAGAGAGAAAACAGGACAGAGTAAGGCAGATAAATGGAGGTTATTGAGATATTTAGTCAATTAAGAAAGCCATTAATTTTATGTGAGGATTTTTGAAGATCAGTTAGTCAGACTGTGCAAAAATTGTGAATAAGGATTCGCTCCATACACAGAACCAGATTCTAAGCAAGTGAGTTACAAGATACCAGTTTGGTCAAAGTAAGTCTTTACTTAGAGAGTATAAAGTAGGACAGTCAGAAGACAAAGACCAGTGGTATTGAGAACAAACAAATCAAGAGCTATACTCCAAGTGAGCAGGATCTTTAAAGATGGTCAAGATCAAAGGTAAGTCTGTCAAGTACACCTTTGACATTAGGCAGACACATTGTTTATAGGCATGAAACCCCAGTTACTCGGTGGCAGGACCACATTACCCCTTTTGACAAGAGGACAGAGATAGTATTCTAACTGGTGTTGACATTAAGGTGACACCTTTATCAGAGGCCAGACACCCCAGTTACTAACCAGATATGTACCATAGCTCTGTATGATCAAGACAATTAATAAGAAACCAGATAAGTACTGCCATCTCATGACATGGGATGTTTTTTTTTTTTTTCACTTCATTGATGAAAATCCCAATTTCTCAATGAGCAGTTAACACGGTTGATAACAATTTTATGAAATATTTGTTTTTATTAACCAGCTCTTAAAACCTTGTTAATTAAGCTTGAGTCCGTTTGAGAACAATACACCAGATCCAAGGTGATTCAGACTAAAGCACAAAATACCTCATTTCAGACTCAACATTGACTAAATAGGTATGCTGTACTGGCTAGATCAGAAGACAGTTACCGTGTAGGAAGATAATCTTTGAATTCAGATTTTGATCTCAGTGGGACTAACAGCTGAAATTCTAACAAGAAATTAGATGAACAGTCTTAAAGGATAAAGCATCCAACACTTTCTTTTATACACCTAATCAACCTGATTCTCGTTTGATGTCAGCAAGATGTCGTTCGGAGTATGTTCAAATTAGGCCAAAGATCAAAGCACCTATTATAAATCTAGCCCGCCCTGAGACCTTGACCCCAACACAGACTTAACCAAGACAACCCTCAAAACACTTCAAAGAGAACACCATGAAGTTTGAACAGACTATTCAATCAAAACGGAGTGAGTCACCAAACACTCATAATGAAGTTATTTCTTCAGCAACCGACAATGAATATGATAAGCACAATAACACATGACATGGTATTCAGAAATCAATTGTTCAATCATGAAATTCTGTAAATACCTAGTTCTCTGCGCAAAGTGCTAAATTTTTCAGTATCCAGTGGCTTAGTGAATATATCTGCAATTTGTGAGTTAGTGCCAACATGGATCAACTCAAAAGTCCTCTTAGCTACTTCATCTCGAATAAAATGATGCCTGATTTCAATGTGTTTAGTTCGGGAATGAAGTACAGGATTCTTTGCAATATTTATTGCACTAGTATTGTCACAAAAGATAGAAGTACAACCTAGCTCAACCGAGTAGTCCAGAAGCTGGTGTTTTATCCATATAACCTGTGTGCCACAGCTCCCCGCTGCTACATACTCAGCTTCAGCAGTAGAAAGAGCCACAGAGTGTTGCTTCTTGGATCCCCAAGAGACTAAGCATCCTCCTAGATATTCGCAGTGACCACTAGTACTCTTCCTGTCCAATTTACATCCTGCATAATCTGCATCAGTGTATGCAATGAGATCTAACTTACATGATGCATGATACCAGAGACCTAGATCATGGGTGGTAGATAAGTATCTAAAGATTCTCTTTACAGCTGCCAGATGCAATTCAGTAGGCCTAGCCTGGTATCTGGCACACATCCCTACACTAAACTGAATGTCGGGCCTGGATGCAGTTAAGTAGAGGAGTGAACCGATCATACCTCTATATAGTTTAGCATCTACCTCTTTACCTTTTTCGTCTGAATCCAGTGAGGAGCTGGTACCCATGGGTGTTGAGATTGTCTTGAGGTTGGTCATTCCAAACCTTTTCAGCATCTCCAGAGTATACTTGGTTTGATTTATGAAACAACCATCCTCCATTTGTTTGACCTGCAGTCCAAGAAAATATTTTAGTTCGCCAACTAGACTCATTTCAAATTCTTGGGACATAGACTCAGAAAAATCTTTACATAATTTTGAATTGTTAGATCCGAAAATGATATCATCAACATATACCTGGACCACAATTAACTCCTTTCCGAGACTTTTGGTGAAGAGGGTTTGGTCAACCTTACCTCGAGTGTAGCCCTTGCTCACAAGGAACTCAGAAAGTCTCTCATACCAGGCTCGGGGAGCCTGCTTCAATCCATAGAGGGCTTTATTCAACCTAAAAACCATGTTAGGCTGAACAGAGAAATTAAACCCAGGAGGTTGTTCAACATATACCTCTTCCTTCAATAACCCATTTAAGAATGCGCTTTTGACATCCATTTGCTGTAGCCGAATGTTTCTAGAGCATGCAAATGCAAACAGAATTCTTATAGCTTCCATCCTAGCTACTGGAGCATAGGATTCATCAAAATCCACACCAAATTCCTGACTGTAGCCTTGAGCTACGAGTCTTGCTTTGTTTCTTGAGATAGCTCCATTTTCATCAATCTTATTTTTGAAAACCCATTTAGTGCCAATGACATGAGTGTTTTCAGGTCTAGGAACTAATTTCCATACATTATTTTTCTCAAATTGATTTAATTCTTCACCCATGGAGGATACCCAAGAATCATGCTTTAAAGCCTCTTCCACAGTCTTGGGTTCTACCTGAGATGTCAAAGCAGCTAATTCCTGTTCTTGGACAGTTCTAAAATGAGACCTTGTCCTAGTGGGATCATGCAAATTACCTATGACATTTTCACTAGGATGATCTTTGTGAAATATTACCTCACCTGAGGGTTCACCTACCTCAGTTGCTCCTTCTTGTTGTAAGTTTTCTGGTTGAGCAGTTTGCTGCATCTCTTCTTCTTCAATTTTCTCCAAGAAATCTCCCTCATCAGGTGACTCCCTGTCATCATTTATCTTTTTGTTAGATAGAACATTTTCATCAAACACTACATGAGGTGTTTCTTCAACAGTTTGCTCATCTTTATTGAAGACTCTGTAAGCCCTAGAGGTTTCTGAATATCCGAGAAAAATTCCAGGAGAGCTTCTTGCTTCAAACTTATCCAAACCATTCTTACCATTATTGTGGATGAAACATTTGGAACCAAAGATTTTAAACTAAGAAATGTTTGGCAGCTTACCCTTGAGGAGTTCATAAGGAGTTTTCTTATGAGTAGGTCTTACCAAGGCTCGATTTAAAATGTAGCATGCTGTATTTGCAGCTTCTGCCCAAAATCTCCTTGGAAGTCCACTCTCAATCAGCATAGTCCTGGCCATTTCAATTATTGACCTGTTTCTTCTCTCAACAATTCCATTCTGCTCCGGTGTCCTGGGAGAAGAAAATCTGTGAGTCACTCCCTCTCTTGAGCAAAATTCAGAGAATGAAGAGTTTTCAAACTCTCCTCCATGGTCAGACTGAATTGTAATGATATTATGTTCACCTTGCAGTTTGATTTTATTAAAAAGTTCTTCAAAGTGAACAAAAGCATCATTTTTATTTGCTAAACAGAACAACCAAGAAAATCTAGTAAAGTCATCAACTATGACTAGACCATATCTCTTACCTGACAGGCTTTGTATTCGAGTAGGACCAAAGAGATCCATGTGCAAGTGCTGTAGTGGTCTAGATGAGAAACCCTCAGTTCTCAACTTAAAAACTGCACGAGTCTGTTTACCTTGAGCACAAGCATCACAGAGCTTGGACCCTAACTGGAATTTTATTTTGGGCAAACCTCTGACTAGGTTATAATTAGACAGTTTATTCAAAGTAGACACACTAGCGTGGCCTAGACGCCTATGCCAGTCAAAAGCAACCTGTTCAGAATTAGCAGATAGACACAAGTTTGTTTCAGAATTATCATCTAGATCAACGATGTACACATTATTTACTCTATGACCTTTGAACATGATGTTATCAGAATTCAGCTCAAAAACAGTGCACGAGTTGTGGTCAAAGAGTACCTTGTGTCCTTTGTCACAAAGTTGACTTATACTTACCAAGTTGTGCTGAAGTCCTTCTACAAGATACACATCTTCAATGGAGTTAGTGGAGGACTTACCAACCGTACCAATTCCAATTATCCTTCCTCTGTTATTTCCTCCGAATTTGACCAAGCCCCCAAACTTCATCTTTAGTTTGCTGAATTTGGACCGGTCTCCTGTCATGTGCCTGCTACAGCCGCTGTCAAGATACCACTTGTTATGCTCAGCTGCCAGGCTGACCTGTAAAAATTCAGACAGAGTAATGTGGGACCCAATTCAAATTGGGTCCAAAACCAGTTTTCAGATTATGCAAAAAGCACTTGGGAACCCACATTTGTTTTATAGTTCTCTTCAGTGGTTTTATGTGGGTTGATTCTTCCCTTTTGTCATTTCTTGGTGGGTGTTGAATAAGCTTATTCCTATTTGAACTATGCTATTTCTGAACAAAAGCATTGTTGGTTGGCCTCTTAGAGGATACGCGTGTGTGTTGAGCATAATTCATGTAAGCATTTTTACTCCAATAAAATTTGTGCTGAAACTGGTGAACGTTGCCATGCTCTACTTGATAATTAGCATGATGAGCTTTCTTAACAAAACTTTTCACCCTTTTTGTGACATCAATAGGACTGGTTCTGTGAGAACCTTTGTTCCCCACCTGTTGCACATGAGCAGTTCTTGTTTCAGGATTTCCCGACTTAGGTTGCTGACCAGTGGATTGAATGAATTTGCCGGTCGAAAACTTCATTGTAGAGATAGATTTGGAACTGGATGGTGTTTCCAGTTTCTCTTTGCCCTTGGCGGGGCAGAACGTGGTAGTTTTAAATTCAAAGGGTTTTTTACTAGTGGGATTGTATCCTAATCCCTCTTTATTGAAGTTTACCCTCGACCCTAGAAGGGCATTCAGGTTGTTTCTCCCCTCTGTAAATTTCTCAAGTATTTTTTCTTTGTCCTCAATCTCCTTCTGAAATTTATTACATTGGTCCTGGAGTTCCTGATTTACTTTTCTAACTGCCTCATATTTTTCAGCCATCATTCTAATCTCTCCTTTACACTCTTCAGCTTTGCACTTCAGCTTATTCATCCTAGCTAGACTCTCCTCTCTTTCCATTCTCAACCTCTCAATCTCACCTTTAACCTGGTTTAGCTCAATGGCCATCTCCTTGTTTTTCAAGCTATCAGTGACAACAGTAGAGTGTTCCTCAGAAAGAGAATGAAACTTACGTCTAAGCATTCTGTGCTCCTTGGTTAAACAATTATATTTAATTAACAGATCGCCATAGGAGTCCTCCCAATCATCCAACGTAAAATTCTCAAATAAGTTTGTTACCTCTTTCTCATGGTCGGCCATGAGGCAAGTCTTTTCTTCATTTTCACTGGATGAAGTGGCTTCTGGATCTTCCTCCTCATCGCTCCATGTGCACAGCATGGCCTTCTTCTTCTTGTGCACCATCTTCTTCTGGTGTCCAGGAGCCTTAGCTTGCAGCTCTGGACATTCACTTTTTATGTGACCGGGTTTCTGACAATGATAGCAAGTGATCTTCTTAGCAAACCGGTTCTTCTCAAATTCTCGTTCAGGAGACTTCCTTGCAGCATTAAATTTCTTCCTCCTGTAGAATCTTCCTTTAGTTCTCAGGAACTTTCTGAATTGCCTGGTGAGCATAGCTTGCTCGTCCTTGTCCAGGTCTGAGATTCCATCAGCCTTCGCTGCTATCATCACTGCTGCTGCTGCTGCTGTTGTTGCTCTTCTTAGTATGTCGTGAGACCTTCAGAGCAACATTCTTTCCCTTTCTGTCATGCCCATCGTTTCCTCGTTTGAAATTCATTTCATGGGTCATGAGAGATCCAATCAGCTGGGTTACTGTCATGATGGATAAATCTCTTGATTCCTCTATGACAGTCACCTTAGTGTCCCAGATGGGAGTTAGAGACCTAAGAATCTTCCTGACTATGTCTTCTTGCTGAATATCTTTTCCAAGGCCTTTCAGACTATTGACGATCACAGATAATCTGGCATACATTTCTGTGATCGGCTCCTCTGGCTTCATCTTAAATAACTCATATTGAGTTGTAAGCATGTTGACCTTGGTAGCTTTCACCTGAGATGTGCCCTCATGAATTAACTGTAAATCATCCCACATGTTCTTTGCAGTCTTGCACGCTGAGATCCTCGAATACTCTTCCGGGTGGACGGCGCACTGTATGATGTTAAGAGCTGTCCAATTCAGTGCGGAGAGTTTGACCTGATCTTCTGTCCACATATCTTCATTCGGTGGAAGGGTGTATGGACCATCTGTAATAACTTTCCATAGCTTGTGACTTTGGGCCCTGATAAAGACTTCCATCCTGTTCTTCCAGAAGAAGTAATTATTACCATCAAAGAAGGGGGGACGGGTGATAGACTGCCCATCAGCTATGAAACTGCGAGGACCAGTGGATCCGTTTCCCTGGCCGTTGGACCACATTCTGGGAAAAACCTGCTCTGATACCAACTGATAAGTACAATATGAAGTGATCTAGAAGGGGAGGGGATGAATAGATCACTGTTTTTCGTAGAATTAAAAAATACTGCAGAGTATATTGCTAAACGCAAATAACCTCGAGCTCCGACTATCGAAAATGATGCAGTGCAGTTAATAGCTCAAGCAAATAGAAGGCATACCACAATATTATCACAATCGATCACACAAGGACTCAGAGGATTTTAAGGTGGTTCGGTCCTTCAGACCTACATCCACCCCACACTCAAACCGAGTGTGGCTTCACTAATGGCTGGGCAACACAGCTTGCCAAACAACTGCTGATACACAGCTTCCCAGGAGAACAACCTCTCCTCTTCCTCCTACACGGAGGGAACCTCTAGCGACCAGCAGTCACTAGAACCCAGAGACTCACGTCTCTCTTCCTCTTTACCAAGAGGGAACCCCACTAGTAGCAGCCCTGCTACTAGTGAACCAGAGGTCGAAGACCCCTCTTCCTCCCAACCCGGAGGGAACCTACAAGCAGCCCACCTGCTGCTTGCAGACTGGAGATTGACTCTCCCTTCTCCTGATCTCACAGGAGGACCCCGACCTCAGTCCAGAGGATCGGAAACACAAACAAGGACAGTTGAAGAAAGGTAAGAACAATAAACGAAAAATACGAACGAAGGAAATCAAATGCCAGAAAATGGAAACAATGTAGCTCAATACAGAGCAATAGACTTCGGATTTGATCTGCAAGTCAGAACAACTCTTCTGATCACTCTTCTGCTCTC
The DNA here is from genome assembly GCA_022559845.1 of Amorphophallus konjac. Classification (NCBI taxonomy): domain Eukaryota; kingdom Viridiplantae; phylum Streptophyta; class Magnoliopsida; order Alismatales; family Araceae; genus Amorphophallus; species Amorphophallus konjac. Next base: position 236,527,985 of record CM040128.1, on the reverse strand, counting down.
TCTCTTTTTCTCTCTGCTATTCTTTCTTCTTTCTTTTCTTTTCTTGGATCGAAGGGCTCTCTATTTTCCTGTTTTTTTTTCTTCTATTCCTCTCTACTTCGATCACCTTCATCTGAGGACGAAGGATTCTATTTATAGCAGTAACAGCAAGTGGATAGGGCACAAAACGCGTGTGCCTCCCACGCTCGATCCAGAATCTTCCTGCCACGTGCCTTTATCAGATTGGTTCCTCTTGTCTCGGATCACGTGCAGCCCAGGAGTGTGGAATGTTCTTCCTTGGACCTGTAATGAGATTAAATCCATTAATACGCTGCATGGCCATAAAAACCAAAACTGCATGAGGTATATAGTAACAACACGACGTGACTATTACTCGAAATGACACAAGAACGACACGAGATACTCTGTAATAGGTCAGACACACAGAAGGAAATGACACGAGGTGAGGTTATAAGCCAAAAGAGACACGAGGTCACGAATGCAAAATCAACACGAGGACAACACGGGCTAACGACAGAAACCGACACGAAGTGGTTGCAACTATTCAAGACACGAGGTCTACGGAAGGTAACACGATGTGTGGTCAAGGCGAAAACGACACGAAGTCTAAAGCGAGAAACCAACACGAAGACAGAATATAAAGAAACGACTCGAAGTGAAAACAACACGAAGACGAAGTTGACACTAAGTGAAAACAACACGAAGTGAAGTTTGACACGAAGTGAAAACAACACGAAGTGAAGTTGACACGAAGTGAAAACAACACGAAGTGAAGTTTGACACGGAGTGAAAACAACACGAAGTGAAGTTGACACGAAGTGAAGTTTGACACGAAGTGAAAACAACACGAAGTGAAGAACAACGACACGAAGTATAGTGGTGACAAAAACACACACTACACAGAAAACGACACGAAGCCAGTAAGAACAACACGAGATAAAAACAACACGGGTTGACCACAACTTAAGGACGAAAAATAGAAACCGACACGAAGACAGATCAACACGAAGACGTAAACATAACACGAAGACATAGGAAGAGAAAAACAACACGAAGTGAAACGAACACTTGAACTAAGACTGACTTAGAGACTCAGTGAAAACAGACTCGAAGACAGGAATACAAACGCATGACATGAGCTAAGGATGACATGGAAACAACACAGTAACAAAGACTGCACGAGGTGAAAGACAACACTCAATCAGACGACAACATGGCTAACTCGACACGAGGTGAAAACGCGAAGCAAGAATGACATGAGGTTTAAGGAAAACAGCACGAAGACAGAACCTGTACGGACACACGAAGTGTTACCTCTTAGCAGCTTTTTCTTATAAAACCATGGATAACTCAAGTGCAAGATATCTGATCAAAAATATCAACAACAATTAACATAGTGTTGCTCATCATCAAAACGCTTAGGGAAGACACAAAAACCAACAGGGTGGCGACGCAGGCGGGCTCGGGACAGTCGCGGGCGGCTGATGCGGCTTCACGGCAGACGGAGGGTGCATGCACGAGGGAGAGCGGCTGCCGCGGTGGTCGGAGGGCAACATGCTTGGCGGAGACGGCGACGTGGGCGGCGTCCGGAGGCGAAGTGGACGCGGGCGGCGGTGGTCATGGCAGGCAGGGGTCGCGGGTGACCAACCAACGACGAGGATGGCAAGGCGGTGTCGGGGACGACTAGGGAGTGGCGGATGGCGTGGGCGTGGCCGGCGACTGGCGTGCTCGCATCCGATGGAGCTGGCAGGCGTGGGGAAGCTTCGCGGCAGCAGCGGTAGGGGGGCGTGGACGGGCTGCAGCGTCGTGGGGGGATGCCGACGTGGTGAGCTCGCGTCCGACGGCGGTTGATGGCGACGATAGTGGCAGCAAAGGCGGTGATCGACGATAGCGTGCTCGCGGTGACAGTGGCGGTGAGGAGGGTGGTGGGCTTCGCGGCGAAGGTGCTCGGTGGCCAACGCTAGCAGGTGGAGGTGGAGGGTGTGGGCTTGCGGAGGTTGAGAGGGAGTTGCATGCAGAGAAGGTAAGAGAAGGGGGTTTTGCTGCGGCTGGGGTAAGGGGGGTGTACGAGGTGGAGAGAGGAAGGGCTCGGCGGTGGATGCAGTGAGCTAGCAGATGAGAGTGAGTGAGAGGGTGGCCGGGTGATCTAGGGGTCACGGTTGTGGTTAGTCTGGGGGAGATGAGAGTGGTCTGCCGGAGGTGGGTTGCTTGGAGATGGAGGTGTAATCGGCCGGGGAGTGGCTGTCGACGGGAGTGGCTGGGAGAAGAGCCTGAGAGTGGGGGGTCTACTGCCTGGAGAAGAGAGGGAGTGGGTTGGTGTTCGTCTGTCATGGATCGGATGGTTTCACGTGAGACGTTGCTAGAGAATAGGATGGGGTGTGTAAGAGACAAAAGAAAGTGGGGAAGAGAGGAGATAAGGGTGTGACAAAAGTGGGGGAGAGTGTTTGTCGTGGGAGTGAGGTGAGAACAGTGAAGTGTGCATGTGTGTGTGTCGTGGGGAGGGGAATGTGAGCAGTGAAGTGGGGTGTGTGCCGTGGGGGTGAGGAGTGTGTGCAGTGAAGTGTGCATGTGTGTGTGTCGTGGGGAGTGAGGGTGAGAACAGAGAGAAGGGGGGGTTACGTGAGAAAGAGGGAAGAAAATAGAGAGAGAGAAAGAGATGTAAGAAAATTGCATAGTCGGTACGGGAGTATTAGTGAGTGTTAAATAAATATCGTAAGTGGATTAACGACGAGATAAGACAGGGATTAGGATTAATAAGTAGAGATTAGATTAAGAAGAGGTATTATAAATATATATTATATATCTTTTTTATGTTTTTGTTATTGATTTCCTTCTTTATATATATATACATAAAATTGTTTATTTTTATGAATCGGGAATGATTTTCATTTTCTCCAAACATTTTTTTATTATTATTTATAACCTTTTCTCAATTTTTTTGGATTTTTAAATAACGTATAGACTTGTAAGGCGAATGTATAGACTTGCTAAAGTTGAATGTACAGACTTGTTAAAGAATGTACAGACTCGCTAAAGCTGAATGTATAGACTTCATGGTAAAGTATGTACATTGAAAAGGAATGTACAGACTTCGCCACCAACGAGCGTACAGACTTCATGGGAAAGTCTGTACATTGAAAAGGAATGTACAGACTTTGCCATCAACGAACGTATAGACTTCATGGTAAAGTATGTACATTGAAAAGGAATGTACAGACTTTGCCACCAACGAGCGTACAGACTTCATGGTAAAGTATGTACATTGAAAAGGAATGTACAGACTTTGCCACCAACGAGCGTACAGACTTCGCCACCAACGAGCGTACAGACTTCATGGGAAAGTCTGTACATTGAAAAAGAATGTACAGACTTTGCCATCAACGAACGTATAGACTTCATGGTAAAGTATGTACATCGAAAAGGAATGTACATACTTTGCCATCAACGAGCATATAGACTTTGGTGTGCGAGCGGCAAGACGATGTATAGACTTGCTGTAACGTACAGACTTGAACGTATAGACTTAGGATGTGTAGACTTGGTGACGTGTAGACTTGGTGGGAATGTATAGACTTGGGGGGAATGTGTAGACATGGAGTGTACAGACTTGGGAGGAATGTATAGACTTGGAAGGAATGTGTAGACTTGGAATGAACGTATAGACTTTGGAGATGAATGTATAGACTTGGAGGGATGTATAGACTTTGGAGATGAATGTATAAACTTGGAGGAATGTATAGACTTTGGAGTGAATGGATTTAGGGATTGTATAGACTTTGGAGAATGTATAGACTTGGTGGGAATGCATAGACTTGGGGGGAATGTGTAGACATGGAGTGTACAGACTTGGGAGGAATGTATAGACTTGGAAGGAATGTGTAGACTTGGAATGAACGTATAGAATTTGGAGATGAATGTATAGACTTGGAGGGATGTATAGACTTTGGAGATGAATGTATAAACTTGGAGGAATGTATCGACTTTGGAGTGAATGGATTTAGGGATTGTATAGACTTTGGAGAATGTATAGACTTTGGAGATGAATGTATAGACTTGGAGGGAATGTGTAGAGTTGGAGTGAATGGATTTTGGGATTGTATAGACTTTGGAGAATGTAGACTTGGTGGAATGCATAGACTTGGAGGAATGCATAGACTTTGGAGATGAATGTATAGACCTTGGAGATGAATGTATAGACTTGGAGGAATGTATAGACTTGGAGTGGATGTATAGACTTTGGAAATGGATGTATAGACTTGGAAGGAATATGTAGACTTTGAGGATGTAACGTAGGTAAAGATAGGAATGTACAGACTTTATGATGCCAATGTATAGACTTCGAACGTACAGACTTGCTGCAACGTATAGACTTGAACGTACAGACTTGCTGCAACGTACAGACTTTGGACGTACAGACTTGCTGCAACGTACAGACTTGAACGTACAGACTTGCTGCAACGTATAGATTTGCTATGCATAGACTTTAAAGAGAAGAATGTACAAGCTTGAGTTGATACAACTGAAGAATATATAGACTTGCTATGAAGATGCACGAACCTTGTTATATACATATGCTCAGACCAACAATGTGCTCGGACCATGAATGCATGTTTCACCATTATTCAACTTCGTCAGAAAATTGAAGACCATTTAAAAAATTCGACCGGGAGGGCCGCTTTGGGGCATCATAATATAATACGAGATATACTCGCCACAATGTCAAAATTGGCGTGTCTATAGCTGCCCTACCTTGGCATCCACTTTGTAGGAGAACGACATGTAATGGAATGCAATAAAGGGTAATGAAATGAAATGGAGTGGACTGAAAAGTGGATGCCGAGGTATGATGTGACACGCTTTCAACATCTTGGGATTGGAGCCGTTCCAAAGTCTCAACAAAACAACCCTGAAGAGGGTCCTCCAAAGTCAACGCTTGTTTGGATGGAAATAAAGGAAAGAGAAAAGCGCACTTGAGCATAAATAAAAGGGTGGGGCCAACTTCTCTGCGCGGAAGTACCCTGGTCGTAGACCTGTGGGTTTCACCTCGGGGAGCGGTTACCAGCCATGTGGAAGTTCTGCGGCCGAGGTGGGCCCAATGGAGTAAAAAAAAGCAATTGATAAATCCAAACATACGTTTCTTCCGGAGGACCAACCCAAGGTGGTTTCGAGGAAACCGAGTACTGGACTCAGAATGGAATATCTCGTATTATTCAAGAATTCAAGCACAACAACTCTCGCAATCAAGTTAAGTGAATGATCTTCCACAATGATATCAAAGTCCTACATGAATGCATGCTGGGTTTTAAAAGAAAAATATAAAACCAAAGAAAATAGAAGATAACCAAGGATAATATTATTAAGTTGTGAAGAGTGGGTCAGGATACCGATGCGGTGAGCTGACACTGAGCCGGGGCCCATTTATCTGCGCATCGACTCATCGAATGGAACCATCGTCCCCATACTATCACAACTCAACGGCCTATCCGTACGATTCGAACTCTTCCGAGATCATCACTGTTTTTGTTGAAGGGGAACTCAGATCTCGGATTCATTCAGACCGCAAGGTCCTTGACATGTTCTAGTAGCGTAGATATCATATAGTAAGATGCAAGACGTAGTGGGGTCAGTCACCGGGGTGACTTAAGGGTGGGACATGATATCCTTTTTTTTTGTTCTTTTTCAATGGTACCTGCACTCAACAATTAACACACAATTATTGCATCGATGGCTGCACCAATTATTGCACAAGAAATGTAATTGCACTTCACAAAGAAATCCACACACCAAGGTAATTCTCATAAACAAGCAAAGACATAATGCGAACCAAACAAGATTCCTCCGGTAAAAATCCATAACGGTAACTTATCATTCATGCTTTACTTTTACCGTTTTACCACCTTCCCTCCTATAAGTACCCCCCCTAGGTCTTAGCCAGATGTCATTCAAGGGTGTTCTGTTCTTTCGAGATGGGAAGAGAGAGGTCCCAAGTCCTTGGAGGTGGAGGGTGAACCTTCCCACCTTACGAAAAGGGGGAGGTTCGCTCGCGAATTCAAGAAATTGACCGACATTGAAGGTCATCTGAGCGAAAGGATTCGCTCACGGATGGTAAGCCTAACTCTTTTCCTATACTTTTCCTGCATGAGTCCTTTCTTATCCCTTGATTCTTTTCTTTCCTTTTCTTCCAGCCGTATCCTCTCTTTCCGGGCCCGAGAAAATTCTCCAGGCTGCCGTGGCTGTCGAAGCTCACGTCTAACATTACTACTGGTATGAGGGTTTTCATTTCAAAGTGGCACCTTCAAGGCCTGGTTATCCATGCCAAATATTATAACAAGATCTGCATGGACTGGGCAGCCATGGGTGCACTGGTAGAGGTTTGGCACCCTGAAACCCACACCTTCGTCTTTCCTACTTTTGAATCGACGATCCTTCTGGAGGAAGCGGAACTCCTGCTTGGCTTAAAAAGATTCAGAAATGATGGCAAAATAAAAATTTTGCCCATGGGGAAGAAGGCATCCTCTGAGGAAATTCTGGGGAGCTTCATGCCCTGCGGAGCCATTAAAGGTGTTCAGAGCCAGAAGGGAATCAACGTACAAAAGCTCGCAGACTGGACCATGAGCGCTTTAGAAAGATTGATAGGTGACGAATGCTTAGAAGGACTCATGAAAGGGTTCGTGATATGTTTGGCCGGAGCTCTCCTCTTCCCCAGCACCGACAATATCATGGAGGAGGATCAGCTGGGCGTGATTTGCGGACTCTGGAAGGGCAAGAGAGTGGGGCCAGCCGTCCTCGCCTACCTTTACAGCGGTCTTACGGCTTCCAGCATGGGCCAGCCCCCCTATGGGTGCATGTTTCTCCTTAATTGCTGGATTGATCTCCACTTCAAATTTGATCGCTGTGAGGAGGCCCGAACTACTTCCAGAATCTTCCAACAAAGCCCCCTTTATCACATAGTTGATGTGTTGGGTTTTAGCGGCAAGGTGGTTAATCGCATGCCCTGGCTGAAGTCACGTGGAGACTGGCGCACTTACTTCAACACTTTGGAGTGGGATGCGTTTATTCACGCGCCATCATGTTTACTTGGACGTGAACTTCTCACAAGATCCTCCCCTGATGCGGAACTCCAGCTTATTGGTGCAACTGAGTTTGTTCTTTACAGCTCGCACCGATGTTGCCTGCAAATCGGCCTTCCGCGACACTCTTTTCCTACGCTATCCAACCTTCCTTTGATTAAAGAAAGGGAGTTGGGCACGGATGATGATGCAATAGACATGACAGTGATCAAATCAGCGTGGAAGGCAAGCGTTCCACAGAAGGCGATGGTGTCTGTGAGTGAGGATCGGGAGCTATGGAAGGCTTATGTAATGGAGCTTGGGAAACTGAGGCCTGAGGTGCCCAAACCCTAATGTATCTCGTTTTAGAACAAATGCCAAGCCTTGATGTCATTGCATGCTCCTTGAATCCCCTTTCCCTTTTTTTTCTTTTCATAGAGGCGGTTTGGAATGTGAGACGCTGGAGGACGGCTACCTGTCATCGGACAGGAGCCGAAGGACTGGGGCGATTACAGCAAAGGGCTTCCCCTAAGATGTCCTGGTGCTGATGTTCTCTTCAGACGATGAGGAGATAGTGAGAAGGAGTGGAGGGATAGAGCGACGCTGAGATTGATACAAGAGGAGGGCACTGGAGGCCCAACTGATGAAGCTTTAGGAGAAACAACGAACGGACGCGTCAATCCCTCAGAGTTGTTGCAGATTAGGGTAGAATTGGAGCTCGCAGTGGAGGAGCTCCTGGAGCTTGTGCAGTCTCCTTTGGCAGAACAGAGGGCAGCTGAACCAGCAGCCTCAACTTCAAGAGCTTCACGGCCATCGGGATCGCGAGAGAAGTAGGAGGACGACGAAGAGCACCGCTGAAGAGCCGGTGGGAACTCGTGGCACGGCAAAGCGATTGCTGCGTCACGGAACTATAGAAAGCCTCCGAGGGTCTTCTTGCCTTCGGAGAGAAGAGAAGTGACCAGGAGGGTGATGAGGGTTAGTGAGTGGCTTGCATACCCACTCTTTCCTCATGACGGGCTCAAACCCTTATATAGATGTATGAGTGGAATGGGTTGGTTTAAGGGCAGCTCGCTGGCCCTAGATGCGTTCCTTCGGGTCTACAGCTCTCCTCTACCACGAGACATGTTCGACGAGATTTTTGCTTAAAACACGGAGTGGTGACTCAGCATAGCCATGATTTTCAAAGAGAATCTGCCACCGCCTTTGAAATGACGGCCCTCTAGTACTCTATTCCCACGTGAATGTCCTAATTTTCTTTCTTTGTGCTGAAAGTAGTCGCAATAGGACAAGGGACACGGGGAATCTTCAGACCGTGTCATGGCTCTGAAGCATTCGCCTGACATGGCAAAGTGGCATCCGAGGGCACCTCGGCCGTGGCTTGCAATGGAAGCTATCACCAATTTCAAAAATGTCGGCCCCTGTCACAAGGGACACGGGGATTCTTCAGGCCGTATTACGGCTCTAAAGCATTCACCCGACATGGCAAAGTGGCATCCGAGGGCACCTCGGTCATGGCTTGCAATGGAAGCTATCAGTAATTTCAATAGCGTCAGCCCCTGGTTCTAGTTTCCCGCATAAATGTCCCCCGTTTTCTTTCGTTGGGCTAGCAGTAGTCGCAACGGGACAATGAACACGGGGAATCTTTGGACCGAATAGGGAGGACAAGTCAACAAATCACGGCTCCGCTCCGTTTACTCCACATGGAAAAGTGGCATGTGAGAATAGAGGGAGGGTGACTTGTCGCAAAGGCTGTCGCTAGGGGTGATGGTGATAGATCTAGATCACCTCCTTTCCAATCCTATAAATACCTCCCCTTTCACTCGACTTGGAAGTACCAAAGTCGTGAGAGTAGATTTGAGGAGTGTAAGTTTGTAAGGAGGGGAGGTAGTGAGTGTTGCTCATTTATCAGGATGGAGGGTGAATCTAGCTTCAGAGCAGAAGGTGAGTCTTCCTGCTCTTCGAAGAGGAGCAGATCTTGTAGCAGTTCCAGAAGACTCTCAGAAGTCGAAGGACAACTGAGTGAGAGGACCCGATCACAGCTTGTACGTGGATCCCTTAGTTCCTTTCTTCATCCTTTCTTCTCCTTTCTTGCTTAGCAAGGCTCCCCTTTCTCACTTCTTGTGTATGTACAGAGCATGATGCGATCGCACATCTCGTGAGAGCTGGTAGTGGCGGCATATCAAGGTCTCCCGGACTTCCAGAAGGCCAGGCTAGACGTGATGGGGTTCGGGGCCTTCCTCCGAATCGAGCCGATAAAGCTTGACCTTGCCCTGATCCAAGCACTGCATGAAAGATGGGATCCAGTGAGTCGGGCATTTCTGATGCATTGGGGGCATATGGTGCCCAGCCTAGAAGATGTGGTCCGAATCACGGGCCTCAAAGTGGATGGAGAGGCAGTGACAGGCGTCACCTATGCGGACTACCGAGAAGGTGCCCAAAAGCTGTTAGGGCTGGACCTCGACGGTCGAAAGAACAGGTCAGTACCTAAGGCATTGATCATGGAGGCACTATGGCTTACCGAAATTCGTTCACGGGATGACGAGTCCCTGGAGGAATTCATGGAAAGGGCCGAAAGAAGAGCTCATGCTGTATATTGCGTGGACGCCAGCAACTGGGAAAGGACCAACATGGATCTGAGGAGGTTCCTCATCTTTCTGTTGGGCAAGTTGCTACTGGGCTCCAAGGGAGACAACATACACTACCGCTTCCTGGAGCTGCTCGTGGATTTGGAGAGAGTAGGACAGTATGCCTGGGGAGCTGTCGTACTAGCGCATCTATTCACAGGTCTGTCGCAAAGGACAGGCCGAGAGGTGACAATAAATGGGTTTACGCCCTTCATCCAGGTAAAAGATTATTTTTGTGGTTTTTGTTTTATGATTTTTTTTTATTTGTTGATGCCAATGACACATGATGTTGTAGCTATGGAGCTACTATTATATTCTAATGGGGAGAGCTCGACACTGGCGGCCAATGACGATCCCCTTGGCTAGGCGATGGCAACCCATCATGAGTACAGCACCACTATCCTACCAACTGATGGTATTGAGACGGGAGCTACAAGAGTTCCCTACAACGATGGTAGGATACTCTTTTCTATTTTTTTTGTTTTGTTCATTTTTTACCATTTTTTTTTGTATTTTTGGGAAACTAAGCAGATATGTAGAACCCAACGTAGGTGAACTGGAGGCCTTACTCGAATATGGTCTATGTCGACCAGCCATGGGTAATTGGAAGCCGTGCTCGATTCGGGCGGGACCTCTGGCTCCATTGCTTGAATGAAATTGAGCCACTAAGGCTACGATTAGCCATGAGGACCCTAGGGCTTGCCCAGGAATGGGTGGATATGACCAACTCACCCAGCGTCGGGAAGAAGACGCGTGGGCCGGTAACCTGCGTTGATTGGAGGGTGCGCTTCCCCGAACAGTATGAAGACTGGCAACGGGGTGGCACGCTCGTGGAATCACAAGTGCAAGACAGTGAAGATTACCTACGGCTCTACAGGGCAATGTATGCGGAGAGACTCCAGCTTGGAGGGCTTGTGGAGGTAAAGTAAAAACACCATTTTTTTTGTCTTTTACAATTTCCATTTTTTTTGAATTTTTGTGAACTTCGAGAGCCATAACTGTAGGATGCCCGTGACACCATAATAACGAACTTATGAGCTCGTTTGGCGGATGTGGACACCAGAAAATGCATGCCTGGATATCCTGCTCGACCTCGCGTCAGCAACGGCGCCGAGTGAGGAAACCCCAGAGAAATCAAGCACAAAAGGCCCCACAGCTCGTGGGCCTCAAAGGGAATCAAACGGGCCATGACTTGTGCCCACAATGGGCTCAGAACAACCCCGGGTACACACACCCCCTGGGGAGCCCTTCAGCGGCACGCCCGACCCCAAGGGGCCTCAACGGCACACCCTGGCAAGGCCCAGCGGCACGCCCCGAGGAGCCCTTCAGCGGCACACCCCCTCGGGGTCCCAGCGGCACGGCCCCTCAACGGCACACCCCCCCTGGGGGGGTTTCAACGGTACACCCCCCTGGGGGGGGATTTCAATGGCACACCCCCCTGGGGGGGGTTCAGCGGCACGCCTGGTAAGGGCCTTCAGCGGCAGGGCCCGAAGGGCCTTCAGCGGCACGGCCCGATGGATCTTCAGCGGCACGCCCAGCAGGGGGCCTCCAGCGGTACACCCCTTCGGGGCCCCAGCGGCACGCCCTCAGCAGGTCTTCAGCGGCACGCCCTGCAGGGGCCTCAGCGGCACGCCCTCCAGGGGCTTCAACGGCACACCGTTTTGGCTCTCCAGCGACACGCCTTTTCAACCCTCCAGCGGCACAGCGGTGAAGCTTTTCAACGGCAAGACGACGTGCAGCCCATGCCCTACGCTTCCTTGGCGCGCAGTGAGCCGTCTGAGGTGGCAACCGTCCATTGGGCCACGTGAGCTACCCCCCTGACGACCCAGGACGGGGCAGGTCAAAGGCCATCATCACAAGGCCACTTCCCGCCTTCAACGGCCGGGCTAGAGGGCTTCGGCTGTTGGAGGTATAAAAGACCCTCCGCTTCAACAGAGAAAAAAAAAAGAGGGGGGGGGGAGACGAAAAGAAAGAAGACACCTAGAGAAAGAAAGAGGGGAGCACACAGAGGGAGAGGCTCAGATAGGAGAACGCACAGAGGAGAAAGAGGAGAAGAGAGAAGAGAAGAAGAGGTCCTCCCGGCCTGAGCTCCGTCGGACGACCACCGTGAAGAGAGCAAGAGTAAGGGAGAGGGAGAGAGCTTAATGTAATGGGGGAGAGGGTGGGGACAGTGGCTAAGGTCTTAGGCCCCAATGCTTTCTTCCCTTTCGTATTCCATTCCCCCTTCCGTTCTCCGTCTTGTATTCTTTTCCTTTTTGTCCGTGGCTTCATTTGGGTGTTTCCTCTGTAACATGCATGTATGGCTACGGCCTTTTGCCTCCCATGAATGAAGAATCACCCTCTTTGGGCTTCTCTTGCAATTTCTGTTGGTTTACCCCGCCTTCACAATGCATGTAATGTGTTGCCCGTTTTCTCCGATCCTCCGGTTTCTTTCGAGCCGCCACATCAATGCCATGCCTCCCTCGCGAAGCCTGACCTCATGAGCCTTTCACTCATTTCCAGCAGCCTTTCCTTGGCCTCAAACCCCCCCCTCTTTCTCTGGACTAGCCTTACAAGTCTCCCAGCCCATATACTAGCCCTGTAAAACCTCCCAGCTCATGCACTCAGCCCTTTCAATCCTCCAGCGATGCACCTTTCCGGCACTTGGCCGGCACACCCAATGGCCTTCAGCGGCACACCCAATCCTGCCCCTCAGCGGCACGCCCAGATTGGCCCTCAGCGGCACGCCCAGTCCTGGTCCTCAGCGGCACACCCAATTCTGGCCCTCAGCTGCACGCTACCCCTTGACCTTCAGCGGTACGCTACCCTCGTGACCTTCAGCGGCACGCTACCCCTATGGCCTTCAGCGACACACCCTTCATTCCCTCAACAGCCCCCCTTCTTGGCTTCGTCCCCGGGCTCTCTCCTTCGCGTTTTCTGAGGTTCTATAAAGGTGTTGCCCCTCCGGGGGGGCCCACCTCCAGTTGTCGGGTTCCGCCACTCCATGTGGGCGCGTTCCCTTTATCTCCCTTACGCCTCGGGTTAAGGGGAGATGCTGCCGAATTTTTGTGAGAAACTAATAAACAATTAAAGAGGCAAAAGGAGGCAACAAACAAGCAAGATAACTGACGAAACCTTCCAACTCATCAAACCACTGCCGGCATCACGACGAGAACTGAACCGAGCTAACTAACCACCCGGCAGCCCGAGCATCCGACCCGCAAGAAAAGAGATCGAACCGAACAAAGAGAACAAAACACGGGAGGAGTTTTATATAAAACCACACGAAAGTTAAGATAAGAAGAAAAGAAAAGCCTTAAGACAAATAATTGAAAACTGATCGAGCCTCCACCCTCACGCCCCATTGACCTTCAGCGGTACGCCCCATTGACCTTCAGCGGTACGCCCCTTTGGCCTTCAGCGGCACGCCCTCATTGGCCTTCAGCGGCACGCTCCCTTGGCCTTCAGCGGTACACTCCCCCTTTCAACCCTTCAGCGGTACACTCCCCCTGAACCCCCCAGTGGCACACTCCTCCTGGCCCTTTCAGCGGTACACTCCTTCCCTTCGCCGGTACACCCTCAGCCACTATATAGACTTGGCCAACGTACAGACTTCATGATGGCCAGTGTATAGACTTGGGCAGTGTATAGACTTCACACTCCAATGTATAGACTTATCCAGCGTATAGACTTGAGCCAGCCAGCGTACAGACTTCATGATGGCCAGTGTATAGACTTGGGCAGTGTATAGACTTCACACTCTAATGTATAGACTTATCCAGCGTATAGACTTGAGCCAGCCAACATACAGACTTCATGATGGCCAGTGTATAGACTTAGGCAGTGTATAGACTTCACCCTCCAATGTATAGACTTATCCAGCGTATAGACTTGAGCCAGCCAACGTACAGACTTCATGATGGCCAGTGTATAGACTTGGGCAGTGTATAGACTTCACACCCCAATGTATAGACTTATCCAGCGTACAGACTCTGGGCAGTGTATAGACTTCACACTCCGATGTATAGACTTGGCCAGTGTACAGACTTCGGGCCAGTCGATGTATAGACTCCAAATTGCAACGCGTGGACTTTGCTCCACTCTGCTCCAGTGTACGGACTTTGGGCTTGGCAACGTATAGACTTCGAGCCTGGGGAACGTATAGACTTTATATCACCCCCCTCCTTCACCGACACACTCTCCAGCGGTACGCCCCCTTTGGCCTCCAGCGGTACGCCCTTTGCAGCCCTCACCGGTACACCCCTTCGCCACCCAGCGGTACACCCAATACCCAGCGGTACACTCCCGTCTCTCCTTCGCCGGCACACTACACGCATGCATATATACATCACGATAAGGGCATCAACAATAGCAAATAAATCAATAAAAATCACGCTAATTGAAGGACTCCAAATGCGCAATATTGATCATAATAAAAGAGGCGGGAGGGGTAATAAAAAATAAATAACAAACCAATGATAATAATAAGAATAATCATGCATAGAAGAAGAGAAATCATCCCGGACAAAGGCACGAATAAATAGTAAACATCAAATCAGAAATCTCAGAAGGTATAACTAAGAAAGCTCCAGATAAAAGACGCTAATGCCCACGCCGCAGCCCGCTCTCTCCCCGGGACCCGGGGCAAAAGGAACAACAACGCTGCCCTTTCAGGTCGAGCCCGGGTCTCGGGAATTCCCCCGATATGGCCGGGCTTTGATCTAACCTCGGGCCGACATCCTAATCGGACCGGATTTGTTTTCTCGTTCCGGATACCTTCCGAATCTTCATTAAAAATTGTCGCATGCTCGGCAGACATTTGAAGGGATCTACCTCGGTTTTCTCATTGTGACGCTGCCACGGACTTGTGTCCGAATACAAAAGGTCTACGAGTGGCCGACACGGCCGATAGTTTATGGCCTTAATACAACTTTCAGTGTGATCTATCCCTATCTCTCTCGCATAATTAGTGTTACTCCTTTCGGCCGCGGGGCCCCTAATTTCGGCAATTAATCAAGGGTATTCCCTCGTATGAGGGATGTAAATGAAGTCGTGACCTTTATGGCGCGACGGGATTCGGTCCCGACACGAACCACACAATCGTCTGACGAAGTCAGATTCGAGCGCACCATGGGCTCTTCAGAGCCTGAATAAATCGTCACTCCGGTGACTGGCACGCCCACGCACTCAATAAACTGAATAAACCGACGCGAGAACAGAGCGCAATGAGCGGAAATTTAGTGCGTCCACAACTCTGGCACGCCCGGTGGGACGGGTCCACCCTTCATCTCTTTGCCGAAATAAGGGGCCCCGCGGCCCCCTTCTTGTAATACTAATTGTGCTACTTTCTTAAATGTAGAAAAAAAAAGAGAGAGACATCATGGGACCGACCATGGCGGTCGTCTGCGGCCCTCAGCCCGTCCAGAACCACGTTCGAGGCGGCTACCTAGCGGTGCCCCTCACCTTTGGGAGTTTCCCTCCCACCGTGGGCTTCCCCAACTTCTTGGGGGTGGCCTTCGCCGAGATCCTCGACGTGGAGACACCCGAGGACGTCCAGATCAACGCCCCCGCCCCGAGGGCCATGGGAGTCGCTGCCGGCCGAGCTGTGGCCGAATGCGACAACAGCATCCTCACAACGATGCTCAGCTGCAACGTGCACCACGTGCACCACACTACCGGCCCGCTCCACCAAGGGTCGACATCCCACCGGAGAAGGCTCCGGAGAAACAACACCGGCACCGGCTCAGGGCGTCGCATGTCCAACTCCGGAAAGTCAATGACTGTCGGAGCCCTCCGAGTCCCCCTAGACGGACAGAGGTCCCAACCGACACCGGACCGCGTCGTCCCGGCCGTCCCAGTCCGTAACTCCTTTGAAGGACTGGCGAAGCTGAAGGAGAAGGTGATGCCCACAGCCCCGGTCGTAGCACCAAAGGGGACGCCGGCTCACAGGCCGGCTAAATTGAAGCAAGTCTGGGTACCTAAGGAGACCCAGCCCACTGCACCCGCCCAGGCAGGGCCCCGCACTTTCCGCCCCAGGAGGGCCCGGCGCGATGACAGGGTCGAGGCAGTGACCCCCACTCTCCGACCGGCACCCGTCATCCCGGTGCCGTCTATGAATGTTCATCGCCGTCGCCGAGGGCGCCGGCACAATGCCGCCCGCCCGGCTCTCACGGCCTACTCCCCTCCTGCCGCCATCATCGATGCGCAACCCCAGGCCGCTCTCCCTGACCAGGAGTGGGAAGGGATCGAGCAGGCCATGAGGAACTACCTCCGAGGCCCAGCTAGCACCCCCGCTGGCCGCCAGAGACTACTGGGGGCAATGGCCTCCGCCTTCCAGGAAGAAAGGGGGGAACCCGCACCTAGCATGGAGTCGAGGACCCGCCCGGAGGAGCCGCGCCAGTCCCCTGTACGGGAGGAAGCGCCACCCCGACGGTCGGTCTTCGACAGGCTGACATTCCCAGGAGGATCGTCCAGGAGGGCGTCAAGAAGAAATAAGAATAAGAAA